>CAMZMU010000107.1:69612333-70000010 GCA_947311845.1 Poa pratensis | reverse complement strand
ACGCTAGATTACAATACCCAACTGATCGTCTCCAACGTATCCATAATTTCTGCTGTTCCATGCTTATATTATACCATTTGCTACATGTTTTATATACACTTCGTATCACTTTTATGCATTTTCTGGGACTAACCTATTAACAAGATGCCACAGTGCCAGTTCCCTGTTTTCTGCTGTTTTTGGTTTCAGAAAGTTACTTCTGGAAATATTCTCGGAATTGCACGAAACAAAAGGCCAGTCCCTATTTTTCCAGCACGTACACGGAGTCCGAAGGAGAGACGAAGAGCCACGAGGTGGCCAAACCACAGGCGCGGCTGGGCCCACAGCCGCGCCTGGGTGGTTTGGGCCCCTCGGGGGTCCGCCGACATCGCCCCTTCGCCTATTTATTCCCCGAGACGCGAAAACCCTAAAACACCGAGCCTTTCATCCAGAACATATTCGCTGCCGCCGCCGTCGTCAACCCTAACTCGGGGGGTTCTGAAGCTCTTCCCGGCACCCTGCCGGAGAGGGGAATCATCACCGGAGGGCTCTACATCGCCATGCCCGCCTCCGGAGTGATGCGTGAGTAGTTCATCCTTGGACTATGGGTCCATAGCAGTAGCTAGATGGTTGTCTTCTCCACTTGTGCCATCATGTTTAGATCTTGTGAGCTGCCTATCATGATCAAGATCATCTTATTGTAATGCTACATGTTGTGTTTGCTGGGATCTGACTTATATTGATACCTATGTGGAGCTGAATATTATATTATCATGTCTATGTCATTTGTGATCTTGCATGCTCTCCGTTACTTGTTGAAGCCTTGGCCACGTGAATACTTGTAACTCCAAGAGGGGGTATTTATGCATGATAGTTGGGTTCAACCTCTATTTAACCTGGGATAGTGACAGCAAGTTCTAAGGTTGTAGATGTGTTGTTGCCACTAGGGGTAAAACAGCAATGCTTTATTCAAGGATGAATGTATTGTTTACATTACGCACATTACTTAATGCAATTGTCTGTTGCTTGCAACTTAATACTGGAAGGGGTACGGATGTTAACCGGAAAGTGGACTATTTAGGCATAGATGCATGCTGGATAGCGGTCTATGTACTTTGTCGTAATGCCCAAATGAATCTCATAGTAGACACCACAGCTCACACATGCATGTTATATGCACTTATCAATTGTCAATTGCCCAGCTGTAATTTGTTTACCCAGCATGTTAGTTATCTTATTGGAGAGACACCACTAGTGAACTGTGGACCCCGGTCCATTCTTTTACATCTGAAATACAATCTACTGCAATCATTGTTCTCTACTGTTTTATGCAAACAAACATCATTTTCCATTCGATACGTTTAACCCTTTGTTTTCAGCAAGCCGGTGAGATTGACAACCTCACTGTTAAGTTGGGGCAAAGTAATTTGATTGTGTTGTGCAGGTTCCACGTTGGCACCGGAATCCCTGGTGTTGCGCCGCACTACACTCCTTCACCAACACCTTCGAAGCAAACCTCGTTTTCCTACTGGTCGATTAAACCTTGGTTTCATACTGAGGGAAAACTTACTGCTGCACTCATCATACCTTCCTCTTGGGGTTCCCAACTGACGTGTGACGTACAAGCATTGTTTCTGGCACTATTAACCTAGAGCCACCAACACGTTTTCTGGCGCCGTTGCCGGGGAAAACCGAATTGCTTCTGCAAGGGGAGTCTCTCACACCCAATCTCTTTACTTTGTTATTTGTCTTGCTTAGTTTATTTTTATTTATCTTGTTTGCTCTCTTATCAAAAACACAAAAAAATTAGTTACTTGTTTAATTCGTTTGTTTTGTTTTTCAAAATGAGTACTCCTGAGAACACTAAGTTGTGTGACTTCACTAGCACAAACAACAATGATTTCATATGCACTCCTATTGCTCCACCTGCTTCTACAGCAGAATTTTATGAAATTAAACCTGCTCTATTAAATCTTGTTATGAAAGAGCAATTTTCTGGTGTTAGTACTGATGATGCTGCTGCCCATCTTAATAACTTTGTTGAACTTTGTGAAATGCAAAAGTATAAGGATATGGATGGGGATATTATAAAACTGAAACTTTTTCCTTTCTCCTTGAGAGGAAGAGCTAAAGAATGGTTGCTTTCTTTGCCTAGAAATAGTATTAATTCTTGGACAAAATGCAAAGATGCTTTCATAGGGAAATATTATCCTCCTGCTAAGATTATATCCTTGAGAAGTAGCATTATGAATTTTAAACAACTTGATAATGAACATGTTGCTCAAGCTTGGGAAAGAATGAAATCTTTGGTGAAGAATTGTCCCACTCATGGACTGACTACTTGGATGATCATCCAAACCTTTTATGCAGGATTAAATTTTTCCTCAAGGAACTTATTGGATTCAGCCTCTGGAGGAACCTTTATGTCCATCACTTTAGGTGCAGCAACAAAGCTACTTGATGATATGATGATCAACTATTCCGAATGGCACACCGAAAGAGCTCCTCAAGGTAAGAAGGTAAATTCTGTTGAAGAAACCTCCTCTTTGAGTGATAAGATTGATGCTATTATGTCTATGCTTGTGAATGGTAGATCTCATGTTGATCCTAATAATATTCCTTTAGCTTCATTGGTTGCTCAAGAAGAGCATGTTGATGTAAACTTCATTAAAAACAACAACTTCAACAACAATGCTTATAGGAATAATTTTGGTAGCAACAATTATAAGCCTTATCCTTCAAATGGTTATGGCAATTCTTATGGTAATTCCTACAGCAACAATAGAAGTGTGTCCTCTGATCTTGAAGCTATGCTTAAAGAATTTATTAGCACACAAAAAGCTTTCAATAAAACTGTTGAGGAAAAGTTTGAAAAAATTGATGATCTTGTCTCTAAAGTTGATAGTCTTGCTCATGATGTTGAAATTCTAAAACTGAAAGTTATGCCTAATGAAGTTAAAGATATTAAGTCATTTGCTACAGCAAATGCCATCCAAGTTCGAATTGATAATAATATTAGGATGTTGGCTGAATTGCATGCTAGGTGGGAAAAAGAGGAAGAACTTGAAAAAGAGAATAGTATAGTTAGAGTTTGTACTATCACCACCACTAGTAATGCTAATGTTTCACATGCTAGTAAACCTCCTACTATTGATGGTAATGTTATTGGTGTTGATAATGTCTCTACTACTTCTGCAAAGCGTTTGAAATTGCCTAAAACTGCTGAAACTTTTTCTGATAAAAGTGCTGAAATTTTTCAAACTATTGGAGACAATGGTTCCACCACCATTGACAATAATGATTTTGATTTTGATGATTGTAACATCTCTGAAGTTATTATGTTCTTGCAAAAATTAGCTAGAAGTCCCAATGCTAGCACTATTAATTTGGCTTTTACAAAGCATATTACAAATGCTCTTTTGCAAGCTAGGGAGGAGAAGTTGAAACTTAAAGCTTCTATTCCTAGGAAATTAGAAGATGGTTGGGAACCCATCATTAAGGTAAAGGTGAATGATTTTATTGCAATGCCTTGTGTGATCTTGGTGCAAGTGTTTCGTTTTGCCCAAGAAGCTTTATGATATTCTTGATTTGCCACCTTTGGAACATTGTTATTTGGATGTTTTTCTCGCTGATAATGCTATGAAGAAACCTTTGGGGCGAGTTAATGATGTTTTTATTACGGTAAAAGATAACCTTGTCCCCGTTGATTTTATTGTTATGGATATTGAATGCAATGCATCTTGTCCTATTGTTTTGGGAAGACCTTTTCTTCGAACTGTTGGTGCCATCATTGATATGAAAGAAGGTAATATAAGGTACCAATTTCCTCTCAAGAAAGGTATGGAACACTTCCCTAGGAAGAGAATGAAGTTACCTTTTGACTCTATTGTTAGAGCAAGTTATGATGTTGATGCTTCTTCTCTTGACAACACTTGATTTTCACTTTCTGCGCCTAGCTGAAAGGCGTTAAAGAAAAGCGCTTATGGGAGACAACCCATCGTTTTTATTTGCTGTTATTTTTGTTTTCTTTGAGTCAAGGATTTTGTTACTTCTGTAGCAACTCCTTTGTATCTTTATTTTATCGCAATGTTGTGCCAAGTAAAGTTCTATATTGAAAGTTGATGCAAGATTTGGATTTCTGCGCAGTGACAGATTTTTAGCTGTCACGGATTTGAGCTTATCTCCCTGTAGAAAATTCAAAAAATTCTGAGAAAAATCACGCATATTCCTGAGATATGTACGCAACTTTCATTATTTTAGGCCAGATCCATCTGAGCAACTTAAGTGCCTCGAAAAAATTCGTCATTCCAGACTGTTCTGTTTTTGACAGATTCTGCCTTTTGTTTTGCATTCGCTCTTTTACTGTGTTTGTGTGGATTTCTTTGCTCCACAAAGCATTGGTGGCTGTAGCTAATGTCCAGAAGCTTTGGGATTGATTGTATCATTACAGAATATGAGAATTTTTGATTATGCACTAACCCTCTAATGAGAACTGTCTTGAGTTTGGTGTGAAGGAAGTTTTCAAGGATCAAGCGAGAAGGGTGATATTATGTGATCAAGAAGAGTGAAAAGCCTAAGCTTGGGGATGCCCCCGTGGTTCATCCCAACCATATTCAGAGAGACTCAAGCGTCTAAGCTTGGGGATGCCCAAGGCATCCCCTTCTTCATCAACAAACTTATCAGGTCATCTCTAGTGAAACTATATTTTAATTCTTTCACATCTTATGCGCTTTACTTGGAGCGTCTGTGTGTTTTTATTTTTGTTTTTGTTTGAATAAATTCGGATCCTAGCAATCCTTGTGTGGGAGAGAGACACGCTCCGCTTTTTCATGTGAATACTCATGTTCTTCACTTATATTTGTTGAGTATTCTTAACTAGCTACTGCAGTGCTTTTAGCTCCTGTTTTTCATGCATCTCTTCGAGCTGTTAGCACTTGTTTATAAATACTCTCTTGCTGCATTATATTATCATTTGGAGAGTTTATGTTTAATAAATTATTGGTGTTTGTTTGGAAGAAAGAAAATGCTACATGTAGTAGTTGGTATTGGAAAAGACATATGCATTCTTGTAGATCATTGTCTTGTTTTGATTTGATGCTTTGCAATTGTTTTGAGCTCTCAAGTAGATCATGTTTAAGCTCTTGCATCATGTAGTTAAAGCCTAGTAGTGGAGAACTACCGTAGAGCTTGTTGAGACTTGGGATGCATATTTGTTCTCTCTAAGGTCTAGATATTTTCTGGTAAAATGTTTGAGCAACAAGGAAGACAGTGTAGAGTCTTATAATACTTGCAATATGTTTTTATGTGATTCTTGCTGTACCGGTTTATACTTGTGTTTGCTTCAAACAACCTTGCTAGCCTAAACTCTGTACTGAGAGGGAATGCTTCTCGTGCATCCAAAACTTGAGCCAAAACCCATGCCATTTGTGTCCACCATACCTACCTACTATGTGGTATTTCCTGCCATTCCAAGTAAATATTTCATGTGCTACCTTTAAACTATTCAAAACTTTATTACTCCTTATTTGTGTCAATGTTTTATAGCTCATGAGGAAGTATGTGGTGTTTTATCTTTCAATCTTGTCATTTACTTCTGACAGACTTTCACCAATGGACTAGTGGCATATACATCCGCTTATCCAATAATTTGCAAAAAGAGCTGGCAACGGGGTGCCCAGCCCCAATTAATTACAACTTTCATTAATAATTCTCTTCACATGTTTTGCCCTGATTTATCAGTAAGCAACTTAATTTTGCAATAGACACTCCTCCATGGTATGTGAATGTTGGAAGGCACCCGAGGATTCGGTTAGCCATGGCTTGTGTAAGCAAAAGGTTGGGAGGAGTGTCATCTATAAAGAAACTAAAATACATGTGTAAACAAAAGAGAAGAGGGATGATCTACCTTGCTGGTAGAATAACGTCCTTCATGGGAGCCGCTCTTTGAAAGTCTGGTTGACAAGGGGGTTAGAGTGCCCACTACCATTCGTTGACAACAACAAACACCTCTCAAATACTTATTTTGTGCTCTCTATATGCTTTCGAAAACTTAAAAAGCTCTAGCACATGATTTAATCCCTGCTTCCCTCTGCGAAGGGCCTATCTTTTACTTTATGTTGAGTCAGTTTACCTACTCCTTTCTATCTTAGAAGCAAACACTTGTGTCAACTTTGTGTGCATTGATTCTTACATATTTACTTATTGCACTTGTTATATTGCTTTATGTTGACAACTATCCATGAGATATACATGTTACAAGTTGAAAGCAATGCTGAAACTTAATCATCCTTTGTGTTGCTTCAATGCCTTTTACTTTGAATCTATTGCTTTATGAGTTACCTCTTATGCAAAACTTTTTGATGCTTGTCTTGAAAGTACTATTCATGAAAAGTTTTTGCTTATATGATTCATTGTTTACTCTTTATCTATTTGTTAGCAAACTATAGATCATTGCTTTGAGTCACTTCATTCATGACATGAGCCTTGCAATATATTGATCAAGATTGTGTGAAAGCATGTCTCCTCAGAAATTATTTGTTGTTATCGTTTTACCTACTCGAGGACGAGTAGAACTAAGCTTGGGGATGCTTGATACGTCTCCAACGTATCCATAATTTCTGCTGTTCCATGCTTATATTATACCATTTGCTACATGTTTTATATACACTTCGTATCACTTTTATGCATTTTCTGGGACTAACCTATTAACAAGATGCCACAGTGCCAGTTCCCTGTTTTCTGCTGTTTTTGGTTTCAGAAAGTTACTTCTGGAAATATTCTCGGAATTGCACGAAACAAAAGGCCAGTCCCTATTTTTCCAGCACGTACACGGAGTCCGAAGGAGAGACGAAGAGAGCCACGAGGTGGCCAAACCACAGGTGGCGCGTGGGCCCACGCGCGCCTGGTGGTTTGGGCCCCTCGGGGGTCCGCCGACATCGCCCCTTCGCCTATTTATTCCCCGAGACGCGAAAACCCTAAAACACCGAGCCTTTCATCCAGAACATATTCGCTGCCGCCGCCGTCGTCAACCCTAACTCGGGGGGTTCTGAAGCTCTTCCCGGCACCCTGCCGGAGAGGGGAATCATCACCGGAGGGCTCTACATCGCCATGCCCGCCTCCGGAGTGATGCGTGAGTAGTTCATCCTTGGACTATGGGTCCATAGCAGTAGCTAGATGGTTGTCTTCTCCACTTGTGCCATCATGTTTAGATCTTGTGAGCTGCCTATCATGATCAAGATCATCTTATTGTAATGCTACATGTTGTGTTTGCTGGGATCTGACTTATATTGATACCTATGTGGAGCTGAATATTATATTATCATGTCTATGTCATTTGTGATCTTGCATGCTCTCCGTTACTTGTTGAAGCCTTGGCCACGTGAATACTTGTAACTCCAAGAGGGGGTATTTATGCATGATAGTTGGGTTCAACCTCTATTTAACCTGGGATAGTGACAGCAAGTTCTAAGGTTGTAGATGTGTTGTTGCCACTAGGGGTAAAACAGCAATGCTTTATTCAAGGATGAATGTATTGTTTACATTACGCACATTACTTAATGCAATTGTCTGTTGCTTGCAACTTAATACTGGAAGGGGTACGGATGTTAACCGGAAAGTGGACTATTTAGGCATAGATGCATGCTGGATAGCGGTCTATGTACTTTGTCGTAATGCCCAAATGAATCTCATAGTAGACACCACAGCTCACACATGCATGTTATATGCACTTATCAATTGTCAATTGCCCAGCTGTAATTTGTTTACCCAGCATGTTAGTTATCTTATTGGAGAGACACCACTAGTGAACTGTGGACCCCGGTCCATTCTTTTACATCTGAAATACAATCTACTGCAATCATTGTTCTCTACTGTTTTATGCAAACAAACATCATTTTCCATTCGATACGTTTAACCCTTTGTTTTCAGCAAGCCGGTGAGATTGACAACCTCACTGTTAAGTTGGGGCAAAGTAATTTGATTGTGTTGTGCAGGTTCCACGTTGGCACCGGAATCCCTGGTGTTGCGCCGCACTACACTCCTCACCAACACCTTCGAAGCAAACCTCGTTTTCCTACTGGTCCGATTAAACCTTGGTTTCATACTGAGGGAAAACTTACTGCTGCACTCATCATACCTTCCTCTTGGGGTTCCCAACTGACGTGTGACGTACAAGCATTGTTTCTGGCACTATTAACCTAGAGCCACCACCGACCGACCCAGCAGTTGATCCGTCGATCTGAGCGTCGGACGCAACATGTGTCGATCGATGCTACTCCTTTTCTCTTTGCTCGTGGCCTGGGCGCCACGAGTCTGCATGCAACAGTTGGTTAGCGGCTGAGGCAAGCACTCAACGTTGGGATGACGGGCGCTTAGGAGGTCATTTTATTTCTGGATATTTATTTTTAACGCTTAAGCGCCGCATCAACCTTCTTGCGTTGTGGATACTCTAAGATCTCCATAGAATCTCCACTACTATTAAACAAACAAACTTGACTTCCGATAAACGTACCCAACAATACAGCACAAAACCAATACCAGCATTGCCTTAGCCCCACCAAACACCTTAACCACCGCTGGCTTGGCCCCACCAATCAGGTTGTCCGTGTGAACTTAGCAATTTGCAATGACTGATCCTACTTCACCTCCACCTCCACCGGAAAGGAAAAAAAAAAATCTCCAGGACGTGCGTTCTCAACCCCTACAATCACGGAAGCCACGCAAAAATAGAAACCGATCACAATCGCCACCAGGCTCCCTCGCCGCACGGCTGCACGAGTTCTCCGTCCTGGACGGCGCCACCACGCAGCCCGACACCACCGTCGTCTTACTCCAGTGGGGTCTGACAACGTATCTACTTCGACGACGTGCTCGCCGCCCGGCAGCACGAGGCCTCCGTCCTCGACGGCGCCACCACACAGCACCTTCGTCGACGGCGCGCTCGCCGCCGGCAGAACGGATATCTCTGTCCTATACGGCGCCCTCGCCAGCAAGCAACACGAGGTTTCCTGTCTCCATGCTGGACGGCGCCACCACGCATCACCTTCGTCGACGGCACGCTCGCCGCTCCTCAGCACGAGATCTCCGCCTTGGACGGCGCCCTCGCCAGTACGAGGTATCCTTTCTCCGTACGTGACGGCGCCCAGGCCAGCAAGCAGCACGAGGTTTCCTGGACGTCGCCCTTGCGGCCCTACACCGCGCCATCAGGTGCCCTGCCGTCAGCTCCAGACTCCAGTTACTTTTTTTTTTGAAGGAGTTAGAAATGTTAACTATAAAACAGCTCTATAATTAAACACACGAAATACTCCTGGGATATATGAATGTATGCTATCTACGAACAGTGAAATATACACCACTATGGTTCCATGTTCATGCACAGTGGAGGATAGATCACAATTATTTCATGTGGTAGAACTTGATCGATATATACCTTCTGCTTGCAAAAGCATAGTTCATGGCAGTGTGGCTAATACATTGAAAAATTAACCAAACATTGATAGACTTACTATTTTTTGTGCTCTTCTGATTGTCAGTATGACATTCACTATATTTCGCACCCATTTGTCACCCCAAGAACATCTGACATTGGCCTTCTTAAAACTCCAAGTTGTCTAAGACTCATTCACAATTTTCCCATTTTTATGGATTAGTAAAATTGCAGAACGTTAAACCAAGTTCCGGTGTGCAAAATTAATCTACACTACTATTAAACAAGCAAACATCACTTTCGCTAGACACACCCCGTCAACACAACCCCAAAGCATTGCAACCGCTGATTTGCTCCCACCAAACTAAATCTAACGGTGCAAATTAACCAATCTGTTATCCGGTGTGCACTTAGCGATTTACATTGACTGAATCCACTTCACCTCCACCCCGCAGAGGAAGTTTTGCCCGCCCTCGCGCAGATGCGCTCGAGACGCCCAGTATTCCCCAATGACGGAAAAACCGTCTCCGCATCCACCAACGCCTCATTGCGAGATGGACGGATCGGGGAGGACCACCACGACCGCACGACGACCATGGCCGCGGTGAACGTGCCCCCAGCCGGCGCCAGTGTGCTGTGAGACGTCGAGATAGAGGGAAGCAGCAAACCCGCCGGTTGCGGAATCCGGCGGGGCGGCAGGCATCTCGCTCCTCTGTTCGTCTCGGTGCCGCATCCGTCTTCTCATCACTGGTCCCGGCCTGGCCGTTGTCCGGCCATATCCTTGCAGATCCTGCCACCGCCGATGGAGCTCTCGATAGAGGATCAGTTCATGGCGCTGCTCTGGGAGATCCATGCCGTCATGTCCAGGTGTCGCTCGCTACCCTTAGATCGCCTGTACCACGAAGTTTCTGCTATGGGCACCGCTGCTCTGACTCCCGATGTCCCGTTCTCTGCCCAATGGGGTGCTCCGGGTGAGTAAGCTGTGCCACCTTGATTTCCCTCCGCCAGTGCAATGTTTGCTTAAGACATCAAAGTTTATTCATTTTCTAACTAGAGTTGCTAATTGCCACCGTCCCTTTGTCCTTCAAATCGTGATGCTGTTGGATGCCCATCAGCCTGAAAAAATTATGAATCACATAAGTCACTAGCAGCAATAAGACCATCTTCACGTGGGACTTACATGCCGAACTACCAAGGTAAGATTTTGAAGTTGCTTCAGTGCTGCATTGTGTCCATCTCTATTAACAATTGCAATCTGTTTGAGGAATTGTCTTGATTGGTTGTAGTTAAAACATTAGCAGACCGTTGTAGATTCTGATATTTTGGCACTCCTTGCGGTTATTTTGAGCATGGCCTCACCCTGCTAACCATAATAATCGACAATTGCAGGAACAACAACGGATTTCAGTGGCTGTACAGGCTTAACGAGCAGCGATGCGATGAAGCCATTGAGATTGAATGGGGTGGCACGACCAAACTTCAGAGGACATACGCCTAGGCCTGAGGCAATCAATCTTCAGTGGTATCTGGTTTTTCTCTCTCTCCGATCGGTGCCATCAAATCCTCATACACATCTTCTAATGTATTTCTTGTTTCTGCCTTGGCCTGCAGCTATGTTGTCGTACTCAAAATGCGTCCAACACCCGCGCCTACACAAAAGCACCTGCTCTGATGCTGCCCTGCAGTTGTTGTTCAACGCCATCAACATAACCTACTCCATTTCTACAACTGAGCTCAAGTTGTTTCATGCTTTGCACCTTCGATCTATATTGTTGGTTCAGTTCGGATGGTTCTAGAGAGGATTTGAGTTGCTTGGTTATGTGCCAACTTCTGTTCAGGGTTTCAATAACTCTAAAATCTGAAATATTTATAATATTTGATAAAACAATTAAATTTAAGTATGATATATTGGTCATTTGAACTGGGTATGATATATTGGTCATTTGAACTGTGCTGCTTGCCCCTACACAACAATATTCCTTGTAGACCAGTTGCCTTATTTCATTGGTCTCCTAATTCCTGAAGAATTCCACAAGCACCTAATCTTGATGATATTCTTAGAAGATATTTTTCTGGAGATGCAATATTATGCTTAATTATCCCAGAAACGGAAGTAAAATATACGGGGCTTAAGTATATAGAAGTGTAGCAAGGACAACAAGGTCGGTACTTAAATTTACTCCCTTTAAACGAGTGGCATGCTACTACTGCTGTGCACTAGATATAAGTTCCATACCTGCTTTATGAGGAAGAGATCATAGCTATTCAGTTTGTATTCTCTGTTCACTAGCTTGACAATAATTAAATTTCTGTCAACTAGCGATAAACTGAGAATACTACTCATATCGGCATCATGTCAAGCTTCTCTTGAAGTACTTGGCAAATGAAAATGGTCATTTTAAAGAGTTAATCAAATGCAAATGTATCTCCTTTCTGAACCCTGCGATTATGTTCTTTACTCATCTTTTACTTGACAGACGTCAAAGACGCAGAAGAGCAAAGCCACTGCACACCATCTTGGTCTTCTGAAAGTGATTTGAAGCTCCTATATCATTTACGGAATCTATTCCATTGTATATGATTCTATTGTCGAGGAATCCTAAGAAGCAGCTTACATAAGTTAGCCATTTCACACAAAGTTATGCCTTCATGATTGTGCTGCTACATATATCTTGCTAATTACTTCATGCCTAACATATGGTGGTTATATCAGTTTAATATGGATTAACGGATCGACAGTGTGGTTATCAATTATGTTAGCATGATTCCCTGTGTTATACATCAACCTTCATGCATCATTCTTGATGAGGGATGCCTTAATGCTCTACTTGGCTTATATGCAGGATTAAAAGAATGTGGTCGGACCATGGTTAGGCCGATCTTCTTAACTCTCTGGAGTTTGGACCAGCGTGTTTACTATTATTTCCTTTAGACCTCCAAGAATAAATATGAGTTCTTAATTCTTCTTCCATCGATCATATATTTCATCTGTATGGCATTATCCCCCAGTGAGGTTATTATTCCGTAGACCTCATGGAATATTTTTATAATTTTATAAAATTATGTTAGAGTTAGTTAGTATGGAGTATATTTTACATTTTTAGATAACATAACTTTTGATTCCCTTGAAACTTTAACATTTGTCTGTTTCTTTTGAACACACTCATTTCCCTTTTTCCAGTTCGACATGCTTCATTTTGTGAATGATTAAATTAACCTTAAATATTTGTAAAGTTGTGTGACACCTCATTTCGCTTGATTATTTTCCTTGGGCGCATCACCACAGAGAAGCAATGAGCTGATACTACAATGTTTTGGAGCTATACTAGGAATCCAGCAACTTTTCTGGCCGCACCAAAAGCTTATGATGCGATAGCCGGCTGCTATGGAGAGCTTATGATCTCGAGGAGCAGCAAAGTGTATGACAAGAACATATCAAGTTGTATTATTAAGTTGGAAATCAAACTCACAGTTTGTTATTCCAAACTTATACAGTGTTTGTGGTCTATCTGATTCCGCAAAGCTGTTGTGTTCTTTCTCATTCCAAAAAGCTAAATTTATCAAGCATGAGTGCAGACTAGCAAATTAAGCTGTCGTTTTGGCTGATACATGTGACATCCACCACATCGATACCTTTCTTCTAACTCGAACAAACATGGATGGTTGGCTGCTCACATATATCCGCAGGCATATGGATGTCTACTTTAAATGAAACCTTTTGGTGTTTTGGTACGGCATTTGATATATTTTAGAGTTCCCGTGCGGGTAAAGAGCTAAGGCAAAGCTTTTGCGGAAAGAGACTCATCCCGAAGCTGTGCCAAGAGTACAGTGCAATTGTTGGCGACGATGAGCTTGGGGTTGTTATTTATGCCCACTTTTCTTAATCTTGTGATTTTGTCTCCTCTCACAGTGAAGTCCTGCGATAGTCATGCTTCAATAAATTTCTATCATTCTATCTCCGAAATCAGATCGTGCCCGGAGGAGGTACGAATCCTCCATAGTGTTTTCCATTCAAACATGACAAATAAAATGTGTTTACAGTTGAGACTTAAGATTTCATGATTTTTGTGGTTATGTTTAACAATGGAGACGTGCGTGGCATGTGCACGCTAACTAGTCCAAAGCCAAATAAGCTATACACAACCTACTTCCGTTGACCTGAGCTTAGCTACAGTTTTTACCTGAGGATCGGGGACACTAGCGAGCGCTGAATCGATTGTGAAACCCTTAATCTTCTGCACCGTTGAAGGATCGTAGCTGCAAATTCTCCAGTATCACTATCACACCATAGTTGCAGCAGGAACACAAAGCAGGAATAAATAATCTTTTTTTTAAAACGAGGCAAAAGCTTTGCCTGTTATAAATACCAAAGCCATGGATGCTTGGACTTGTTGGTGACATCAGATTGAATGACACACCGAGAAGCTCTAGAAACACACTAATCTTGGCATCACGGTGTTGCCGCTTACCCTTGAAGAACCACAATCATCTGGGACCTTTCACCACACAACGCACAACGCCCAGGGTTCTGGCAGATGCCAGCGGTATAGGAAATCCGAGGAGGAAGCGACTGCAGCCGCCGTGCCCTCCAAGGAATCCGACCATCCAGTCCAAGATGCTCGCGACATGGTCAACCCTCCAGAGCAATGCGTCCTCGCCGGCATCCGTCGCAGGAGAAGGAGGCCGGCGCTGTGGAGCGTTCCGACGCGCGATTGCCACGGCCGCCGACGCGGTGGACCGCGCCTCCGCGTCCGCCTCCTATCACTGGGTCGGACCGCGACCATACCGAGCTCGAGCGCCTCCTCGGGCACTTCAATGACCGGATTACGCGAGATGGGGCGGGGAAGAGCAGGGCGTGCGAACCTCGGGCCGGCGGTGGGGACGAAAGGGAGGGGCAGCCTGACGAGGTGGAGAGTGGGAGCTGGCGACCACGACAATGGGGAACGGCGGGAGCGGTGGAGAGGTAGGTGGGGAGCGTCTCCGGTTCAGCTAACCGAGAGTGAGTAAGCTGAAAGGGGAAAATTGGGTATGTACCATTAAAAGATCCACTCTTTTGGTCTATACCATCAAAAGCTTCTTCTTTAGGTTTCTACCATCGAATGGTTGGCACGTTATTGGAGTTTGCCACTCCGTCTGCTCCCGTTAGAAAAATCATTTCTTTTGCCAATTAATTGATTTAGCAGTTTCCGTTTTTACCCCTGTGCCCATTTTACTGAAGGCTCCCGATTCCCTGGCTCTGTTCTTCAGTTCGACCAGAACCTGCGCAGAGAGCATTCCCCGACCACCGCAAACCCCTCCCCGGAGGCGACCACCTCGTCCCCCGAGCCCGGCGGAGGATCTCCTCGGGGCCAGGCCTGTATCCCTGCCAAACACCGCGCCCGTAGGCATGGAAAGAAGGGTCCCGGCCGGCCGCCCGAAACCCTTGCCGGAGCGGTCTGTGAGCTCGCCGACGCGGCCGGCCGCCGTCCGGTCCTCTGCCGCGGTCTCCGCGGTAGCGCTTTGTCCGTCCGCGGCACGACCCAGACGCCGAGCCCGTGCTCTTCCCGACGCACCCGACGCCCGGCCTCCCCGTGTTCCTTCCCTTGCTCGTCCCCGACGCCCACTGCATGTTCTTGCTCCTCGCTGGGATGGAACCTCCTGATGTTCAAGCTGGGTAATCAAAAGAGCAAGGTGCTGTCTAATGTTTTCATGAAAGGGTACATTGGTCACAACTAACGGAGATGTAACAGAAGTGGCAAGAATAAAAAAAGCTGCAACCTTTCGATGGTAGAAACCTAAAGAAGAAGCTTTTGATGGTATAGACCAAAAGTGTGGATCTTTTAATGGTACATACCCAATTTTCCCAAGCTGAAATCGGGCGTGTCCGATTCAGCTGCGTGGCAGCGTGGGTGACGTTTTGGACATTTTGGCCAACCAAACACATTTAGAAACGGAGTAGTATTTACCATCGGGTTTGTTACTGTACAAAGGATTCAAAAAGAAAAGAGAATTAATGATCATTTGATGATTTTCAAAGTTTTAAACTTATAAATATTGATAACTGTTTTATTTAATATATTTAATCCTGTAATCATGCATGGTATTTTGTGGTCTGTGAATGTTAAATTTTATGGAGTACTTGTACTTCACAGAAGATATTATCACTTGAAAAATTAACTCTAATTACTACTGTATAGGCTCATATGATAGATTTTTAAACAACACTACCTGCCATTTTACTGGACTTGGAATTGAATGACGATGATATAAGAAATCGATATTTGGAAGATGCTGAAAATGACATAGATTTTAGTATTTTTGTAACTAATTATAATACAATTATGTGATTGTTAATTTCATGTGAAAAAAAATGTGTAGATCATGTGTTACATGTGCGCTCATGTCGTGGGGCATGTGACACATTTAATGGCTCGATAAGAAATTTCACTAAAAGAGAAATATGATTCAAATACATATTGTTGCTACACATTACGATAACGTGTGTTGCACGTGCACGACTACTAGTAATATAAGTTACTATCTCGAGAATTTCAAGGTCACCTCCAACTCTCCCCAAATCATGTCCACCTCAGGCGAAAATGGACAAATGACGAGTACAACGTTGCTGGGCCAAGGGTTTTGAAAAAAAATGCACAAAACACCAATATTTCATGACATAGTTGTAAAAAATACATAATCAAGAAAACTTTTGCAGCTAACCTAGCTTTTGGGCTAATAGTTGCAGGTAACACGAATAAAAAAATTGGTGACCTTAACAATGGATCTGACATGTGGGACCAGTTTTTTTACATATACCACAATTATATGATAAAAATGCTCAGTGCAATGGTATAAACCATAGAGGTTATGCATATAAAAAATATGTGAGCATCAACATATCATCATATATATCATCAGTCAAATGACTTATAGCAGTTTACAAACTCCATTTTTTTAAAAAAAATTGTACAATCGTCGTATACGCTACATGAAAATTTGGTCTTAGATATGCTGGCAAGGGGATAAAATCACCTCTTTGTGTTGGATGCAACTATTAACCAAAAAGTTAGGGTTATCTGTTAAAACTTGTTTTGATTATGTGTTCTTTAAACCTTTGTCACCAAATGTTGGTGTTACGCATGCAATTTACTCAATGGTCCACGATTTCTCTGCTTTATCCATTTTCTTGTTTCTCCTCCCATTCAACATAATTGATTACATAAATAATTTCGAACTTAACTTTTAATACACATTCATTAAACAACAATTCAAACTTTCAACTAATACTTGCTAGAGACTCGTACGCTGCCACACAAGATAACATAAAAAGGTATACAAATACAACTAAAGAGTCATTCTATTCATAGAAAGCACATGACAAGCACAGAAACACATATTATTATGGCATTTGGTCGAAAGATTGTTTTGTTTTGTAAAAGTAAGTGTTGCTGGAAGTTGCCAACCATGTCGTCAACTGATGTTATCCTCTTGATGTCTTATATTTTTTTTTGCATTTTTTCGTCTATCCATTTATATGAGATTGGTCAATTGAGTCGGATGGAAGTCTATGAGGTCATAAAAGAACCATGGAGCAATTACAGAGCATTGACATAAGAAGATTCATCCATTATCTTCTATACTTTTCTTAGCTACTTTATTTTACAAACGAGGAATGAATAAGATAAATTTGGCCCTGAATAATAGCAGACTCAAATTCTATCATTCAACCAACATTTTATATCATTTTTTCTCAATACTTTAGAGCCGCTGTGATGTCTAAGCAGTGTGGTAAAAAAGATTTGGTGCAATGAAATAAACTGGGTCAGGATTTCAAAATTAGTAGACCTACTTGTGTCTATCTTCTATGCATCGATTTCTTATTGGACCAGTCAGAAATCTAGACACAAAATTATTGGAAATGTAGGGAATATGCTGGTATCTGCATTCTGCTGTTGTTGCTGGAAGACAGGTGAGTAATAACAATACAGATCAATGAGCTCCGGCCCGACACATCTGCCTGTCTTGCTTGTGCTCTCCCTATTCGGCGGTACTCGTCTTTGGTGTTTCACCTGTAATTTCTCTGTCTTTTTTGTGTGTGCAGTGCTTTGTTGTAAGCTGCTTTCAGCACCATGTACTCTCTCGTCATTCGTGGTGTTATTAATTTAACGCCAGGCTTCACGGCCTGTTATCTTAAAAAAAAATCTGATCGCAACGGTCTGAGACGAGGACGAAGGGGAATCAGACAATCAGTTATAATCCGCAGGCGTACGTATACGTACCCTCCCGATAAAAAACATCACAGGCGCATCCTCCGCGTTTTCTCCAGTTCTGATTCCGATACCGTCTCCATATCCAGTTCATCCTCCCGCCGGTTACATGGGACACCAGCACCGAGCGATACCGAGCGATCTGATCGATCGATCCTCTCTGAACTCCGGCGTAGATAGCTTGATGGGTGTCCGCCTCTCTCGTGCTTCCGCAGCAAACAACGGCATGTCGTCGCACGAGCACGACGACCACTTGGGTTGCATCGGGAGGCTACGTTTTCGTGACGATGAGAGCAGGAGACAATCCTATCACGAGGATGCCATGAAAGACCTCGTCAGTGCGCTCGAGGGTTTCGTACCCATGGAAGAGATTGGCTACCGGGACCTCACCATCTCCGACTGCTGCTTGCGCTCGCTCGCGAAGGGCACCGCCTCCGAGGCCAGGCTCGCCTACCGCGCCATCGGCCTCCTCGCCCTGACCGTCGGGGCCAGAAACGACGAGTACAGCTTCAACCTGATATTCGGAATTGCGCTCGCCGCCGCGAGGAACACGATGCGGGAGTCGTCCGACACGATGATGGTGGTAGCCGCTCTCCAATGCCTCGCGGCCGTCAGCTTCGCCGGCGGGCGCCGGCCGGAGGACACTCATGAGTCCATGAAGGCCGTCATGGCCGTGTTCAACCCAAGGCCAGCAGCCCCCGATGTCTCCGAAACGGATCAGAGGTGGACGATGAGCCCTGAGGTCATGGATGCAGCCGTGTCAGCGTGGACGTTTCTCCTCAGCACCCTCCTCGGCTTGAATACCTGCCCGTACGAGTGGAAAGAGGGAACGATCCCGCCCCACCACCTTGCCAAGCTCCTCCAGAGCGACGACCTGGCTGTTCGGACGGCCGCCGGCGTGGTGCTGGCTATGTGGGCCGAGCTCATCCTGACGCGGCACGCCTCGCCGAAGAACATGCAAGAACTCGACGACAGAGTGTCCAATCACGCCGCCAACACGAAGCATGGCCAGTGCCCGGACCCGGAGGAGACGTCGACGAGCGCGATCAAGCTATCGACGTGGGCGAGGTTGGTCCAGCTCAGCTTCTTGAAGCGGTTCCTTGGCAAGGGTTTCAACAAGCACGTCCTGCACAACCAACTCGTACGGGAGGTGGCCACTGACACTGTCGCCGATGATGAGGCTGATGAACTTGGTTGCGACGCAACATATGGAGATGTACACCAGTGGCACTGCCGAGGCAAATTCGTCGGAGTTATCAAGTCGTGGGTACAATGGGCCACGAAGATAACTCGGGTGGCAAAGTGACAGAGGGGTGGTTTTTTTTTTTGAATTTTTCCATATATATTAAACCAACAAAGAGTACACGATTACATCGATTACATAAACAATACTAAAAGAGACGAGCAAATCTATGAGATCTTCAAGCCCTTTCTTCTTCCATGACACAATCTTGTACTTTTCCGAAGGCAGCCGTAAAACAACGCCGAATACACCAAACCACAGACCTGTGAATACCAACGAAGGTTCTCCCCTTTTAATTTTGAGCCGCAATGCCAAGACTTTGTGCATGCACACAGCCATTAAATTAATCAAGAAACATCGGCAAGAGCACCACCACTGATATTCCAGAGACAAATAACCGAACCACTTTTTCGACGTCGTTGGGAGCCGAGAGAATGAAGCACCATTGTCGAAGACGTAGTAGCCGGGATAGATAATGCGAGGACAAACCTCCTCGCGGCAATCATGAGAAACAATCCAAAATTGATCTGGCGAAGTAAGATCTGAAGAACCATACCTAGACAAACTTAATCTTCCACAACCACCATTGACGTCG
Organism: Poa pratensis; assembly: GCA_947311845.1. Taxonomy (NCBI): domain Eukaryota; kingdom Viridiplantae; phylum Streptophyta; class Magnoliopsida; order Poales; family Poaceae; genus Poa; species Poa pratensis. The sequence goes on along the minus strand of CAMZMU010000107.1, from coordinate 69,980,523 downwards.
GGAAGGAGATCTCGCCGACGAACGAAGCGCGGAAGATCACTTATTGCAGATGATGCCATCTCCATTGACGAAGAAGATAACAACCAAAACCAAGCTCTAACATTAAGAACCTTTGTGTAGCGCCCTGCGCAGGTCCGAGATTGAAAGGACAAGGAGGGAGGGGGTGAATAGGCGATTAAAACTTTTCCGGTTTAGGCTTGATAATTGCGGAATAAAACTAGGTGTTTAAATTAACAAGCCAACAATCTAAATAAACTAGGTTCACCTATGTGCACCAACAACTTATGCTAATCAAGACAAGCAACAAGGTGATAGCAATAGAATACTTCAAGCACGAAGTCTATCACAATGTAAAGTGCATAAGTAAAGAGCTCGGGTATAGAAATAACCGAGGCACGCGGAGACGAAGATGTATTCCTGAGTTCCTCCTTTTTAGGGGAGTACGTCTCATTGGAGAGGTGTGAACCAACACAATGGTTCAACAACCATAAAGGTTTCACCTTCTTCTCCGATGAACCGCACCACAAAGGTTTGGTTCACCTTCCACTATCGGAATCCTTCGAGGCGGAAATCCGGAGCCTTTCAACAACGATCCGGAGCACAACCCACAACAGGATTGGGGGCTCCCGAACAGCTACAAGTGACCACACAAGGGTCTCAACCACCACACGGGCGTCTAGGGTCCAAAGACCCATGAGTAACAAGCTTACAAGCTTTCAACTTCCATGAATCCTCGTGGAGAGCACAAACCGATGCAACGAAGCAATGGCAAGAGCACAAGTGCTCAAATCCTTCACTCTCAAATCCCACCAAAAGCAACTAATGCTTATGGGGGGAGAAGAGAGGAAGAACAAAGAAGAACTCAACAAATGGAACTTCAAGAACTAGATCGAAAGGGTTCCCCTCACTTAGAGGAGAGATTGATTGGTGAAAATGTAGATCTAGGTCTTCTCCTTCAATCCTCCAAAGATCAACGAGTTTGAGTGGAGGGATTGGGAGATCTTGTAGTTTTCAGCTTGCAACAATGGAGGAGAGAGAAAACAAAATCGTGCTGGCAGAGCTGGCTGGCTAGAGGTAGGTGGAGGGGTATTTATACCCCTCCCAGAAAAATAGCCGTTGCAGACAGGGGAGTCAGATATTTCGATAAAAGTTAGGATCGGATAATCCGACTGAGTCGGATAATCCGAGTCGACTTGAACCGGATATTCCGAAAAACTCCAGTAGCCGAAAACGAGCAAACCTTGAGAACCGGATATTCCGACACAGGCAAGTATCGGATAATCTGACACCGTCGGATAATCCAATTCAGTCCGTATCGGATATTCTGAAAAACTCCAGTGCGCCACAAAACTGGTTGTTTTAAAGTCCTTAGCCGAATTCGAGCAATTCTTGAGAATCGGATAATCCGAATCAACCTTGATCGGATATTCCGAAAAACTCCAGTACGCATTGCTTTTAAAGTCCTTACCCGAAAACGAGCAAACCTTGGGAATCGGATATTCCGAGTCAGCATGGACCGGATAATCCGATTTCCCGCTTGAGCAAAACAGACAGAAACAGCAAAACCTGAAATGCAATAACTTTCTCGTTCGAACTCCAAAACAGGTGAAACCAATTTTGTTGGAAAGGTAACGACAAGAGCTTTCCCTATAAAAATAGAGTTAAGTTGACACACATGGGAAGGTGTGAAACTTTCCTCACGGATAAACCGATAATATTTCCAACACAAAAACTCAACAAGTTTTTCATCCGGACTCCGTTTTCTATGATCTTGGCCTTGTTTCGAAGATAATCACAAACTCTACAAGATCATCATATACACATCATAGTCCATCATGTGAGGAGGAGAACACAAGAGGAGAGTTTGACCTCTCTACAAAAGACAAACCGGTAAAACCTCCAACATCAAAAACATCACAAGATATTCAAATGAAATCCGTTTTTTGATGAACTAGAGCTTGGTATGGAGATGAACACAAACTCTAAATTCTCACATGGATAAAAGCTAAATAAGAACCAAGAAAGATGATGATGCCAAGTATGCAAAGGTTTGAGCTCTCCACAAAGATGCGATCATGTTACTCACTTGAGAGCCCCTATTAATAGTACGCCGTCTATCCTATAACCCGGTCTCCCACTAACACCATGAGACCGGTAAAATAGAAACCCTATCAAGATCATACCTTTGCCTTGAGCATTCTAGTTGAGCTAGATGATGACGATCTTGACTCTCTCAAGTTGGAACACCTTTCTTGATTGTGATTGCTAGCACATGCTTGATGAAGACATCTCCAAATACTCCCCCATACTCCATTATGGGAGAGCCTCGCTAAGCTCCGTCTTCATGTATCCATTGCAAGCTTCAATCAAAAGATATCTTCCGAGATAGATCATATTGAACTTGCACTTCATAATCTTCTCTATCTTCACAAAGATGATGTCTTGAATCCTTCAAGACATGCTTGCAATATGCTCAACTCTACACATGACCATTCTTCATATAAACCCTTGAATAGAGCATTGATCATCATGTAATCTTCTAGAGACCAACACATGAACTCCAATCTTTTCCTATGGACAAGATCTACAAGTATATCTCAATGCAAACATTAGTCCATAAGGATTGTCATTAATTACCAAAACCACGCATGGGGCAACACATGCACTTTCATAGGTCCCCACCCCTCCTAGTGCCAGCGGCACCTAGAGGAGGTGAGAACTCGTCAATTCTTAGACGAAGGCGACGATGAAGATGCAGATGGCGCCGGCGGCGACGGCTAGGGTTGAAACCCTAGGCCGCCGCCTCTCTTTCTTTCTAACAGAGGGGTGGGTTTGGTTTGGCGCTAGATTACCTTTTTCCGGTTCGTATGATTCTTTTGCCACCGTACCGAGATTTGTGCTAAACTCTGTTTGTCAATCTTTTTGCACATATATCCGTCTATTTTTCGGGAATCAACCTGTGCTTCACACCTTCACCCCAGGGAGGTTTCATAAATGTTTCATTGAGATTTCACACGAATTCTTATTTCATGAAAAGAAATCATACACAAATTTATGAATTATGAAGATTCAACATTCATATATGTTTTCATGAAGGAATACTCATGCGTGCACATTTTGTATATGTTTCACTTTCGATGATACCTTCTGTAAAATTAGTGGAACTTCAATTGAAATGGGCCGTATGAGGTTTCATATATGTTTTAGACATGTTTTCATGAAGGAACACATATGCGAGAGTAGTAACATACATGTTTCATTTTTGTGAAACCTTTTGTGATTTTTTGAGCAATATTAATTGAAATATGTGTGAAACCTCACTAAATCAATTATGAAACCACACAGAGGTAGAGTGTAGGTTAATTTTTGTAAAATACAAGGGTTTATATGAAATAATGTCATCTGAGGTGGAGTGCAAGTTGATTTTCGTAAAACGGAAGGTTCTATTTGCGATTTTCGCTTAAGCAATGTATTTATCATGAATAGAGGAACTTTGGACGTGGGGATAGTTTTGGGACGTCAACATACATGTGCGAAATTCGCGTTCGTATCTTTTGTAGAGCCTCAAACCTCGTTTAGCTAGGTAGTGAGTGTGTGTTTGGATTTTGGCCAGGTTTTCTTATTTAACCTAGTATCCAGAGATTTGTGTTCTAATCACTCCATTCCCCAATGTAAGATGTTCTACCTAGCTCACATGTTGGCTAGGTGCAAAACCAAATGAGTGTACATACACATTAAAACATGTCCACATACATCTAGATACATGTGGACAAAATCTAAAACATCTTATATTTAGAAACGGAGGGAGTACTTGATGGCAGGAGCATCTTCACACCTAACAGTTTCTATAACATGAGTTAGTAAGAATTGTATAATTTGTTAGCCTGTTAGGAGTACAGTCTAATGTATCCCTTCCGGGTGGGTCTAACCAGTAGAATGAGAGAATTATTCACGATGTGAGAATTTCAATATGATAACCAATGACATGAGAATACATACCACATTAAACGTTGATTGTAAATTTGCCAAATGTGATGAAATATAAGTTGAATTTATGCCATTTAAGAAACATCCTTATCTCAATTGGAATGTGAAATCGTTGATTTTATTGTGAAAATTGTAATGTTTTATGATGGCCACACTTGACAATTCATTGAAAGCGTATCCATTGAAAAATTCCAACAAATGAAATTCTACACATTCATACAAATCCTTGAAAATAAAAGGCCTTTTGTGATATAGAGAGGGAGTAAATTGCCAGGTTGTTCTACCTTTTAAACCAAAATGCAAAAATTTCTCAAGACTAATAGATGTAACCAACACCACTACAAAATTCCTCATTCGACACATTTCATCACATACGACTCCACCAACCCATTTATGGTAGTGGTATCACATATGGTTCTTATATCCTTCCGCCCAAGTTGTCGTGGAAGGGTTATTGGTCACATGCAAACAAGACATGTTTGATCCAGCAAATGACTCGATGTTCAGACCATTAGAGAACACATGATCATCCAATGAGGTTCTTTTGCATGAACCACCGACTATATATTCCCCCTGCATGCGGATTTTTATTATGAAACATCTGAGACGAGTTGTCCTCCATAAATAGTATGGGAGAGCGTGAGAGACGTGACACATCTTAGGGGCATGCTAGACCAATTAGACTATAAATACGGTATACATATCAAATTTACATATATTGTGAACTAAAACCCCGTCCTCCGTCTCCCTCCATGAAACCTAGCCGCCACAACTCCACCTCCTCCATTTGTCCACCTCCTATAGTCCGCGTTACCGGTTTCGATGGGATGGGGAACCCAAACTATGAGTAAAGGTTGTAATAAAAGTAATCTTTTCAATATATCAAATTAGACTTTCGGTAGCCACATCCATTTGTCCACCGTGTTGATGGAGAAAACATCATCTACAATAAGTTCCCTTTGTAACCTTCGTTAAAGGACGCGATCTCTTTCCAACGTTAGTGGCAGGTTGAAAAGTAAATTTCTATGGGTATGTCTTTCAGATCTTGCTTTGCCATCTAATTTGGAATTCATCTCATGGTTCTGACGTGGGGATGGTCGTCAAATTTTTTCCCTGTCTGCTACGTTTTTGACAATGGTAGTTTGTACTCTCGGCTCCCTGGCGACGTCAACAAGGTAGTTCGGTTGCTTCTTCCTGAAATGTTGGTGGTGGTACTCTTGTCGATGTTGGTTCATTAATTTAGTGGCTAAGTCAAACGTGCAACCTTTGCGTTGTAGCTCAAAAAACAAAAGTATTGGAGAACCCTTATCGGTATCAACAAGTCTCTTGTTTGCTCTATGTGTCATTTTCCTACGTATGCCTTCAAATGAATACAAGATTGTATATTTGAATAAGAAACAGTTTGAGGATCTCAATGATTTCCTTATTTCTTTTAGATTTGATTTTGTAATCATTGGATACAACTCTCTACCATGTACATTCACTTCTATAATATATCATGGTATTGATTGTCAAAAACAAACATCAAATTTACATCAACATTCATATAACAATTATTGTTGGCCCGTCCTTCATTTTGTTCCAAGCTCCGCTACTATGCGCAACTACATTCGTTTTAATGATGACTTTATGGTGAATATCATGTGGGAGTACCTTCCTTTTTAAACCACACTTACACAATTGCTTTAAAACAGCAAACAAAAATTACATTATTTGTCGAGATTGTTATATTTGAGGAACATGCATACTTCAGATCTAACATTATGCTAGATTAGTATGAAAAGTACAACTTAAGGCAAGAACAATGATTTTCGACCATAGTAATTGCTTTTATCATTGGAATGTTTGAATTGCGACTGAGTTTGGTCTTGAAATTTTATAGCACCAGTAGTTTTTTCATGTAACAACCCACAGTCCTCTCCCCTATAACCCTCACATCCAACCTTTGGAATACACAAATCACATAGAAAACGCATGGCTTTGTACTCCAAAATCTCTTGGGGGCCTGGGTTTTGGAGACCTAATATTGTTTAAGCAAGCCATGCTTGGTCATCAGTGCTGGAGGTTACTCACCGATCCTTATTCTTGTGTCAGGGTGCTTAAAGGTCACTATTTTCCTAACTGCGATTTTTGGAATGCACTACAACATCATATACTATCTCGGATCCATAATAAGTATTTCAGTTTTGAATTAACCCTAATTCAAAACTGCGACACTTATGGGTTCAGACACTAATTCAGAACATACCACATGCTTAGAAAAGTTACACCGAGATTTTGCATAAAAAAAATTACCCGAGAATTAGATATTCTAATATACTACCTACACTTATTTGGATTCAGATTGTGCTTGTAAAGCCCCGCAGAGGAAGGAGAAAATCTCCATGGAGCCCTGTAGGAGGAGCTGTTCCAAGCAGGTTGCACGAGGAGTGTCTCCGAACATGGGAACGCTTGCACAGGCTAAATAATGCAACGCGGTTTTTCCACAATTAGGAGCGTACGCACCTAAAATCATGATCGTTGATTTTGCATCTAACGAATCATATTATTCGTACTATTTTATATGTTAAAAAACTAAAAAAATATGTTAATGCATGGTTTTAATTTTTTTAGTCAATGCGTGCACAGAAAATTCATGTTAGTACATGAATCTAAAATCAAGATTACACAAATCTATCAATTATTGATAACATTTAAAAATTCGTTGATAAATTTGTTGCACGAATCCTGATTAAATCAACGATCATAAATGGTAGGTGCGTACGCTCCTAGTTGTGGTATTGCATTTTTGAAGCTAAATGCCTACAAATTGGACAGTACAGCCGATTCCACGCTACCGGAAAGCCCACGGCGCGAAGAAGCCCGCGAGAGCACCGCGCGCACATTGGCCTCGAACATGTCCATGGCGCGTGACGGCAGACACATCGGCATGGTGATCCCGCCGCCCGTCGCGGGAATGTGGAACGTGGCCAGCGTCGTGGTGGCCGGCCCGCCTTACACCGGCATTCCCCACCCGAGGTCCACCTCGTGCAGGTTCGACTTGGTCAGGTCCGTCACCAGGTACGTCCGCGCCGTCGTGAACCGCGGCCGCCCGCGCAGCACCAGCGCGTCCGCCACCGACTGCGCGTAGTTGTCCGCCGCGATCCGCGCCCTCGCCCCCACGATCAGCTCCACGGCGCGGCCCAGCGGTCCCGAGCAGAGCTCGCCGGCCGTTGTCCGTGCCACGCCGAAGGTTAACGCGTTCCCGTAGAACCCCTCCGGGAGCGGGCGGTCGCGCTTCCCGCGGGCATTCATCACGAACATGAACCGAACCTCGTCGCCGGGCTCGTACCCGAGTGCGACGGTCCGGCAGCGCCACGCGAACGCCGACAGCAGCAGAAACCGGGAGCACCGGGCCCTCATCCGTGGCGTGAGCTGCTCTCTTATCCAGGCGATCTCCTCGGGGCCGAAGAAGAACGCCCGGTGCACGAGTTTGTCACCCGGACGGAGCTTGTCGTTGGCCACGTTGGCGGGCTCGTACTCGGGGTGGTGGTAGGTCGGACGCGGAGGGTCGCGCGCGTCGAGCAGCTCCCTCGCCCACACCGGCCGCACGCTGGGCGCCTCCATGCCGCCGGCTAGCTCCCCGACGGCTCGCAAGAACTGCTTGATTCCCGGCGCGTCGACGAGGCTGTGGCACACCTGGATGCCGAACACGAAGCCTCCGCACCTCAACCTCGTCACCTTCACGCACATGTGCACGTCAGCGTCACGAAGTACTACAGACTAAACAAACAAAAAACACATGTTCGTCCATGCACACCAACGCACGCCTCACCTGAGCGTGGAGCAGTGGCCGGTTGACGACGACGGCGGAGTTGCTCTCGGGCAAGCACAAGCCGGAGCTCGCCGGCGCAAGGGACCGGCGGGCACAGCGTGTCGCCGAACTCGTCCAAGGCTACGTCGGCGTCGGCCTCCACGAACCATACCCCCTCGCCGGTGCAATCCTGTGGCGCCCCGACCCGACTGCTATACAGTGATGCTGAGTGTCACCGGTTAAGCGATACAACCGGAGGTTACAGGTTTACCAATCTCCGGCCAAAACCTTTGGCAGGCGTTGCTCGGAATAACCGGCAACGCAACACCCCAGTTGATGCCTTAACACAGGCTCAGCCCTCAAAGCATAATAGAGAGATCAAGACTTGTGGAACAACTGGCACATCACAGACTCTACGACACAAATCATATAGCTCAACTCTTATAATAGAGAAAGATAGCAAAAGACAACCAGAGGTCACAGACCCAACATTACAACAAGCGGAAGCAAATTAAGTTGTTCTAAACAACAAGATCCAGATTATGGCCTAAGAGGCCTACAAATAAACATCCAGCGCCAGCTGTTCCGGGATGTCCCAAGCTGCCACCTGGGAACCCCAGACTACCCGTCGACGTCCACAAAGAACCCACCTTCGAGGTCGGTGAAGTCCTCCCCTGAAAATAAGCAAACGACGTTGAGTTCGACGAACTCGCAAGATTAAGAGCTAATATATGCTCGATGATTGGCTTTAAGGTTTTATGGCTGTTTTGCATAAAGCTGATTTTATTTTAAAAAGACATAACCCCATGGCATCGACTAATCAGAATATTTTGAAGAGGGGTAAGAAGTGACTCTTTTCTTGATCACTTTTCTCATCATCTACCATCATCACCCACTGTACCTGTTCATCAAAGGCACCTCCCCGAATCACCCTCGAGGAAGCTCACCTTGCACTCTTGAGTGGTACCTCTAGTACCCAGTTTTTAATCATTCCGTTAAAGTTATTCTATGATCTTATCGTCCTTTCCCAAGTTGTCCGTAACCGTGGACACGGCTTTTCGAAAAGATTTAACCCTGCAGGGGTGCACTGTGTTTACCTTCGGTACCGCCCGGCTCATTGCCTACGCTTAGCTCTCTTCCGGGGAAAGCCGGCTGAGTGGGAACGGTTACAACCTTTACCTTGTTAAGGACTAATCCAGGATCATCAGTGAGGACGGAGCACCGGATCATCGACACCGTGCCCCGTGGCCACTCATTTTCCTAACACCACCATCCTCATCTCAGTCTTGGTCACCATCTCAACGCACACGCAAATGGAAAACCAAACTAGAGGACCCTGGCTAGTCCCGCTCAAGTTAGTTGGTCGACGGGGGTTCCATATAGCCCACCGAAAGGAAGCGCGCTCATTCTTGGTTCAAGAGGTAAAGAACTCGCACCTAGGCGGCGAGAGTGAGACAAAACACCACCATACCAAAGTGGCCTCTCATCCCCACCTTTAAGCATTTTATTACCTTTCTCCACAATTTCTCCACCATCATCTGTCCATCTCGACACCTGTTTCCAACAATGGAACATCCACCTGACTGCTAAGCATTTAACTAAGCATGGCTAAGCATCGACATTTCATAGTTAGATATTTCAGGCCAACCATACAATCCTATGGATAATAGGAGGGGAAACAGGTAATTGGCATCGGAATCTTAATGCAACTATAGGATACTCTAATCCAAGCAAATTGACATTTGGAACCGCATGCAATATTATAGTGGAGAAAATATTTGCGGAAAATAGGGTAAGACATGCTCAGAGGGGGGATTACGCTTGCCTTGTTGAGCGGAGGAGTCAAACTGCTCGTCGGAGTAATGATGCTCAACTCCGAACTCGTGATCTACCGGAGAGCAAACAACACCGGAAAGCAAAAACAACAATCAACTCATGGCAATTGTGCAATGCATACAAAAATGATGATATGACATTTTGAATGCACCCTAGAAGCATTGAACATGATCAACAAGTTAAATGGGGTCCCCGTTATTTTTATTGCATTATTCGGAACAAACCCCATATTTAAACTTAATGATTTTGAAATACTATTAGAGCACATTGTTGTAATTGTGATCAATTATGCATGATGATGATGATTCTAGATGAGTCATGTTTTTCTGAGCATCTCGGTATAACGAACACAATTTTCTGAGGTCCAGATAAAAAGTTATTAGTTTCATAATTTCTTCTTTTTAAAACAATTGTTTTTAATTATTTTATTTCCACAACAGTAATAATATTTACTCGAGTTCGAGGGAGGGAGATGGAACGCGAAGGAATCATCGGAGTTCGTTAACCCTAACCTCGCGAGAGGGTATCGGGGAACAATGTGCTACCGAGAAAGAAAAGGAAAAACAATAAACAGGAAAAAAAGAAAACTGGGCAGCCGGCCTGTGGCCCGGCTGGGCCGGTTGTGAGGCCGGCCTCATAACAGAGAGGACCGTCTGCCCGGCTTGGGCCGGCTCTGGGGCCGGGTAGGGGCCCGTGGCGAACGGCCTGTGGCCCGGTTAAGCCGGTTCCACGGCCGGACTCGTGAGCGAGGCGACGAAGAACTTCCGCGTACGGACGTCGATGGCGATGAACTTCAGCGTGGATACGGCGAGAGAGGAGAGGGGAAGGGAGCTATGGCACGGGGAGGTCCAGTATCTCACCCTAGGAGCGGACGGGTGCTCGGGGAGGCCGGAGCTGGTCGACGGCGACGACAATCGGGCGGCGAAGCTCGGCGGAGCGGCGTCGGGGCCGGGGACGAATTTGGACGGCGCGGTCGATGTACAACTTCCCAGCTCGATTCCTCTGGCGGATAAGGTGCAGGCATCGCGGCGGAGCTAGTGGTGCCCGTCGTTTTGCTCTTGGACGCTCCAGACGGCGGCGGTGAGTTCGGCGGGCTCGAGCTGTGCGTCGGCCGTGGTGGGGAAACAGAGGGAGAGGGAAGCAGGTGAACAGAGGGGGCGGGGTGAGAGCAGATGCGAGGCCCTCGTGGTCTGCTTGTCCTCCTTGCAGGGGATGCGGAGAGGGGCCCCGGCGCGTTGTGCACAGCGAGGAGCAGGTCCGGCGGGAGCTGCTCGCGCGTCGCTACAGGGGAGGAAGAAACAGATTTTACAAATCGCCCCCCTGGAAAACTTGTTGCCATCACGGATAGGTCCTTCTCCCCTTTTTCTTTTGAAATTCCAGCAGCAAAATCAAAGGATTTTATTTGGGCCCTTAAACAATTTAGAAAAACATGAAATAATTCTTGTAGCCTCCCACTAACTAGGAGAAGCACCACAAAATTTGGGGTTGTCAAATAAATTGTTTTGGCCAATATTTGCTCATAGGTTCAGAAATAAGCATTTTGCTAATTTCAAAACTGTTGCCCCTTTTGAAATTTATAGCAATTGTAAAAATATATTTTCAGAACACTTGGAACTTCCTTGACAAATATAAGTTGTCAAAGTAATTTTGTTTTGCAAGTTTGAACACTTCCATTGATTTGAATTTGTAATTGAACAAGTTGGGCATTTGTTTTTAAATGGTGCCAAAACCATTTGTGTGTTGTTTAGCAAGTTAAAATTGGATGCCATGATGCAATGCAACAAAAAGCGAAAATTTTACTCGGGTTTTTAGGTTTCCGAACTTTGGGCTGTTACAACTCTACCCTCCTTACAGGAATCTCGTCCCGAGATTCTTAGAGTAGGAAAGAGGGAAAAGGGTTACAACGGTACTACACGATCTTCTCACTTCAGGTGGCTTCTTTCTTGAGGAGGTTGATCGAGGGCATCATGAAGATCTTCATCGGCTTCCCTTCAAGGTCACTATCAAGTACACCATAGGAAAGAAAGGAAACCTCACCGGAAGGATGGATCTTGGTGAATATACCACAACGGAGTACCTCCTAATAAAATATTAGGACGAGACTTCGAGCATCCCTTGATTTGACAGTTAGGAGGCACATGCGGGTGACGGGAGATTGATAAGGAGTTTCCAGTTGGTAGACAATTGTTTCCCAAAGATTCAGAATATGAACTTTGCACAAGGCCCAAAATTTCTGAGGGAGAGTGTCGAAACAAGCTTCCAACAGATGAAGGGATAACTTGTACTAGTCGGCTTGAGTAGAACTTTCCTCACGAAGGGGCATTTCAGATCACCGGAGGAGGATCGGAAAGCTAGATCGAGAGAACCTCAAAAGCCCCGGGAACGTTAGTATCGGGAAAAACTTCTTGATTTCTCTAGACCTCGGGAACAAGCTTCTGGAGGATCACCGACTATCGTTTCTGATTGAGATTTAGATCTGGTCAGGTGTAGAGATACTTTAGACTCCAAATATAGGAATAGGGAGTCTTTGCAATGCATACCAACGGATTACAATTGCTCGGACCCCAAGAGTTGGACTGCAATGTCGAACTCCAAAGGAGGAACGATATGGCGGAACTCGCGGATTAGCAACTTGTCAGGAGACAGCTGCCCTACTTGAATATCTTGCAGCGGGACACGATTGAGTTCTTGATGGGGAACACCATAGAAGACGAAGAAGTTCTCAGACTTCCTCTCTTTCTGGAACAATTCAATCAGTGGCCTGGATGCACAGATGGAAATTCTCAAGAAAAGGAGGTAACAGCATACCATTCCGAGAATATTCTACACATGCATGATCGAGTTGAGATGATTTCGAGGAACCAGACAATTCACTCAGATCCACGGCGACATCTTTCAGCAATTGCACGTGAACCAAGGAAAGTCACTTCTAATCTTCAGAACACATACCTTGTGAAGACACAAAGTTAGTTCCAACAATTTTCCAATGTTAACGCCCAATATCCAATATAAATCTCCTCAAACATGGAGAAGATAAGAAGGTAGTTGATGGGCTCAACCACAAACTTATCCAGCTACTCCAAGGCGGTAGATTCATATGTCACCTAGACGGGGCATAAGTATTGGTCAGACTAACACATTCAGTTAGGTCGGTCTGAGTTTGATTTGACGATAGCCCAATTCAAATCGAAGATTTGTAGGATAGCATATCCAAAAAGGAGATACTTCCTTGCTTCAACACGAACAGACTAGACATCCCATTGAGAAGGAACTATATCGGGATAGAGCTCTTGTCTTTTAACTCTCCAAGTTGTTTAAGCTCAACCGAATAATTCAGGACATCCAGCACGATTTTCTTGGAGAAGGGAGATGTTTAGAGAACCAGCTTACTCATAAGCTTAACATCACGGTTAGGTGACAACCTGGCGATACTTCTGGAAAAGACCTCCAGAATATCACTATCCACATGTAGGATATCACGACATACCTGTGGATCTTGAGTTCAAGAGAGGATCATGCCTTTCAGGGCACAACGAGGTGGTCTTGGGAGCTTCGGCACGAACCTAGCTCTTTGACCGAGGGAGTGCATCAGAGCCAACCGACTTGGTAGCACTGTCAAACTCAGCTTATTGATTGGCTAACCAATCACGCTAAGGAGGGCAATGGATATCCCTGGACTTCCGCACAGTAAGAACTGCTAAGAATATCAGATAGCCACATCATTGCTCACGACTTATCCTTCTCGAGTAACAAATCACTCGGAACACGGAGAAAAAAAACGAAGAGTAAGAGCATCACTTCATCAAGAGGATCATGACACTCAGCACGAGTGCACACTCTTTATACCAAGATATCGTGCTTCTTTAGGATGGAACAGAAACAGAGACTAGTAAACCTCTTATTATGTGGACTACAAAACTTTGACCTAGCCCGAGGACTGGACAAGGTACTGGACTTTGTTTCTCCCAAAAAGATGACGTGGAAGGTCTTGACGGATTAGGAGAGTGACTTACATCGGAACATACCAACGCACGATAAAACCTTACTGTCAAAAGACAGACAGAGGTTGGAAGCAGATCAGAGTAAGAAACATGCTCAGGAGAAATCCTAAGATGTTGAAGATGCACCGGTTATTACTCAATTGTGATAACCATGCCCAAAAGGAGAGATGCAGCAGAGTCATGAACATAGATGGGGATTCGCTAAGCGGATTCTGGTCATAACCCATATGATTCCAAGACAGAATCTCCAGCTATGGCAGAGTTAAAGTTACATAGCCAGCTGAGGTGTGGGAACTTAATGTTCAACCATTTACCACACAGACCACATACAGGACTTGGGTTAAAGGTCAGCTTCATGTGCCGAGAATCATAAATAGCATAATGATCACATGGGTAACAACCCACACAATTCATCATACCCGAATCACAGCACAATCCGGGACCTTCGGTTCAAGACCTTGGGTTAAAAACCCACAAAGTGGAGGATAATCACTTGTTCCTTTGTTGGGTAACAGAGTTCAAACATCTGAGTTGATTTGGGATTGCAACGCAGCGGGAGCAACTGGACACATAACACTAAAGGTCGAACCCTACCCACGTTTCTACTCATTTTGAAGTAACAGATGAGAAGTAGAACTTTTAAACTCAAATCGAGATAAGATTACTCCGAGATTAGAGGGTAACCAGATAAGGAGTAAAAAGAATCCTAAGATGGTTTTCACAACTCATTTTTAGGTTCAAAATATTTTCACAAACACTAGACTCAACATCGACCAGTAGAAGGGTTTCCAACAGGCAGTACTGCTCTGATACCAACTTGTGGCGCCCCGACCCGACTGCTATACAGTGATGCTGAGTGTCACCGGTTAAGCGATACAACCGGAGGTTACGGGTTTACCAATCCCCGGCCAAAACCTTTGGCAGGCGTTGCTCGGAATAACCGGCAACGCAACACCCCAGTTGATGCCTTAACACAGGCTCAGCCCTCAAAGCATAATAGAGAGATCAAGACTTGTGGAACAACTGGCACATCACAGACTCTACGACACAAATCATATAGCTCAACTCTTATAATAGAGAAAGATAGCAAAAGACAACCAGAGGTCACAGACCCAACATTACAACAAGCGGAAGCAAATTAAGTTGTTCTAAACAACAAGATCCAGATTATGGCCTAAGAGGCCTACAAATAAACATCCAGCGCCAGCTGTTCCGGGATGTCCCAAGCTGCCACCTGGGAACCCCAGACTACCCGTCGACGTCCACAAAGAACCCACCTTCGAGGTCGGTGAAGTCCTCCCTGAAAATAAGCAAACGACGTTGAGTTCGACGAACTCGCAAGATTAAGAGCTAATATATGCTCGATGATTGGCTTTAAGGTTTTATGGCTGTTTTGCATAAAGCTGATTTTATTTTAAAAAGACATAACCCCATGGCATCGACTAATCAGAATATTTTGAAGAGGGGTAAGAAGTGACTCTTTTCTTGATCACTTTTCTCATCATCTACCATCATCACCACTGTACCTGTTCATCAAAGGCACCTCCCCGAATCACCCTCGAGGAAGCTCACCTTGTACTCTTGAGTGGTACCTCTAGTACCCAGTTTTTAATCATTCCGTTAAAGTTATTCTATGATCTTATCGTCCTTTCCCAAGTTGTCCGTAACCGTGGACACGGCTTTTCGAAAAGATTTAACCCTGCAGGGGTGCACTGTGTTTACCTTCGGTACCGCCCGGCTCATTGCGTATGCTTAGCTCTCTTCCGAGGAAAGCCGGCTGAGTGGGAACGGTTACAACCTTTACCTTGTCAAGGACTAACCCAGGATCCTCAGTGAGGACGGAGCAGCGGATCATCGACACCGTGCCCCGTGGCCACTCATTTTCCTAACACCACCATCCTCATCTCAGTCTTGGTCACCATCTCAACGCACACGCAAATGGAAAACCAAACTAGAGGACCCTGGCTAGTCCCGCTCAAGTTAGTTGGTCGACGGGGGTTCCATATAGCCCACCGAAAGGAAGCGCGCTCATTCTTGGTTCAAGAGGTAAAGAACTCGCACCTAGGCAGCGAGAGTGAGACAAAACACCACCATACCAAAGTGGCCTCTCATCCCCACCTTTAAGCATTTTATTACCTTTCTCCACAATTTCTCCACCATCATCTGTCCATCTCGAAACCTGTTTCCAACAATGGAACATCCACCTGACTGCTAAGCATTTAACTAAGCATGGCTAAGCATCGACATTTCATAGTTAGATATTTCAGGCCAACCATACAATCCTATGGATAATAGGAGGGGAAGCAGGTAATTGGCATCGGAATCTTAATGCAACTATAGGATACTCTAATCCAAGCGAATTGACATTTGGAACCGCATGCAATATTATAGTGGAGAAAATATTTGCGGAAAATAGGGTAAGACATGCTCAGAGGGGGGATTACGCTTGCCTTGTTGAGCGGAGGAGTCAAACTGCTCGTCGGAGTAATGATGCTCAACTCCGAACTCGTGATCTACCGGAGAGCAAACAACACCGGAAAGCAAAAACAACAATCAACTCATGGCAATTGTGCAATGCATACAAAAATGATGATACGACATTTTGAATGCACCCTAGAAGCATTGAACATGATCAACAAGTTAAATGGGGTCCCCGTTATTTTTATTGCATTATTCGGAACAAACCCCATATTTAAACTTAATGATTTTGAAATACTTTTAGAGCACATTGTTGTAATTGTGATCAATTATGCATGATGATGATGATTCTAGATGAGTCATGTTTTTCTGAGCATCTCGGTATAACGAACACAATTTTCTGAGGTCCAGATAAAAAGTTATTAGTTTCATAATTTCTTCTTTTTAAAACAATTGTTTTTAATTATTTTATTTCCACAACAGTAATAATATTTACTCGAGTTCGAGGGAGGGAGATGGAACGCGAAGGAATCATCGGAGTTCGTTAACCCTAACCTCGCGAGAGGGTATCGGGGAACAATGTGCTACCGAGAAAGAAAAGGAAAAACAATAAACAGGAAAAAAAGAAAACTGGGCAGCCGGCCTGTGGCCCGGCTGGGCCGGTTGTGAGGCCGGCCTCGTAACAGAGAGGACCGGCCGTCTGCCCGGCTTGGGCCGGCTCTGGGGCCGGGTAGGGGCCCGTGGCGAACGGCCTGTGGCCCGGTTAAGCCGGTTCCACGGCCGGACTCGTGAGCGAGGCGACGAAGAACTTCCGCGTACGGACGTCGATGGCGATGAACTTCAGCGTGGATACGGCGAGAGAGGAGAGGGGAAGGGAGCTATGGCACGGGGAGGTCCAGTATCTCACCCTAGGAGCGGACGGGTGCTCGGGGAGGCCGGAGCTGGTCGACGGCGACGACAATCGGGCGGCGAAGCTCGGCGGAGCGGCGTCGGGGCCGGGGACGAATTTGGACGGCGCGGTCGATGTACAACTTCCCAGCTCGATTCCTCTGGCGGATAAGGTGCAGGCATCGCGGCGGAGCTAGTGGTGCCCGTCGATTTGCTCCTGGACGCTCCAGACGGCGGCGGTGAGCTCGGCGGGCTCGAGCCGTGCGTCGGCCGTGGTGGGGAAACAGAGGGAGAGGGAAGCAGGTGAACAGAGGGGGCGGGGTGAGAGCAGATGCGA
The DNA here is from genome assembly GCA_947311845.1 of Poa pratensis. Lineage (NCBI taxonomy): Eukaryota > Viridiplantae > Streptophyta > Magnoliopsida > Poales > Poaceae > Poa > Poa pratensis. Next base: position 69,963,263 of record CAMZMU010000107.1, on the reverse strand, counting down.
GGCCCTCGTGGTCTGCTTGTCCTCCTTGCAGGGGATGCGGAGAGGGGCCCCGGCGCGTCGTGCACAGCGAGGAGCAGGTCCGGCGGGAGCTGCTCGCGCGTCGCTACAGGGGAGGAAGAAACAAATTTTACAAATCGCCCCCCTGGAAAACTTGTTGCCATCACGGATAGGTCCTTCTCCCCTTTTTCTTTTGAAATTCCAGCAGCAAAATCAAAGGATTTTATTTGTGCCCTTAAAGAATTTAGAAAAACATGAAATAATTCTTGTAGCCTCCCACTAACTAGGAGAAGCACCACAAAATTTGGGGTTGTCAAATAAATTGTTTTGGCCAATATTTGCTCATAGGTTCAGAAATAAGCATTTTGCTAATTTCAAAACTGTTGCCCCTTTTGAAATTTATAGCAATTGTAAAAATATATTTTCAGAACACTTGGAACTTTCTTGACAAATATAAGTTGTCAAAGTAATTTTGTTTTGCAAGTTTGAACACTTCCATTGATTTGAATTTGTAATTGAACAAGTTGGGCATTTGTTTTTAAATGGTGCCAAAACCATTTGTGTGTTGTTTAGCAAGTTTAAATTGGATGCCATGATGCAATGCAACAAAAAGCGAAAATTTTATTCGGATTTTTAGGTTTCCGAACTTTGGGCTGTTACAAATCCACCACGAGCTTTCTGCCGGGCATCTCACGGAGCCGCCCGGCGATGGGGTAGTAGTGCACGAGCGCGGCGGCCAGCCCGTGACGTATGACCCTGGCGGGGTCGGCGCGCGGCCGCGACGGGCGGCCCCGGTAGAAGTAGATGACGGAGCGGTCGAAGCGGAGGCTCTCCTGGTCGTCGAGGTCGGAGAGCCGCTTGAGCTCGCGCGGGGTCGGCCCGGCCGGCGCGACCAGCTCGGGCTCGCCGCGGCGCGCCACGAAAGCCAGGGACGAGGCGGCCATAGTAGACGCGCTCAACTGTGGTCTAATGCTGCTGCGCGCGCTTGATAAATCGTGGGCTCCTGGCTGTGAAAATGGCTGACACAGTGACACTGGATCCTAGTCGGATGCATCGACGTACGTACTTATATACTCCGTATATAGCAGCTGGGTAGCCGAGCGGTGGGTCGAGTTTTACGGCTTTACGCTGTGAAGATTCATGGGGATTTGGTGGCCGCAAGCAAGCGTGTGCACTGTGAAGATTCATGGGGGCAGCTCGGCCTGGTCGATCTCAACGAAAGGCAAAACCTATGTGCAGTTCTGTTTTTGGTTGCATAATTAGCGGGATTGATTAGTAAGACATCCATTTGTTTTTTCTTCCGTTCACGGGCCACGGTGGATTCCATCCTTGTCAGCGCGTAAACCATCCGTAAGTGCCCGTAGGTGTAGCATTTCCGGTGAAGTATGGTCTGAATTGACAAGATGTAGATGCCGCTCATTCACGCAAATACTCCATCCATTTCAAATTACTTCGCACATTAGCTTGGCACGAAGCTGAACTTTCTAATGTGCGAAAAGTACTCTCTGACGAAGTACTCTATGACATAGTTTCTATGAGATTAAATCAATGTCATAGAACAAACCAAAACTAATATGCGAAGTAACTTGTAAATAAGGTAGACCACACCAAAGCTACTATATGCAAAGTATTCTCTCTGTTCCAAATTATAAAATATTTTGGATATTTCAATACATACAGACTGAAATGAGTGATGATACACACTGGAGTAAGTCTATATACATGTGATCCAGACTACGTTAGAACGTGTTATAATTCGGAACAGATAGAGTAATTTGGAATGGAAGGAGTGGGCTGGACGGTCAAGATGAATGTTACCACAAAGGAGGAGTACCCATCAATTTTTAGCTCGCTCCGGATTCACTTACGTTGAGGAGGCAAATCACACGGTGGATACAATATTCCGAGTCATGTGTGCTAGCTATAGTTTACAAATTTGTTCATACATGTCAACAAAATGTGCACAATAAAATAAGTAAGGGAAAATCTTTAGCTCAACCGGCAGATGCTTATGTCGGTTCGCTCATGCGGGGCACTGAGTCTCGGGAGGGCATCCATAGATCCATCAATTTTGGATGGTCTCGTTCCACAAATGAGAGTACAAATTGAGGTTAGCAAGTTTTGATTAATTTTGACCTCGAGAAGACGAGCATACAGTGTGACGATTTGTCAATGTCGCATAGAATGTTTTGATTACTGCTGACAAGTCTGATTTGTCGCGGCGAGCTCGAATTGGCGAAGGTCTGTTTTGGAGGAATTTGTCAATGTTGCGATTTGTTACGGACGTGTATTTTTTTTGTCGTGTATCCACGCATAAATTGCTACGACGTTATCATAGATGTAGGATACGTATAAATTTTTCAATGTTACAAACATGTTTCAATTATGTTGGATTCGCCGGCCACATACGCTAGATGAGTTGATTTGTTTTGGTTCAAAGGTTATTCATTTTACTGGTGTTTTGCTGCAAATAAATGGGAGATTTGTTGTGCGGTGAAGCACCACACACTTTCAGACCCTGGAGCATTACTTTAAGATCAGCCTACCTACGTGCTCAAAGTAGTACACCGGCCGCCTTTTCAAAGTTTCAACCGTGCTAGTAGCTCCGACCGCTACCCGTGGAGGATCGGGCAACCATATTCGTTTCTCGATCCCGTTCTGTCTATCTTCTTCCGCTCCGAAACCATGCAGATGCACGCACCGAAGGGAACGTTCGCGCTCCTTTCGCAACTGAATCGATCAATCAACATGTACAGCAGCTGCTCACCCGATGCGACCGGACTGGAACAGCTGCTCAGATTCAACGACACGAGTGTGGTCGGTTTCAAGTTTCAACGGCGCGGAGTTACACATTTATATATCTTCTCTTCTTGGCGTATTGGGGCGTGTTTGGTTGCCCACGAAGTCTGTACACATGCCTGTTAAACGCATAAATCTGTATTTGAAATCTGTGTTTGGTTAGCGTACGAACTTTAAAACAGCTCAAACGTTAGCACGAACGTCTGAATCGGCCGTTTTTGTCGTCTCTGTCTCGCACGGGTGTCTCGCGCGCGTTGGAGACGGGACGTTTCTGCGTACTCCCGACTCCCACTCTCGTCACTGCCAATAAACCACAGTCTCACATTCTCCGCTCGGCGCTCCTCCTCCGCGGAGGTGTCCTTTCCAACTGTAAGTGACTTAGTGTATATACTACTGATGCATTTTGATAAGGGGCATGGATGCCCCTGTTTGTGTTAATCGGGGGCATGTCACCCTCTTAGCTGTTAATCGAGTGCATGTGGATGCCCATAAACTTATTTTGGTCAGAATGTGAGCCCACACCGTCAAGCCTTCCTCGACATTGCTCGTCACCGGTCAGCCCGTTTCGCTCATTCGCGGACGTGCTCATGGCACGGCCGGAGCTGGACGTGTGCTACACCAAGGCGAAGGAGGTGGTGCTGATCGGCGAGCGGTGCTACAAGGAGGGCGTGGACGGAGCACTCTCAGAGGAGAATGAGCGGGCCGGCTTGTTGTTGCTGCTAATGCAAGGAGAGGATGGCAACCGTGAGACGATTGGCCTGGAGGTGCATGAGCAGCTATCACCGACAGTGATAGGGGAGGTGATCTCCCGGCAGGAGATGCTCGACCATGCGCCATGCGAGAGTGGGCACGATCAACGTGGATGAAGAGGCTGAGACTGCTGATGGGGAGATGCAGCAGCTGGTGCCAAGCCTCGCCTGCCGCACGGCAGGCCGGCTCTGTACAGCAGGACCTGGAGATGGACGCACCTCTGTGCCCCTTGTCTGGCTTCCTTGCTCGGATCATGACGTCGCTCGAGGCTTCCGTATTGAGCACGCCGGTCATGGCGTTAATCCACGAGGTGGAGATGGAGGCACCGTCAGTGCGAAGGAGCGACAGGATCGCCAAGCTGCACCCAGAGGGCGCCAACATCGAGCAGCTGGCCAAGGAGGTCGTGGCGCGTCGTCTTGCCTCGCAGCCAGAGGAGGCCAGCCCCTCGGAGCGCCGGCGACAGGAATACTTGGCCCTATTCGATGGTCCCCTCACGGACCAGGTGGCGGCGGCCTCTCCGTGAAGAAGCCCAAGAAAAAGAAGATGTCAGGGATCGGGACAGAGCGGCAGATGCCGCCGGGGGTGGTCTAGATGCTCAAATTTCTGATGCCTGGGCACTCCTTGCCAAGGTTTCAAGGAGGTGCCTTTTGTGTCTGTGGGGTTCGGATTTGCGTGACCGAACTGGTGCCCTGCGCATCTTCTAGGAAGGGTTGTCAGTGCGTCGCCGATCAAGGTAGGTTGTTTTCATGGTGATGGCCCTTGACGTAGTTACCTGCGTCAAAAGAATATGGGTTAGGTTGAGACTCCAAGTGCAGAGTGTGTAGTATAGGAAAGACGGTTTTCCCCACGAGGGGTGACTCGAGGGTTTAATATCGAACTCTCGGGGAATCAGTAGTGAAAGATTTATCTTCTTATCCTTCTCTTGAAAACCTACAAACAAAGTAAATTGTTTTGGCCCTCAACCTCACCAAGTGGTTATCAAGCACAAGGTGTGAGAATGATATCAAAATAAAATGAATGCAAAACAGTAAATAAATATGCAATGATGATAAATAAATATGCAAGGATGGTGGAAACAATGATGGATGATATTTTTGAGTTTTGTATTATGAATGCAAGATGTAAAAGTGTTTTTGTATTTTCGGATTTTTAAATAGCAGAAAATGTAAAGTGGATAAAAGTTGTTGGAAATGTGTTTTTTATGATTAAAAATAGACCGGGATTCATGGTTTCACAAATGCACACTCTCTTTAATAAAGTGGTAGACAATGGAACACTAGAATTAACATATGAGATTGCAACAAAAAGGTTTCATGACAAGTTACTAATTATATGGGCATCACGTCCTAACATAGAGATTTTTTGTTTATTAATCTCTCTTATACTCCACCAAGATGCGAACTAAATCATAACACCTTAGTAATTATGATAAATCAGAGCATAGCATTAAGTTTCAAGACATGAAGTTAAAATAAGAACATGCTAGATCTAGTCATGGAGTAGTGGCAATGGTCACACCCACATCTCCGGTAGAAAGGCATTTTTCTTTATCCCTAGTGAGGTAACAAAGTAAGGTAAAAACCCAAGTGGATCGCGGAACTTTCTCTCACGTTCACCGCACTAGCCACACCCCGTTACTCCAACTAATGCATACGTTCCCCCTCACACGCTCTCATACACATGCTTGATCAAAACAAGTAAACAAGAACGGGGTACATAATATGCATCTACTTTCATAACTGAAACAAAACTATTGCAATCTCAAACATATATTAACTCATAAAAAGATCCACCACAAAGATATTACATAGATGACCGTAATCATGTTCAGCAGCTCATACGGTACTAATTAATGAAGCTCAAAAGAGGAGAGATATATAAGTTACTTCCACAAACCCATAGTCCAGGGGTGGACTACTCCCTCTTCATCATGGAGACGGTGGAGAGGTCGTTGGAGAAGATGGAGACCACACCGGCAGTGCCCCGCCAAAGTTTTCTCCCTCCAATCTGCAACTCCAGGTCTCTGTTTCGTGGTTTCTGTGTTTCTGCGGCGCTCCTTTCCGAAGGGCTTCGGGGACTATTTTTATAGTCGTTTTTAGGTCAAGACGGAGGCTCGGGAAAAAAGATCGACGGCAACGGAGCCACGAGGACCCAGTTGGTGGGTCCCACGCGGCCAGATTCCTTGGCCGCGTGGGCCACCCTCTTCTGGCCCTCGGGCCTCCGCTTGTTCGCTTCCTTCGCTCCCACGCTTCGTTCCTTCCAAAAACTGATTCTCGTAAATTTTCAGGTCATTTGGACGTCGTTTGGGTCCCTGAAACATCAAAATATAGAAAATAGGATTTTCTGCCTGTGCAGGGTTAATTCCAGAAAAATAGGGAAACAATGAAATATTCCCAAAATCAATATAAAACAATGATATAACCCTTATATGATGCAAATATGATTGAAATATAAGTAATATAATGCAAAGTTCATGTATGCATTTTACATGCATCACATGGCGAGCACTTGCGGGCTTTCCACCCGAGGCTAGGAGAGCGGCTAGCGGGGCTATCATCCACTCGATGTGGGGGATTTGGAAGGAGAGAAACCAAAGGACCTTCCACAGTGTGGCGATCTCGCCTACGGAGGTGGCAGCTTTGGTGCGGGAAGAGTTGGTGCCACGGGCTTTCGCCCACACGCAGGATCCTGGAGACTCGTTTTTTGTTTTTTGCCTGTAAAGGGATTTTTTTCCTACCTCTAAATTTTGTACATAAATCTCTATTCTATCTAATCGGATGGCAGATACGACCGCTTTAAACCTCAAAAAAAGTATGCAGTTTCTGCATTAGCCTGGTATGTGCTTAAGTAGGTGATAATAAACTGATAACCAGTATGCTACTATGTTTAGTGCTAATGACTTGAGTGTGCTGAGGTGTGTTTGAATGTGTTTAATGAGTTCAATGAGTAGCAATTGAGGTGATAAGATCACCATTTTGATAGTGATGAGGACAACACAAGGCCAACACACTACTAAACACATGTGTAGTGCATCTCAACACCCACGAACCAAGTTTGCAGCTCATCAAACACCAGGCAAGAAATAAAAGAAAGTTCCAATTCAGGCAATAAAACAGGCTACTGAATATAGCTCAGCTCTCATTTTTTCAGAACCAGCCCCTCACGGGTCACGAGTGTACTTGGCCCAAAAACTATGCAGCTAACCAAACATGGCCTTGGGTGCGTGACCATGCACCAACACAAACACCAACTACTGCCTCCGTTCTAAATTAATTGACTTCCATTTATCCACATGTGGATGTATCATGTGGACAAATGGAAATCAATTAATTTAGAATGGAGGGAGTAGGACTTAATCTCATCGCCCGTCAGTGGTCCGGTCTTGCTTCAGCCTGACCATGTGGCCAAGGAGTAGTTGTTTGTTTGGTCAGTAAAGCTAAGCCGTGCTATCAGGGGTAGACTTGTTTTTTTGTTTTTTGACTGATGTTTTCAGAGATGGGCCTGTCTATTTTTGGTTAGTCAAGTTAAGCTCCTGCTTAGACTGGTACACTTCACATCGTTCAGGGTGATCAGATTCATCTCGCGAGAAACGCGAGCGCCGGTGTTTTGTTACACACTTTTCCAGAATGTTTGTAACAGCCGGCTGCTTACTGCTGATTCTGACCCAAGCAATCCTGGAAGACAAACCGGGTTTGCCCTTATAGAGTGGAATCCAAAATCAAGACCGAGTCCACAACCGAGAGTTCACGAACAACAATTCCATAATCCAGTAAATGGAAAAGGGCGAGAGAGAGAACTTGCACAAAGTTTCTCCATTAAGTTACATTTCCTTTCTTTGTACAGTGTAAGCAACTCGGTACAACTGAAGACAACACTCGTTAATACTCTCCTCAATGCTAACCAAAAAAAAAAGAATACATAATCACACGAAGAACGAAAGCCGGGAACTCTCAAATACAACAAGGGAAGCGTTTGTTTGTACTATACACATACACACAAACAAACGAGACCCCCAAAAAACCTCACCCCTACCTACCAAACAAATATGCATACTGAACAGAGATAATAACAGGATGCTACAGCTCATTGGTTAGCGTCAACTGGGGCACCAGACCTTGCCTGCGAAATCCGGTTTGCGTAGATGGTCACGAGGCGCAGCTGGGTGCTGCTAAGCCCTTCCAGATATGGAACAAATGATTTCCCGAGAATGATGTAGATATCCACCAAGCAGAATACAACACTCTAAAATATGTGTAAATAATATCAGATATGGATACATGCATAGATTTCAAAGCATATGAAAATCCCAGTAAATAATTACAGGTCATGAGGTACTGAGAGGGTTCACCATCTAGGATATGACATGGATCATAAGAGTTGTAAAGAGCGGCGTACTCTTACTGCAACACAATTAACTAGTAGAAAGCAAAGATGCAAATGACCGTAGGAAAATAATTCTTTTAATACATAGTGCTATGGAACACATTTTATCCCATAATCATTTTCATGCTAAGCTCATTATGGTGACCTAAATTCACGAACTCAGACTTTGGTTATTCCTGATCAGCAGAACAGATCATTGATCGTGAATGTACTTCACTTGGCAAGATGAAAGCGACTTCGTACACAGGAACCATATGAAAAGGAACCTGGAAGTGGCATCCCTAATGAGCTTAATTTTTAGCGAAATGACAGGATTCTTTTCCACTTGCCTTTCTTTTTCCTGCTCCTACTTACCCAAAGGCTGAACATGGTTGGATCATGAACCATAGCTTTGGCAAGGCATACTGCTAGTGCTAGGACTGTGGACCATGGGCCTATGGCTGCAGGCTGCACAAGGGGCTGCAAGCGGCAACAATTGTTCGCAACTGCAGGGAGTTGACTGTGATAGCGCTGCTTTAGTTAGTTAAGCTAGAATACTTGTGTGCTATGTTATTCTTGTTAGGTGGTTAAGAACTCGGGTATACAAGGCATACAGATATATCCCTTGACACAAGTAGCAGAAAAGAATAGTTAGCCTTATCTGCTTATCTAGCCATCATCTCAATCTCCTAAAGCCATGTCATCCCGGCCATTATGTAGAAGGTACATGATATCTACTCGTTACAAAATCAAAATCCTCATAGCTTCTAAACTTGAGATATATTAACCCAACGATATTTTATAGAAAGAATACACCATGATAACATCTACAGTACATTAGCACCTACCTTTCGAACATCTGGACTTTGGTTACTAAAAGCATCAAAGAGTGCTGGCAAAAATGTAGGCAATTGATTCATCAATTCCTCCGAAGAAAGGTGCGCAACAAGCTGCAAAGATTACCATAAGAAATTAACAGTCAAAACTGGTTGTCCAAGATAAGTTCACTTTACATATTTAGTTGTTTGTAATAAGCCAGAACGACAAAAGCTAAACCAAGAATTTAAGGAGATTAGCAAACATGTTCAAACGCACTACTGCTGCCCACCAGGGCCCATAGTAGACATATGAGATACCTTTGTCAAACAGTTGATACACACAACGAGTGTCTTTTCATCTTCACTGACCAAAAGAGGTACTACAACCTGCAGTAGACCAAAAGACCATGAAAAGTACAGTTAGTTACACCAAATAGAAACATAATTGACATTGACATATAAGAGAGGATTGGTAATGTTACATACAGCAAGACATCTGAAATGATCATATTTTGCCAACAGAACATTTATGCATCGGGTTGCCTCATCAGATATCTGTGTGGCCACAAAGAATATTAAGTTATTAACACACACAAAATAACAGAGAATAAGTCAAAAGATTATAACGAGGGAAAACAAAGGCAGGTATACCTTTGCTACCATATCTTTGGTCACATGCAGCAGTTTTTCAAGAACAATCTCAATAGATTCTTCCATAGCATTTTTCTGCGAGCAAAATAATCATTACTAACCAAAAAAGGAGGCTGATTAAACTAGTCTTCAAGTGCATAAACTGTGGAGCAGACCTGATTGTTGAGCATCTCCGCAATTAAAGATAGAGCAAGCTCCCTAGTAGATGAGTCAGAGTCACCCAGCACCTCAAGTACAGCTGCTAATATTTGATTGAAGTACTGTTGGAAAATTGAAAGGCCGGAATTAGAATGCAAATAGTTTGAGCCTGCTCAGGTTTAGCTTAGAGCTTATTCCATCTAATTTAACACCTCAACACAACTGGTAATGAAATACTAATTTCATACATCCATGCAACGAGAAAAAGATCTAATAAAGTATACAAGAAAAGGTAATACAACAGGCACATATGCAATTGCATTCCATAGAGAATGCCACAGAAATAAAAATTAGTTGAATACAACCATGTCATATTGTCATTCAAATACTTATTCAAGATTTTCTGGTTCATTCCATGTTATTTAACAACGCCAGGAACACAACTGGTAATGAAATACCGATTTCATACATCCATGCAACGATTTTTGTTAAGGAAAATATACAAGAAAAAGTAACATAATATGCTCCTGTGCATTTTACATCTCACAGACAACGCCGCAATCAGTTGAATGCAACCATGTCATTCAAATACCCATTCAAGTTTTGCTAGGAATTTAGCAAATTGTGCTTTTATAAAAGCAGAACTAAAATTCTTCTAAAACCGAGCATTTTGGTTTCCCTCAGTGACTGAATAGAGGTGGGGTTAACATAAGGAACATTCTATAAGGAAATCAGGTTGCAAACCTTTGACCAAATGGAGCTGTCATTGCCAAGAGAAGCTTTAATCAACTGTTGTAATGCCGTATGCTTTTCCAAACTTGATACTTCAGTGTCGGCGCTTATCTGAAAGGTTCAGAAAATTAAACAAAGCACTTCACAAAGATTTAGGAAAGAATACACACAGTAAAGTGAAAGGATTTTTTATTAGTACCTGATAAATGAGTTGTGGTATGCTCAAGCCGTTGTCAGCATGTAGGCTGGTCTTTATAGAACTAAGGTGTAGTACCATATCTCCATCTTCAACCTTTTTTACCGTAGTTGAACCAATGGCATTATGTCCATCAGGAGTGCGGAGTTGGGTGAAATCTAAGCGAGGAGTGCTCAGAGCAGTTTCGCCATCTAAGGAGGCATCTGTTTTTTCAGGATAGTTTGTCCAAGAACGATTATTCTCCACAACTGAGCTAGTATTATTCTTTGATTCTCTACTTCTAGTTAAAAAAACTTCAGTTCCCGCAGCCAGTTCTGAGCTTTGATTAGTATCTACACTCATATCGGAAGTTGTTCGACCCATAGAGACATTATGCAGTGCGGACTCTTGCACTGTATTTGTCTTCTTTACCCCTTCAGCGTCAAGGGAACTAGAAGAATATCGCCCAAAAGGATAGCTCTTCTTCAATGTCTGCGCATAACCATCTTCGGAAGAAGTTCCAAAATCTGCTTGGTCATAAGATTTAGGACGGGGACGTTCTTTCTTGCTCTGCAAGTAGTTCACCAGATCAACCTCAATACGAGGTGTTTTTTGCTTCAGGGCACGCCTCAATAGGTTTTGTTCTTCAACTGATAAGCTTAATATAAAATTTAGCACTGCTGTTGAATCAAACTGAGAATACACAGATATAATACCAGAAATAGACGCCTCCTTCAACTTTGCATTCTTTTCATTTACTAAAGGTGCCAATTTTGTAAGCCACAGCTTAAGGAAGCCACTGTTACTATAACCTTCAGAATCTACAGTGTATTTACCGAACGACTTGTTTGCAAATTCAATAACAGCCAGTTTTGCCTTCGGAGACCTCTGTTCATCTAGTGAGCGTACTAGGGCAGGTAGCAACATATCAATAGCATATATTCGACCAACAATTTCCAAAGTCAACGAACATGGTTTTTTAACCACCTCTTTTGGATCAATAAGGCGGGAAAAGACATGGGGCAAAATTCTTTCGACGTAACTCTCAAATGGCTTCTTGCAAGCTGGAATAATCTCTGCAAGCGCAGAAAACGCCGCTTGTGCAACTTTATGATGAGGATCATCCAAATGACGGAAAAACAGCTTCATTACCTTTTCAAAATTCTGACTAATTTCTTGAGTACCTCTCAGACCTTGTTGCGCAATATTCCGAATAAAATCAAAAGCTGAGACTTTTGCTATCCAGTCTGAGCTAGGATTCAGACCCTCAGAAAGTGCATCATGTATAGAAGCCAGACTATCTGTATATCTAGACACGTCACCAGTTGGTGCTTGACTATCATCAAAGCTATGTCTGCCACTTCCAGATGACCTTGATATTACTTGCTTTCTCAAAAGAGGTCTCTGGAAATTCGGGACATTGCTATTATGTGAATCTCTGTGGGCGGGCACATCCCTATAAGGCATATCAACATAGTTTTTCTCCACGTGCATTTGAGGAAATCGTCTAGTTGACCGGATATCATTACTCTCATCCATGCGGCCTCCATCTTGAAGCCTTTCAGCAGATCTTCTCACATAAGGTAGTGATAAGCCTGTCATGGACTCAGATGACAGACTACTCAAATATGGTGACCTTGATCGCTCTTTGGTGGTCAACTGTGTTGTCATTGTATCCAGTAAGCGGGAACCTCCATTTCGTGCAGTAGAGGATGTGACGCTAGGAATGGTCGAATCCAAAAATGCAGAGTTCTGCAATGATAGATGATTTGAAGCTGGTGCTGCAAGAGGAACAGGAGGATCACGAGATGACGGAGGATCAACCCCTGCACTAGGATTACAAAAAAAATAAGAAACTGGATTTCTATATTCACACTGAAAAGGAAGAAAGGAGCTAGAAAATACATTGTTTCTAAAAAGCAATTTACAACTAAGTGGATTAAATCATACCAAGGTCCAAGCTTGTTGAGCGTGCGGCTGAGAGATTTTGCCTATCTGATATGCTTACCCCCTTCAGCAGACTTTCAATGGCAGAAACCTTCTCTTTGCTAGAGTTAAGCACACTTTCTAGGTTCCTTTCAGAAATTCTGCTGGTTGTTTTTGAGTGTGATAAACGAAGATTGTTCGATGGAAGAGATGAATCAGAAGAAATCGCTGCACTCTTGTCCATTGCAACAATTGCAGAAGTGCTGTATCCAGTCATATGTGTGGCGCTTGCATGAGATAAAGCACGAGCAGGCTGCACAACCTTCTCACGCAGTGAGGGAGAAGCGTAACGTTTGTGCACACCATCCTCATCATTTATTGTCTGCAGTGGTTTCCAATCGTACATTAGAAATTAGGATGCGTTAATCCTAAAATAATAGTGTCAGAAGAGAAAAGGCTCAAAAAAGAATGGCGTACCCTCTGTATAGCAGGATCGAATAACATAAAAAGACGGCGTGAGCGTTCAGGCCATGTTTTTGTGAACATTCTATAGCAAGTTCTTGCAGTTGCACGGACCTAGTTGCACAGCGGGTATGCAAACAGAAAAATAATCAGAATGAATGTAGACAGAACCACAATAACCACACTGTACCAGCAGGCAGCACAGCAAAGAGATGGGGATGAGATAATTCAAAAACTATTTTACGTCTAACGATTATGTCCATCAATAAGCAGGTACAGCATCATATATTATGAATACATAGCATGAATTCAAAATGTAGACTGATCATTTGCCACATTATTATTCCTCTACTACAAATGATGAACAGAAAGCAACCTATCTTCTTTATTGTCATGCCGAACAAGCTAACATGTTTCTAAATGGATTCAATGTTTCATGTGTATATTTAAAAAAGACCACTAGCACCACATAGATTCTGTCACGGCAACGTAATATCAATCACCTCTCAAGTTGTGGCGGCAGCCAATTGCAGTTAGGTTATAGTGTAATGGCTGATTCAGGATCAAGAACAAGGGGGATGTTCAAAGTTGCACTAATTACCATGGAATCAAGCTGATGTTAAGATACCACGGAAGGTCATGTGGTGGGCCTTGGAGAAACACAAAGTCCCAACAAAGTACATTACCCTCATTAAGGATATATGTATGATAATGTTGTGACAAGTGTTCGACCTGCAATGTTGTATGGCGCAGAATGTTGGCCAACCAAGAGGCGACATATCCAACAGTTAGGTGTAGCAGAGATGTGCATGTTGAGATGGATATGTGGCCACACAAGAAAGGACCGGGTCCGGAATGATGATATACGTGAGAGAGTTGGGGCAGCACCGATTGAAGAGAAGATTGTCCAACATCGTCTCAGATGGTTTTGGCATATACAACGCAGGCCTCCGGAAGCCCCAGTGCCTATCAGACGGATAAAGCATGCTGAGAATGTTAAGAAGGGTCGTGGTAGACCAAACTTGACATGGGAGGAGTCTGTTAAGAGAGATCTGAACGATTTGAATATCACCAAAGAACTAGCGATGGACAGGGGTGCGTGGAACCTAGCTATCCATGTGCCAGAACCATGAGTTAGTTTCGAGATCTTATGGGTTTCAACTCTAGCCTACCCCAACTTACTTGGGAATGAAAGGCTTTGTTATTGTTGTTGTTGTTGTTGGTTTGGTGCTGTAAGAAACTAACATTCTGTTTGGTTCATTCCAACTGAATGGAACCGTGGCTTGACCCTTTGATTCTAAAGACACTAGTACACCACACAGTCATACAGAGAGAATTTGTGTGTCTGGTAGGGTGAAATATTGAGTAATGCATTTAACTCCCTAATTTAAAATAAGAATAAACAAACTATATGCATCACAGGTCAGCAAACAGATAATACCTCACTCATTGCATCTGCTACACAGCACTTTATTAGATCTTCATATAAATCAGCTGATCGTTGTATTTCCGGGGCGTCGGCCCAATACTCCAATATTAGAAGCGCATATTCACAGCACCTGGTACAGTAGAACGTAAGCTTGAGTGACTTGAAGAAACATGGACACTGGACAGTGTGAACACACACCTAGCACGGAGAATTGCACTTCGGTCATTCTTAGCTGTGTCAGCTACACGAGGAAGAACTCGGGCAACCTTGCAGTTTCGTAGGATCTGCAAGATGTCCCATATTAGCAAAAATATTAAACAAATAGCATCCATGAAATGCAAACATATTGAAATAGCACTTCCTCACAGTTTTTATGCAGGTGTCTGCAGATTCAGCAATGACAAGCACAGTTATGACGACAAGCTTAAAAAGCATCTGAAAATTTCACCAATAGGTTAGATGTATCAAAATGATATAAGGAAAATAGAAAAGTAACCTGCTAGGACAACATACTGGAATAAATTGTTCAGCACATTGCTCAAAGTCACCAAGGAGTTCTTTGGATAGCACATTAAGTAGATGGCATGCCTGGGCATAAAAGAAAGAGAGAGAGCTAGTAAGTGTTCAATTTGAGCACATTCATGTGTCCAGGTGTTCCTCTCATCTTGCTTGCAACAAATAGGACATAAACAAAAAGTGTTGTAAATAATCCATTTGATACTTATTGAGTGAGGTTTCTAGAGAAAAGGTACTTATCATAAGAAAGATCAATGGATGAATACCTGTTTTACAATGGTAGACCGTCGATCAGCTAGCTGAGTGGACAATGGAGGAACCATCTGCTTCAAGAGCACAAGAAATGATGGGTAATCAATAGCACCTGGAAAAACAGAAATATAGCATTTTAAAGCTAAGCATCCATCGTCATACTAGCAAGGAGTTATTATGTATAAACAATGAATGACAACAGTGTTGCTGACTAATTTCTCAAAATATCCCAAGCTGTGTATTACGTTGTAACTGGACTATGATACATTTGTTCCCTGTTGATTCAATGGCAAAGATCATACAAAAGGATATTTACTGCACAAAAGGGTATTTACAATAAAGGATAGTCCACTGGTTTTATAAAAAAAAATGACCTAGAATAATTAGTCCTAGCAAAATAGTTATCAGTGAACAAATGGGAAATGTTCCATCCTAGTCATCAGTCCTAGCAACGAGGGCCCCTTTCTGGTTAGAAAACCACGCAGTAAGCTCTGCAGTGAAGGCTTACTGCAAAAGCTTTGCTACAAAGTTAATTATAGTCTAGCATAATTGCATAGAGCTTTCTTTAGAAACATAGGATATAGGTGTGGATATCAACCTCCATAGACCAGCGCTTCAATCCTTTGCATGGCAGCAATACGAACTGACCAATCCTTTTCTGGAACAAGAGTAGCTGCGATCTTCTCAAATTCCCGAAGTAATTCTTTCTCTGAGTGAACTCTTACTGGTTCCACTGGTTTTTCTGTTATATCTGTATCACCTGTAAATAACACATCAAATACAGTAGAGAAATATGTTGCATGTGTAGCAAGTGGCAAGTATCAAAATCACCAGAAGGACATTGACTTGTGAGAAAGTAACAATTCCTTGTAACGATCCGATGGGTTACAAACTCAAAAGAAATTTCAGGGAACACAGCTCAAATTAGTGTCTGGGTTATATACTGAAAAAGTAAGAAGATACTAAATGAAGAAACAAGTAAAAGATTACTTGACCTGAAATAAAAGAAAAACATACGTCTCAAATACATGAAAGAATCTTCATATGTTGTAACATTCATGATTACTTCTAGATCATGAATTCAAAACATTCTTCCTTCCAAAGACAAAAGGACTGACATGCATGTAATAAATATGTGATGTGTGATATGGCCAAGCAACTGCCTGTCTGCCACTGCATTTTCACATCAATTACTTATTATTATGTTTCATGGTAATTATGTGAACGTAATACCATAGCAGTGCAACGTAGTGCCCACGTTCCACTGTTGTCTTGACAGATCGTACCGATAGACAAAGAAAGGTCCTGTTTGGCCTCAAACTCATCTAGTCAAGTATTGAAAAAAGAATCATATTTTGCCTCGGAACACATCTAATCGGGTATCTCTGAAATAATATCTCTATAAGATCAAATTACATTTTGCAGATCAATACCCATTTTAGATTGTTAAGAGTAAAATACACCCACAGTCAAACTTGTGCACCCCGGTCACTAAGGTCCACAAACCTGGTTTTGCATACTTGACTAGCTGGTTCAATGGTAGTTCTCAGATCTGGTTTTGCTAGCTTTAGCCACTTATGATGTGCAGATCGTGCTATTGTCAGCCAACCAGCAGGACCTTTCTAAATCCTGTGTACAGACTACAGATCTGGTCTGCACAAGCGCTCAGACAGTAAGATCTCCGTCAGCCCTGAGCCTCCAATGGTGACTCCCGTCTCCATGTCTCATCCCTGTGACCAGCTCTTTCGTCCCTCACACTGAACCTTGACCAGATCTGGTCAGGGGTGACACAAATACAAGAACCCAGGGAAACGGACTAGAGGATCTGGCTTGGCTGGGATTTTTGCAAGGGATGGGAGGAAGAAGAGAGGAGGTGTGTCTGGCAAGTGGCGCAAGGAGATGAGTAGCCACAAGGAGAGTGGTGAAGCTAGTAAGCGACAGTAAGAGGAAGAAGATAGGGTGGATGGCATGTGAGCCCTGCTTACTGTACAAAAAGGTGGAATGGTCAACACGCAACCTAACCTGAAGTTCTGTTTGCCCTTATTACCGAGTCCATCCTATTATGATGAGTTGGTAAAGCATTTGGGCATTTGCAAATGTCCAACCATATTAACCCAAAAAACATATCTTCGTGTCCAAAACATTACCTAGACTTTCCTCAAAAAAACATTACCTAGACTTTCCTTGGCAAATTGGAGTTATAAATCAGTACTGTCCTAGCTTGCAACCATAGTTGAATGCAAATATATTCAAATGCTCATGAGTGAACTTCAGACGGGAATATAAAGCTTACCTCCAAATAATGTGCTTTCTCTTGGTGTGCTTTTTGTCCTTGGGCTGCCTCTTTTTGGGTTAACACTAACAGATCTAGATTCAGCAACCTTATACTGCGTTGCAGTACCATCAGATGAGGGAACCTTTGGTTCTATTCTATTCAATCTTGATGTTATTTCTTTTAGCTGCAGATATTGGACAATACACAAATTAAGGCAACCGAGGTTAACTTCAAAATGTGGACACATAAAGTTCAATCATATAAAGTGGTACCAGACTCTACTCCAAAATATCCACATGTACTAAGAGTGCTACAACAGTATTAAAAAAGGAGCTTCTAACAAGCAAAGACAGCTGCCCAAAACAATTTTATGACCAAACATACTACCATGTATGGAGGTAGATTATGGCGCTGCAACTCTTCATGGAACTGAGATCCCATGTTCTTGTACATTTCCTGTAATCGTAAACACTGATATTAGGACTACCATATAACATTTGCATAGCATAGATAGCAATACATGCTATGATTAAGTCAGTATCGCTAATTGCTACTAGTTACACCAAGAGTTTTGAAGCATAAAATAAATATTCTTATTTTAAAAAAAGATCATAAAACACATAAAAAGAGATAAAACCTGGTGCAGGGGAATAGCAAAAGGCCGCTAGAAGTAAAGGGCATAATAGTGAGTACATCTACTTGTATAGGAAAGTTCAGCCTATCCAACTTGCATACGCGGGTCGGAACTATTGCGAAGTTGAGCAAGATAAATGCTGGAACATATGAAAGCACGAAAATGAATGGAATACGGGAGGTAAAAAAATGAAAGCATCAACTAAAGCACGTATATAAGGGATGAAGCCAGCTAACCTCAATACAAGATATAGCAGCTTCTCTAACACTTTGGTTCGAGTCATTCATCAACTGCAAGACCTGTGAAACCAGATAGTCTCAGCATATCTATCTATGCAAGTCCGAGATGTGCACTAAGAAAATAAATCGTCTTTATGCCTAGACTTACAGGTGACAATAAAACCCGTTGCATTAGAAGCTCCGTCGAAGCAAAAAGTCCAACTGCATTTGCCACTGTAAGCACGAACTCTTCCCGAACCCTCCAACTCTTATGAGCCCATGCATAATTTCCAGCCCTTTCAACAATGATTGTTGGTGAAGAAATCTGAGATATGGATAAAGTGAGAAAGGTACTCGATAGTAAATCCAAAAGTTTGAGAACAAGGCAACATGGCTAGCTTGATCTTTGATAGGCATTGGACGAAAGTATACCCGTAAATGTTGTTTTAGTAACGGTAACATAAAGAGGAAAACACAACATATATTTACGTTGTGAATATCAAAGCATTAAGATCACAACACCTAGGCATATTATAGGGTTCAATACCACAGAGCAACACAGTCCGGCAAAAACCAGACCATATACAAGAAGTTTAAATCTTCGTTTGAAACCGGGTTTTGTCTTTCGTCCTGAAGCCCAAAATTAAGGAAGATACTGCCCACATTATTGATTTTTCGGAACAGTATTCGAGAACAACAGCACATAATTCAAACATAACCTAACCTGCTAGTTCATTTTAATACTACGCCTGACAAGTGACAATCCTTTATGATGCGCTAAGTAGAACTTTCAGAAGAAGAAAAAATCACTTCAGCTCAGCTTGTCTCGGCAACGGCCACGTCTGCAGTACGAAATACCCAAAAACAAGCCCCGAATCCCGAACTCTCTCCTGATCGAACTTTTTTAACCCAAATTTCCCACTTTTAAAGCGAACACATTCTTCGCGAATAGACAGAATAAACAAATGAGAGGACAGACGAAGCGAGACGTACCTCCATGAGGGTGATGAGGAGCTGGCGCGCGGCCTCGCGGACGGGCTGCTTGCCGTCTCCGAGTCGCTCGACGGCGGCGGGGACGAGGGCGTTGAGGTGGATCTTAAAGTGGTCCCCGGCGAGCACCGCGGCGGCGGCGAGCGCCTGCAGGCCGCCCTGCGCGACGCGGAAGTTGGCGTCCCGCGTCAGATCTATGCAGGTGTCTACGAGCGCCGTGACCTCGGCGGGGGTGAGCCCGCGGCGCGCCGCCGCCTCCAGCGCCTCGTGCAGGCGCTCCACCCCGGCCAGCCGCTCCTTGGTGTCCTTGGCGCGCGCCGCCTCCAGCGCCGCCTCCATTTCCGCGCCGGCCTCCGGCGAGCCCGCTGCGGGGGTGTACTCTATGGGGTTTTGGTGGCGCGGGGGGGCGGCGACGAGGCGCGGCGAGTGGCCGGATCTGAGGATGGACGGTGGGGGAGGGGGGCAGTGTGAGAGCGCGGAGCAGAGACGCGAACACACACCGATGCTGAGGGTGGTTGGGGCTTTAGGTGGTTTTGTGCAGTTACGCCCCTCGTTTTTGTTAACTTTTCACGTCGACGCCCTCCGGATACGAGCCTCGGAGCCAGCAAGTATATGAAACCGGAGCCTGGAAAAGCGGAGTATGGTGCGGAATTTTGGGGTTTAAATTCGTCAAATTTGGCAACATTTTTTGTGTTTGTTTTCTGAACTTTGATCTTGTTTGGAACATTCTGCTACATGGGAAAATCGAAGGAAAACACGAGAGGGTTCAGATCCTTCATTCCTTGCTGCGATTCAAGCGTAGCTGCAGCAATCGGCAGACGATACGAGAGACGACGTAAACGTCGCAATCCATGCAACAACAAAAAACTACGGAGTACTCTATAATATACGGTGAAGAAGCCGTTGCCTGCCCCTCGTTGACTATAAGTTTGGGAGCAAAGCGTCGTTTCGAACTCGAGTGGTCACCATCAATGATAAGCTACAAAATATAGGGCTGGACACATGGATAATACACTGTATTATTATTATAACACAAAAAATACGACTAAGTTGGTTTGTCTGTGGGACTCTGGGTAGGCTGCTGTAGCATGCATCCCGGCTGTAAGTATGGTTATGGTAATGGCAACTGCTCGCACCAACCAACATGTGATGCTTACGCCTGAACTAATCCTCTCCTGAGCTGAGCTGAGCTGAGCTGGCTGAGCGTTGCCTTAAACTCCCTTCTGTCACTGTCTCTTACCCGCGGAAATGCACGGCAGTAGAGCTTAATTACGAGTTCTAAGCCGGCCAGAAGATTATCATCACCCATGTGGCTGCGTTGCATTTATGCAGTGCAAGCGGTGGTTCATGATCGGTAGCTACCTAGTCATTCACCTTTGAATATCAGAGCATACGGGTTAATACTACTGCTAAGACTGTACTTATTAAACTCGAACTACTCTCCCCGACCCCCGCGTCGCCAACCCTAGGCGACACGGGGGGAGCCCGCCCCACGCCGCCGCCTCCGGCCCTCTCCTCACCTCTCCCCGCTCCACTCGCCGCCGCCAGGGATCACCGCCGGGCAAAGCCCGGGCGGTACGGCGGCGGCGGGGAGCTTCTCCCCGGGTGGCGGCCCTCCATCTCCACGGCTGTGGCGGCGAGTTCCAGTGGGCTTCGGCGGTGCAGTGTCGCGGAACTCCGTCGACGACCTGGGCGCGACGGCGATGGAGGTGAGGTCCCCTCCGCCCGGTGGCGTGGCCTCTGTAGCTGCTGCCGGCGGATCTGGGCCCGTCTCGGTCCTCTGGGTCTGGGCGGGCCGGTGGATTAGGGGCGGCGACTACAGGCGGTGTGGCGGCGCCTGGCTGATGTGCCCGCCTGGCACCGCGGTGGTGCCGGCATCAACGGGCTGGGCGGCGGTGGTTGTACGGCGGTTCCGGCGGGATTGAGACTCGTGGGTTGCTGTGCGGTACTCTGCAAAGGCGATGTCGAGGTGCTGCGGCAGCGGCAAATGGTGCCTAGGCGGGCAATGTGCTGCTTCAAGGTCTTATGGGTAGGGATCACAGGTGCATGATACTCGGATGAAAATCCGGCTCCTTTTGGTGCCGGCGACGACGGCGCTTACGGGCGTCGCTCCCCTTCATGGAGGCGTCGTCGAGGAGTATCGACACCTCCCTCGCCCATTCGGCTTGACGTCTCCGGGTGAAAGCCAAGATTCGAGTCCGGATCGGCGATGGCGGCATCTTCGATGTCGTACCTCTGTTGAGTGCATCGCTTTTGGAGACTCAATTTGGAGAAGCACATTGGTTCGGGGCGGTGTCTATCTGGTGTTTGTCGCTTCCCCAGATTGAACATCAAGGGCGCAATGTACGCCATCGTTGGTGCGTCCAAGATGAAGCCTTTATCGGGACGGTCCAAGTCCCGCTACCCACTCGCCAACTCCTTCAGGCACTCAAGGGTGGTTGGTGCGTCGACGAGGAAAGTTCAGTTGAAGATGTTAGTCTTTGGAGGTGTCCGGCATTGGTCGAGACACGGTTTTGTTGTTATGTTTGGGGCGAGGCCCTATTTGCGTCGTGTATGTAGTGTGTGGTGGCTAATCTTTGGATTAGCGTTGTATGCCGAAAGGCACTGTATCGACCGTCGGCCTCTTCTTCTATGAATCCGATAAAAAATATTACTGCTAATTAAGAGCTCGCTAATGCATCTCTTCGCTTTACAGTCATATTTTCCCGTGCGTGAAGCTAGAACACCCATCTCTGCTCACCATCATTTTCGTCAGCTCGATCGCCTTTTGCTAATAGTGGGGCGCTCATGCTGTCGCACGCTACCCAACCCATCAGTCCGTCCACCGCCTTTTTCTTACTACTTTTTACCCCACGAGACAGTCACAGTCTGGATTAGCCTGGACTCTGGAGACGCACACATGCATGCTCCTGAATGTGCCCTTTGCCCCTTTCCAGGTGTCCATGACCATGGCATCGCATGGCTGGAATTGAGGACGCAGGCAATGGAGGGACCGGTGTGCAGTCTCGCCGCAGCAGTCACTGCTTGGGCTGCGGAGCTTCTCCGTTGACTATGTAGAATTTAGCCTCTTTGGTTCACAGAATTGAAAATATAGGAATAAAGAAACATAAAAATAAAATGTGATGACACGTGGAATGCTACGGAAATTGAAAAGGACAGGACTAGGCGTCCCCGGGGGATCTTTCCGTCCGATCCCCCGGGTCGCCAGCCCGACACGTGTCCACTAAATATAGGCTAAATCCCGTTTTTGCTACAAAACTCCCGATTTTTGCTGCAAATCGTCCCGCTTTTGCTGCATTGTAGCAAAAAACGGTTCGTACACAGAACATGAAAAGAAAATTCTGGCCTCGCCGGAGACCTCACCGGATACCTCGCCGGACACGTGGTAGCAAAAAGTTTATGCTATTGTAGCAACAAAAAAGTTCGATTGTAGCAAAATCAACTTCGCCGGAGACATCGCCGGAGACTCTCACCGGAGACATCGCCGGAGACCTCGCCGGAGATATAGTAGCAAATTTTTTGATCTATTGTAGCAAAACCAGATAACAATAGTAGCAATTTTTTTGATCTATTGTAGCAAAATCAACTTCACCGGAGACATCGCCGGAGACCTCGCCGGAGATATAGTAGCAAATTTTTTGATCTATTGTAGCAAAACCAGATAACAATAATAGCAAAAATAAAGTTATATTGCTACATGTGGCAAAAAAATGAGACTTTTTTTTTCCTACCGTAGCAAAAAGGGCCCTGGGGGACTATTTTTTGGACCGAAAAGTTTTTGCTACATGTAGCAAAAATCGGGATATTTTTTTGCTACCGTAGCAAAAGCGGGATTGTGGACAGAAAGAGGGGACACGTGGTTGGTGGGGGACCCAGAGGATGGGAAGCTCGGATCCCCCGGGTGACTACTATACTTTTCCAATTGAAAACGCACGAAGCAGTCACAATAGTTATTTGGTTGCGTCAAAAGAAAAATGCCGGAATTTTCTGTTGAGTTAAGTACAAGACATAGTGGTTATAGACACATAGAAATTTTTCCAAAAGGTCCAACCTCTTGATAAAAATTACATGGGATTTTAGTGTAGGATAGCAATCCATAAGACATTTAGAAAATTCATTCCTTTGAATCAACTGAATTCCATATGTAAGTTCTTATGGGTTGGAATCTTACCAAATTCCTTTTTGAAAAATCTTTGAAACACAGAGGCCCTCTATGTTATACAAATTGAGCTATCAATTTCATCGGCAAAATTATCAGGTCATCTCTAGTGAAACTATATTTTAATTCTTTCACATCATATGTGCTTTTCTTGGAGCGTTTGCGTGCTTTTATTTTCAGTATTGTACTTTTATTTTCAATAAAGCTTGACTGGACCCTAGCATTCTTGATTGGGAGAGAGACACGCTCCGCTTTTTCATGAGAATACTCCTATTATTCACTTATATTTGTTGAGTATTCATATCTAGCGTTGTTCAGCTTTTAGCTCTTGTTTTCATTATCTCTTGTCAGAGCTATTAGCTTTCTTTTGTAGAAAGTACTCTCTTGCTTCACTTATATCAGTTTGGAGAGTTGTTGAAATGAATTGATTGGTGTTTGGTTGGTTCAGAAAATGTTGCATGTGGTAATTGGTATAAGGAAAAACTTGCATAATCTTGTAGATCACTAATTTGGATAACTTGATGCTTGTCAATTGTTTTGAGTTAACAAGTAGATCATGATTAAATTTGTGCATCACATGAGTTAAGCCTATTAGTGAAGAACTACCGTAAAGCTTGTTGAAAATTTGGTTTGCATCGGTGGTATCTCTAAGGTCTAGATATTTTCTAATAACAGAGTTTGGTTAACAAGGAAGACGGTATGAAGTCTTATAACGTTTGCAATATGTTTGTCATATAAAACTTGGTGTACGGGTTGATATTCTTGTTTGCTTACATAAACCTTGCTAGCCTAAACTCTGTACTGAGAGGGAATGCTTCTCGTGCATCCAAATCCTTGAGCCAAAATCCATGCCATTTGTGTCCACCATAACTACCTATATGTGGTATTTCCTTGCCACTCCAAGTAAATTTTTCATGTGCTACCTTTAAATTATTCAAAATGTTATTATTCCCTTTTTGTGTCAATGTTTACTAGCTCATGAGGAATTAGTGTGGTTATTCTTTATTCTATTTGTCAAATGGACTTTTACACCTGGACTAGCGGCATATACATCCGCTTATCCTCTAATTTTGCAAAAAGAGCTGGCAACGGGGTGCCCAGTCCCAATTAATTACAACTTTAACCATTAATTCTCTTCACACTTTTGCCCTGATTCATCAGTAAGCAATGACAAACAGTGAAATACCTGCATGTGTGTAAACCAAAGAGAAAGAGGGATGATCTGCCTTGCTGGTAGAAATAACGTCCTTCATGGGAGCCGCTCTTAAAAGTCCGTTTGACAGGTAGAATACTGTTCTCACCCGCTACCATTCGTTGACAATTAACAAACACCTCTCAAAACTAGATACTCCTCCATGGTATGTGATTGATGGAAGGCAACCGAGGATTCGGTTAGCCATGGCTTGTGTTAGCAAGGTTGGGAGGAGTATCAAATATTTTATGCAATCTCTATATGCTTTCAAAAACCTAAAAGCTCTAGCACATGACTTAATCCCTGCTTCCCTCTGCGAAGGGCCTTTCTTTTACTTTTATGTTGAGTCAGTTTTCCTATTCTTTCTGTCTTCCACAAGCAAACACTAGTGTCAACTTTGTTACAACATGCGTTATATGCTACGTATTGGACTTGTTATACTACTTTGTGTTGACGATATCCATGAGATAAATATGTTGAAAGTTGAAGCAAATGCTGAAACTTAATTCTTCCTTTGTGTTGATTAAATACCTTTTATTAGAAACTATTGCTTTATGAGTTAACACTTATGCAAAACTGTTTGATGCTTGTCTCGAAAGTACTATTCATGAAAACGTTTAGCTTGTGTGATTCATTGTTTACTCATTATCTATTTGGTAGCAAACTATAGACCATTGACTTGGATCACTTCATTCATTTACATGTGCCTTACAATATATTTGATCAAGATTATGATGGTAGCATGTCACCTCAAAAATTATTTTGTTTTTATCGTTTACCTACTCGAGGACGAGCAGGAACTAAGCTTGGGGATGCTGATACGTCTCAAACGTATCTATAATTTTTGATGTTCCATGCTTGTTTTATACCAATTGCTACATGTTTTACATACACTTCATATCATTTTTATATATTTTCTGGGACTAACCTATTAACAAGATGCCACAGTGCCAGTTCCTGTTTTCTGCTGTTTTTGTATTCCAGAAAAGCTAGTCTGGAAATATTCTCGGAATTGGACGAAAATTTACGGAGGCCCCTATTTTATCAGAAAACACCTGGAGTCCGAAGGAGAGGCGAAGTGGAGCCACGAGGGCCCCACACGTGGGCTCGGCGCGGCCAAGGGCCCACCGGCGCCCAGGGGTGGTGTCGCCTCCTCGTGCACCGCCTCGCGACGCCCTTTGGCCTATATATTGCCCTGACCTAAAACTCACAGAAGAATCGACGATTTCCCCAGAAAAGTTCCAGAGCTCCGCCGCCATCCGAAACCCTAATTCGGGGGACAGAAGTCTCTGTTTCGGCACCTTGCCGGGACGGGGAATTGCCCCCGGAGCCATCTCCATCGACGCCACCGCCATCTTCATCGCCGTCGCTGCCTCCCATGATGAGGAGGGAGTAGTTCTTCATCGGGGCTGAGGGCTCTACCGGTAGCTATGTGGTTTATCTCTCTCTCCCATGGTGTGATCTTTATGTGATCATGAGCTTTGTAATCTAGTTGAATCCATAGATGTTACTCTTCATTATCTTATATGCTACTCAAGTGGTTTTATTAATGTAATCTCCGGAGTCACCTTTGTCCCACGGTGCGAAGTTGACAGTGTGCGCCCGTGTGTGGCTCTTAGGCTAAAGATAACAGGAATACTTATCATGAGTTATTATTTGCGTTGGATGTCTCTATGAAATTGCGGTGTTTGTCTAGTACTATTTAGGGCGCTCAAGTTGACAGTGTGGGGTTCCCTAGATATGGAATGCGACTTTAAGGTGTGCTTTTATAGCCCTACGCAGTGGATTGGTGTTCGTTATCCAACGAGAGAATAACTCAGAGTAGCATAGTGAAGAGGAAATATCTATGTATTCAATTATATTATTATTGTTGAGAGTGTCCACTAGTGAAAGTATGATCCCTAGGCCTTGTTTCTAAGCATTGAAACACCGTTTACAACCAGTTCTGCTACATGTTTGCTTGCTGCCTTTTTATTTCAGATTGCAATTACCACTTATAATCATCCATATTACTTGTATTTTAATATCTCTTCGCCGAACTAGTGCACCTATACACCTGACAAGTGTATTGGGTGTGTTGGGGACACAAGAGACTTCTTGTATCTTAATTGCAGGGTTGCTTGAGAGGGATATCTTTGACCTCTACCTCCCTGAGTTCGATAAACCTTGGGTGATTCACTTAAGGAAACTTGCTGCTGTTCTACAAACCTCTGCACTTGGAGGCCCAACACTGTCTACAAGAATAGAAGCGTGCGTAGACATCAAGCTATTTTCTGGCGCCGTTGCCGGGGAGGTAAGGTAAAGGTACTCACATCCTCCAGCTACTAAGCTATTTTGTAGCACTGTTGCCGGCGTGTGAGTGTTCGAAGCTATCTCCTTTAGATTCTGCAATTATATCTTTTTGTTTCTTGTTTTTATTTCACTAGTTAGGCTTAATGGAAAACAACAAAAAAATTAGAGAGCTTTATGAAATTTATCTTGAGTTGGGACATGATGTGTTTGAAGAGAAAATTAAAAAACCTATGGAAACTTATTTGCATGATGGTAGCAATGTTATTACTATAAATTTTTTGAACACCATTATTGCTAATGCTATGGAAGAATTTAAGCTTGGGGAGTGCGGTTTTGATGAAAATGATCTCTTTAGTCCCCCGGGTATTGAGGAGAAAGTTTATGTTGATTATGATATGCCTCCTATATATGATGTTTACAATGATGAATATGATATTTTCAGTCCATCTACTATGGAGGATAAAATTCATTATGATTATTCTATGCCTCCAATTTATAATGATTACAATGATGGTTGTGATAGTTTTACTCCCACTATTACTAATGAAATTGATTATGCTTATGTGGAGAGTAATGATAATTTTATGCATGTGGATCATGATAAGAATGCTTTATGTGATAGTTATATTGTTGAGTTTATTCATGATGCAATTGTTATCTCAGCAGTTTCAAACGCAAGTTTCTATCAAGTTTCAAACGCAAGTTTCTTAGAGCAAGTTTCTCTCAGCAGTTTTCTCAAGCAAGTTTCTCAAAGTAGCAAGTATCAAATATCTCAAGTAGCAAATATCTCAAGGGAGCAAATATTCTAGCAATTGCTATTTCATTCGTGTGGTTGTCACAATTAGTGAAGCACATGTTTCAGTCTTAATTGTTTCTTCTAGGAAGGAGCCATAAATAGGTGTAGCCAAGTAAATGAACTAAAACCATTTATGATGGATCTCATGGCCTAGTAAATGAGCACACAAGAATTATTAAGACATAAAAGTTCCACCATAGCCTTAAGTTCTAAGGTCCCCTATATATATCCCTCAATAAAGTAACTTCATGACTCGGTCTCAGGTTTACATGTCCTCCCAAGTCTCCCTCACTCCATTACATTACCGGTGATCACCTTACATGCATTCCCCAACATATGTGTGCACTCATATATCGTACATAAAGACAATCATAAAAGATAACAAAACTTATATGCAACCAATCAACGAACTATTTCACTATTGCCATGAACAAATCACTTCTCAAACATAGATGGGGAGACACAATAGATCAAGGGAATAATATATTGCATCATATATCATGTTTGCCAAGAGTTTACAGTGGAGAGATGGAGATGATCTTGCTGTAGATGTTGATGATGAACACGCCGGAGGGGGGTGGAGCCCTCCGGAGGTGATTCCGGCGGCGTTTCCCCCCCTCCGATCTTCTCCGACGGCAGCCTTCTGACTCTCTGTTTCGTGGTTTTGTGTTTCTCCGCCGTTTCCTCGCGAAACTCCTCGGGGGACTATTTTTATAGACGTTTTTAGGTCAAGACGAAGCCACGGAGACGAAAACGGACGGCATCGGAGCCACGAGGAATAAAAGAGGTGGTCCCACACGGCCAAGGAATCTGGCCGCGTGGGACCATCTATTTTCTTCCTCGGACTTCCTTTTTCGCGGATCCTTGGCTCGTACGTCTTCTTATTTCCAAATATTGGGCCCCGTAAAATATTAGGTCATTTGGACGTCGTTTGGTCCCTGAAAGTCAAAACATGGAAAAAGGGGTTTTCTGGTTCTGCAGGGTTAATTCCAAATAAATGGGGAAACTGTGAATTATCCCCTAAAATCATTATAAAACATAAATATAACCCATATATGATGCAAATAAGTTGGAATATCAAGTAATAAAATGTAAAGTTCATGTATACATTTTACATGCATCAGATGCTGGGAACCACTGGTGTAGATTGCCACCTCCGTTTCCTCTCTGCCATGGCTGCCGATCCTGAGCCCGACGCCAACGATCCAACCTCCTCCATTTGCCTCTGCTACTCTACTGGACCAACTGACTGGTTGTCGATGGAGATGCAGCTGTTGCCCTGCATCTCTTTCATCTGTGGATGGTACGTTTTCAAATTTATACGTTATAGTGTGTTCTTAGATAGAATACTCAGTTTTATAAAACAAAGAGCGCAGAACATTACTGAATTTATATAGATCTCATTGCTCCTTTGCTTCTTAGTATAAATGATACCTGCGACCTAGCTAGAGGTCTCTTAAGAGCTAATGCAGCAGTTTTTCCGAGAATACATGGATTTAATTTTATTTGGACCAAATGACTCAACAATAAACTGCTTGGAAATTGCACCAAAAATATTTTACCTTAATTCAAGTCATATCTCAAATGTATTTTTTATAGTTCTGTAGCACGCAGGTGCTCTTTGCTATATTATTTAGATTGGATAGATTTTTTTTTACAGCTGTAGTTATGTATTTTCTGTAAAAACTACCTGCATCTTGCATGTGTGCACATAGTTGTTGACCTTGAATTTTTATTTAGAAAATCGTCAGGACCACGAACTTCACTTAGAGAAAAATAGATCACAAAGTTGCATCATTGCTCCAGTTTTTCTCAATTCCAAAACTGGATTACAATGTACTAGCTGAGCATAACGTTCCATTTGTCAGTTTCATTCTAAATCTGCATTTTCTCTACATGCATGTTGATGTTGGTGCTGACCTTTTCATAGCTTTATATGACACTGATATATTTCTCAAGTTTGTGAACGACTCTGTCAGATTGTCATATCTCATAACCTGCCCATCGTTCCTGGCATAATGCCAATACATAACTACAAAGGTTTCATCCGAATGACTGGATTCTGCAAAACTAAGTTATGGTCTGTTGCTATAGCTCCATCACAAGTAATTGCATGGAGGAACGTGCACAACTCTGTATTATGCAGGTATTATTTCTACTAATGTACTTGCAGTCTGAAATTCATCACCAATTTAGTTTTAGGGAAATGCATCCTTGAAAATTTAAGAGAGAGATGCTGAAATCATGATGGTGTTGAGAACGACAAGCTGCTTGTAGCTTTGTGCTTGCTTGCCTTGATGCGGTGATGGAACTAGGAAATCTTAAAAATCAAAGTACTATATATTTAAATAGTAGTTTATCATTTGTACTGTAACATGTATTTGGTTCAGTAGGTGTTATTTATGCGTTGTTACATGTACATCTGTAATTTTACAGAATTTTGCACCTGTAATTTGCACCTGTATTTTGCACCTGTAATTTTACAGAAACGGTGGACGGGCAGCGCGCGCCGCGCGGCCAGGGGCGGGCACGGGCGCGGGACGGGCGCTGCCGGGCACGGCTCGCGGCGCGGGCGCGGGGGAGTGCGGCCAGGGACGAGCGCGGGGGAGCGCGGCCAGGGACGGGCGCGGCGCGCGGCGTGCGGCCAGGCGGTGGCAGGGTGGGGTATCCGCGGAGGTGCTAGCTAGGGAAGAAGACGACCTTTTTGTAGAAATTTTAATTTATTTTAATTCGCTGACACGTGGGACCCGTGCAAATATGCAAATTGGTCCTGACAAGTGGGGCTCCCTGTGCCACCTCAGTTTTTGAGTGGGACCCACATGTTAGTTTTCCTATCAATTCGGGTTTAACGCTCGATGTGTGTTTATTGCGAACGAACGTCACCAAAGTCGCGGTTTTCTGCGATCCCACATCAATGTCACGGTTTTTCACAATTTTGTCTTCAATGTCGCGGTTTTATGCTAACAACTCAAGTGTCTACATGCATCAACAAGCGAAAAAACGGAGTAAAGAAGCTTGGTTTGGCTGCTGCTAGAGGCTTGAGGTGGACATTCAAATTCCTGACTAGAGGCTGGGGCGCCCCTCGGGGCGCCTCCTGGGCGGTCAGGTGCTGCCAAATCACAACCCATCAAAAATCAAATGCTTCTCGATATTTTATCAAAATGTTCTAATGATTAGTTTTGGTCTTATTTTTTCTATGTTGCAGCCGAAAGGCTCAATCACTGTGACATCCTAGGGCTGATAAATAAATGATACACTTAAAAGTCAATGTACCGCTCTCTCTTCTTCTCCTCTCCTCTCCTCTCTCGCTCGCTCCCAACCCTTGAGAGTCGCCGCTGCTTGCCTGGCCCAGCTCTGGCCTCCCTCCGCCGGCCGTGCCGGCCGAAGGGGAGCGGGAGTTGCTGGCCATGGCCTCTTGTATAGCTTAGGGCTAGTTTTGCTTGCCGTAGATGTAGGTTTAGGGTTTCCTGCTGCTTTCCATGTGGTGCTTGGCGAGATGCCATCAGGCTTTTCCGATCTGGAGCTTCTGCCTAGCTCTGGTTGGTCGGTCGCGACGCACTCCGACGGGCTCTCATGGTGGGAGGTCGGCTGCGGTGGTGTGGTGGTCGACAGCCTCTCCTCAAATAAAGGCAGATCTGGTCTTCGTCAGATCCAGCGGTGTGCTGCTCTCTCTGCCCCTCTGTCCGGCCGTGGAGGCGAGGGGATGGGTTGGGAAGCCGCTCTGCTTGCTCGATCTGGAGTTGGCGCTGGGGAGTTGCTGCAGGGGTGCTCGAGCTGCTCCTGGCAGTGTGCAAGGTTGGTGTCGGCGCCGTTTGTGCTCTGGAGGTCAGAGCCCATGGCCTGGCTCGGCGCCACCTTGCCGTCCTCTTCAATAAAGCTCGTTCATCATCGGCGAGGTCGTCGCGGCGAAGATCGAGGGATGTGCTGCTGCTTTCTTCCTCTGGCCGGCCGTGGAGGCGAGGAGCGGAAGAAGAGCCGCTGCTGTTCCTCTTCTTCGGTGGAGTATGCTTCTGCTCCTTGTGCGGTGTTCATCGCCGTCGATGGAGCTGCTCTTCAGCTGTTCTTGGTGGAGTTCTTGCGGGCTCGCAAGCTGGCTTCGGCTGCTGTTTGCGGCCTGACCGTCGGGATGGATCGGGGCGTTGCCCCCGTCGATATGGCTACAGCGGAGTTTAGATCTCGTCGTCCGCGGCGGGAGGCTGATGCGGCGACTTCAACGAGGCGTTTGCCTCTACAGGTTCTTCCCGGCGACACAGCTACTGCTCTCGTCGTCTTCGATTTCTTGTCTGGTGGTGCGATGGCGATGACGGCGGAACGAGCGGCGGCGGAGTCAACGACACAGAGATGGTTCCAGGGACCTATGTGTAATTTAGACTGTTGTAGGGGCCTTTCTGTAAAATGCAGAACAGCTGTGCTGTTTCTGGATGTTTCATGTACTGTTGCTTTTCTTGATTAATATATCCAGGAACTTGTATCAAAAAAAAAGTCAATGTGAAACTTCTAGCCTTGTAGAATACTAAAATATGGTGTTCTGAACCATTTATTACACATGTGCACTAAGGGTAGTCACCAGATTCATAGATGAAGAAAAAAAAGTGATGGTGCAGAGAAATGCACACAGATACAAAACGAGGCACATAGAAGAAGAGAAGGTATTGCCCAAATTAAGATCCACACAGCGCAAAAGAACAAGACATATGACAATCCAGGAATAATCAGTCACTAAGCAGGTTCATGCTTCCCCTTCCTTCCGGTTAGGTGGTCTTTTGCCTGGCGTAGCAGAAGAAGATTTCCACACGCAGTGGCCACATCGACCGGCAGCTTTTGCTGAAGAGAAAGAAGGACGATTCAGACAAAGGAAGGAGTTCACAGAAGGTTAGGGCAAACAAAACGAGAAGCACAAGTAAGAACAAACACCTCTTCTTAGGATCACGCTCATCTTTGTTGTTAGTACCCATTGATCTGACCTGTAATAACCTAATAGAGTTTTATTAGCAACAAACATAAGGTTACAAGGGAATAAAATCTCACATGATCGAAAACAGAGGCGCATTCCATGCCAGAACCAAGATTGCTTCAAAATAAGAGAAGAATAAACATAAGGGTAAGCTAAAAACAAGCGAGGTAGATACACCTTAATCTTCATATAATCAGTCTATAAATAAGAGGACATGCGTTGATGAAGCGCATACAATATGCTAAGACCAATGGTCGTCAGCCCCTTTCCAGCCATGTCATGCCTGTATGGTCTGGCTAATATTTTTTGTGTTCTCATCAAAGGTATATCCATTCATCAGCTAGATAATTCCTCACAAGTTATTTTCCACAATTTTCAACAAAATCATGGCTTACAAGGCAACTACAATCAACATGATTTTTAACCATCCGATATGGCGGATAAGGACACATAAATTAAGTAATTAACAGATAGAAGCAATATGGACCTCACATAACACAGACGTAACTAAGGGCAAACAGGATGCAAGATTGCACTTAGCCTATAGGCATATAAAACTGGCTAGTCTGGAAAGTAGACAAGCACAACGTCTCTTTTGAACAAAGGTAGTAAGGCACTCACACTTCATTTGGAAGGTCCACAGAGCAGCCAAGGGTTCAACTTCAGTGGTGAGAGCAGACTCATTTTATCAGAGTGACATCAGCAATATATCAGTTGACACCCTTGCTGTTCAACACGGATAGAACCAATAGTGATTTACAAGAAATACTTGGTGAAAAGAAGTATGTTACATCAGGAAAAAACAAATAGTTGACTAAAACAAAATTAAGAATAACGATTCAGACATCATACACCATGGTGATAAGTAATACATGTATCAAGAAAGACAAGAAGAAGAGATTACCTTTTGAAGCTTCTCGGGTATATAAATTTTGCTTTGCCATATTTTTCCGATTAGAAGGCACTGAATCTTCATTCTTGGAGCCAAGGGTTGAACCTCAAGTATCCAGAGGAGAAACAATAACCTAGTCTTTAGAGGAAAATATAAGCAACATGGATCAAAATTGATAAGTTACCATCAAAGGATTGAATGTTGTTGATGCTGCGACTTAAAGAACACGACATCAGTGTTTCCCTTAGCAACTCGGTACTGAATCATACAGAATCAGTTCAACAAAGCATTATCTTGTAGGGGAAAAGAGATACCATTCATTGTCCTGACATGTATGCAAACAATGAAGACATGCCTCGGTTGAGCTGACAAGTGTTGCAAACTCAGTCCATTCTTCACACTCTCTCCTGAACTTCAGCGAGTGTGCTGCAACCAGGAAAACAAAGTTTCAAGACATGAGGAAAGACTAAAGGAATTCACATGCACCAAAAGAAGCTACAAGATGACATATAACTGACACTTCAATAACAAGTAAAGTGACAAATATTATTAATTTTAGTAGTGAACATTCTTTCTGTACAGTTAGAATTTTATCATTTGACTAATATGTAGACACTAAACAGGTTCTATGCTAAAATGTGATCAAACCCACATGTGTTTCTGCTGTTGAGTCATCTTCAGGTATATGAACCGGTTGACACATGCCCTTTCCCAATAGAAAGCTTCTGTGCATAGAAAGAATAAATGAAAAAGAACCTCGCCAAACTATGGCTGCTACTTTGCAATATCAAGCAGCCTTAATTAATATGTAGTTTCATTTTACTTTAGTTAAATTTCCGAAGTGCTAGTATAGAAGGACCCAAGAAAAGGCAGATCTAAACCACACGTCGTAGCAATACATACTTTTCATTACCTGGGGAATTGCTTGATGTACTATTGGTGATGGCCCCTGCCTTAGGCTTTCCTGTTTAGACAGGACAAAGCTACAATGGAGCTGAAAGAACACGTGTAGAAGTAGAAAGAATATCAGTCAGGAGTGGAGGATTGCAACCATTAAAAACACGAGACTACATAATCTGTACAGAATGACAGATACCATCTTACTTGACAAAAGGTGTCTTTAACATGCTTTATCTGCCTATGTTGAAGGGTTACTCCAAGTTTCTCAAAAAATCGACACGCCATCACAACAGAGCAACTAAGATTTAAGCAATGATACCAAGATACCTAGTACCAAGAAAAGTATGTCATCATGTTCTTATAGTATTGGAATAACATTTCTAACAACAACCAAAACACATATCACGCACCAACCTAAAAGACGGTAAAGGAATATATATTCTAAGCTAGTATGCACTATCCACCTCCAAAACCATCCTGCAAGCAGGAAAGAGTTATTGCTCAGAGATGTACAAACAACAAAATCCTCTTTTCAGCACCAACCAATCTAGGTTACGAATCAGACCTAGTCACCTGAAACTACACGATCAAATACGTAAGTAATTAAACCTCAAGTGCCCAAGTATGGCATGCATGAGGTTTTTCACATTGCTAGCTATTCAACTGGCCCAACTGTGACTTTTTTTTGAATCAAGTAAGGAGCAGTAGACATCCAGTTTATTATACGCTACCTACAGCGGAAGTATTATTTCGAACAAAACACACCGATATGTGCAAGAAATAATTAGAAGCTCAGATTTAGCAGGACAGAGCAGATTCAGCCGAAGGTGCTCCTCTGGCCATGGTCGTGGTGGTTGGTGCCAACAATGTATAGCAGCTTGGGAAAAAATCCTAACCTGGAAAAAATATAAGTGGCAGCAAATCATCCGTTCACCCATGATATAGAAAAGTATAGTTACATGAGACCATTCAGTCATATTCTTGTTTGATTATTTTTATGTTCTATGAATAAGATCATATGAGAAGCACCACATGTACCTGGATTACACTGTTCTGAATATTAGTATTGCATATGATTGAGAAGGAATTATAGCTAGGTGACATACAATATTCTAAAGGACTAAAAAGGCAAAATTGGCAAAAGCCATTTGATTGCTCAGTTGATCTGAGATTTGAGAGTCATGACCAAGAACATCTTGGCTATGTGACTTCAAGTTGAAGGCCATCTTGTCTATGAACTTGGCGTCCAGTGTCTTGTGCTGTGACAAACAAGAACAACAATGCAATAAATTGGTAAAGATGAATCATCCATGTTGTCTGAAGGCAAACCTTGAATGCCAAGAATGGTAGACGTACCAGCCAAGAGGTCCCTAGCCTTATGGTAGTGCCGTCGGGAGACCAATGTCATCCCAGTCCACATTGATCTCGGTGTGGTCCGTCGCATGACGGTTCACCAGCAGCACCGCCATAATGTACCCTGATAGAGGCACACTCCAGATCTGCATAGCACATCACACAACCCTGTTACAACAATGTCATGTATATTCAGTTTACAATCAGTTACGATGTAGAATTTTCAACAAGCTCGTGCACCATGTTACCTCTTGGCTCCCCTGGATCCTCAGTCCCCTGAACGCCAAGACGATCTGCAACAACACCAACACCATCATCTGTTGTCAGCAGAACACAACAGAGAGATAGAGAGCTGAAAGTCGCAACTGCACAACAAAACGGACAAGTATCAGTTGATTTGTCTTCACCAGCCTCCTTGAGCGTCCATGGCGAGTCCTTCCTGCACCAACCCCAGCACCTTGCTCCCACTACAGCCGTTCGCCGGCGTGCCTTCCGCTGTCACTCTGACCGACGAGTCCCAACCGTGGAGTGGACCCAATTTTCCCGGCGGCCGTCGCTCGCTGCCATGTGAACAAGAAAAGCGGAATTTGTGAGATGGAAGGGGAGGAGCCGAAAACCTGGTCGTGCAGGGCGAGGCTGGGGAAGGGAAAACGCCGGCATCCGTCCAACGATCTAATCTGTCCCATACCGGCGCGGGACGACGGAGTCAGCGGAGGTGGGCGAGCCGTCTGGCGGCGCCGCAAGGCGGGGTTGGGAGAGTGGGGAGGAGAAAGAGGCGTGCGTGGGAGCCATGTCGCCGACGCCGCTGCACACTCCTCAAGCTCTGCAAAACATACCAGAGAGGAGGATGACCTGGACGTCCTGCTCCTAATCTCCCGCGAGACAAATCAGGCATGGGGGAGGAAGCGGCGCAGAGGAGGCAAGGGTGGAGGTGGAGTACCACCTTGACGTCCTACTCCTCATCTCCGTCGCCCCAAGATGAGGGTGGAGGCGGAGGCAGCACGGAAGAGATAGAGGCGGCGCCGCCGGAACCTCCAGCTCCCGCGCCTCCGTGCATCTACTGTCCCTCCAACTGCTGCAACCCCGCTCGGCCTCCTCTGGTGCTGGAGATGGGCGACGGCCACCGGAATCGGAGGCGGTTCGGATCGTCTGGCTGGAAGCGGAGGAGAATAGTACGAGACGAAGGGAAATAGCACACGCAAACGTGAAAAGGGCAGCACCAGAGGGCTTATCCGGGGGCGGCGCACCCAGTCGACGATGGCTAACCAATCTGGACAAAACGAACAGCAGACACGACAAAACGAAACAAGCGAAATCACCCCCAGGCGCCACGTGGATAGCGCGAGAGGGCTCGCAAGGGGTGGGCGATTGCTTGTCTTCAATGCTAATGATTCCTTGTGCAGTTGGCAGCTAGACGCAAGGAAGCATATGAACAGGAGCATGAAGCAGGAGCTTGACACATTGGTTTGTCTTATCTGCTGATGTCTTTGAAAGCAGCGGAACCGTCGGGCATTTGCCAGCTTGAATCGCGAGACGACGGTGGATGACCTGATCAAGTCATGAAGGAATGGCAGATTTGGACTTCAGCTAGGTCACGAGGGAGAAGAATGTTGCTTAGTGAATAGCATGTAGGCGTTGCGTGTGGAGTGTGCGACATACATTGTATGAAACTTAAAATGTCAATCTTGTAACCGACACTTCTATGAAAATGAGGTACCCTGAGGTGTACTTTCGAATTATTTTTTTCTTTTAACCTTTCCTTAGTCTGAGAAAGAGTTTTAGAGGATAGTCCTTGCGAACAGATCAATACGTGACCAATGTATTTAGACCTATTATTTGTTGCGTCGTGGCAACGCACGGGCATTCAACTAGTAAAATACAATTTAAAACTAAATTAAGTTCATTAGAATATATAGATAAAAAAATATAATTAAGAACACTACAACTAACATTTACTAGTATTTCTATGAAGTAAACTGTGCGAAATAAAACGTAAAAACTTACACTTACTAATATTGAATCATGGAAAAGATAGTTCCCAAAAAAGAAAAAAGTTCAGTACAACTTGTAATAAATTTAGTTTTCCCCATGTCAAAATTTTATTTGCACCGTCCTTATCTATTTAAGTCAGAAAGAGGTGCACGAGTTGAAACAATAAGTTCTAGCCCATTAGATCAGACGTACAACCACAATTTTAGTTTTATGAAAAGAAAGGAACGCCAAGTAGAATACCTTCATATCAAGTAAAACTTGATGAGGAGGTTTGTGAAATGAAAAACGGATCCAAGAACAAGGGTTTATGGACCGGAATTTTCAGAAACGTTATTAATTTTAAGGGGCAATTGGTTGTACACCGAATCCTGAATAGAAAAATTCCAAAATACAAAATATCAAAGGTACAAAAATCCCAAAACACAAAATTTCCGCAGTATAAAAATACTGAAACCCGAAATACAACTACACCGAAACCCGAAGAACATAATTTTTGAAGTATAAAAATATCAAAGTTCAAGATCCCGAATTAGCAAATCCACTAGTACTTTGACCTTACTCAAGTAGAGAAGTTCACTCCGTCCCTTCTTTATTAAGTTGACGTTAGTTAGGAAAGCTAAGAATAAACAGTACAACATTTCTGAAGTACAAAAATACAAAATACAATAAAACTGAAACCAGAAGTACAAAAGTACACAAACTGAAAGAAAATTCGTCAAAATTCCTCGGGAAGTACAAAGTATAATGAAATTTCAAAGTACAAATACACTAAAACTCGAAATACAAGACAAACAAGAAAATCGTGAAAATCTATCAATATGAGATTTAGTTTTGAAGATCTTGACGAGGGGAGATTGAAAGTGAAAACGGTTCATAATATTGCCGAACGGTTCTCTAGATATTTCGTTTTGAATTTTCGGTTTGAAAAAAGAGAGACAAAACCACATCTCCTACCCTCTCGTACCTAGGCCTGGAATTCGAGCCGAGCCGAGCCGAGCTGGCTTGGCTTGACTCGTTGAAGCGGTCAACTAATGAGCCAGCTCGGCTCAACTCGTTTAACCAAACGAGTTCAGAACTGAAACTCGGCCTGGCTCGCTAAACTCGCGAGTTTGCTCGTTTGGCTCGGTAAAACTTTTAACATGCATAATAATAGACTTTATATATAATTGTTTCCACTTATTTGGCCACAGATGATGCCATTATCACAACAATCAATGCCAATATGACACTATCAAGTAATATTGGTTGTTAAATTATAATAATCCGGAAAAAGTGTTTGGAAAGACAAGAATACATGCAACGACTTTTTTTTTTACCGAGCTAAACGAGTAGCTCGGAACTCGGCTCGTTTAACTCGAACTCGTTTATCGTCTAAAATAAAAACTCAGCTCGACTCGTTTAGCAATGAGTTCGAGCTGAGCCGAGTTCCGAGTTACTCGTTTAACTCTCAAGTTTTGAGTTTTAGTTCCAACCCTACCCGTACCCCTTCTCTCTCGTCCTTATCCCACTTTTATTCACGTTGCGACACCTGGTAAACAAAGTTGATATGCTAGGAGTGCGCAAACTAGACCTTCAAAGATGGACCTTTCTCTCGTTTTTTTTTTTGAGAGACTGACCTTTCTCTCGTGTTTCCGAAAATTTCGCTCCCATCCCGTTTCCTAAGTGGGCCATGGCAGTTCGCTGGCTTGTGTGTGGAATATCGATGTTTCGACGCAACGCGCGTCAAGTAGGAGCTTCCAAAAGATGGGTCTAGCCCGTCACTTTCTCCCAGCCGGGCCGACGCAGCGGTACGACCCATCGAACTGCACGGCCCACGGCATAGCGCGAGACGTCCGGCATTTTCAGTTGCGGACGTTTCTTACCCAAGCAAAAAAAAAGCAACGGAGTAGAGTATGAATGATTCCAATCTCTAGACTCGGGAACCATTCGAAGTGCTTGGCCAAATGGTACAAAAGTGTTTTCAGTCTTTCAGAGAGATGGGTGTGCACAGCAAAGGGATGCATGGTCAGCAGTCTACCACCATCTGCTAGTAAAACAAACGTCGTTCAGTTACTCTGATCCCTAGAACTAGAAAACACGTATTTTTTTGCTAAATCTAGCCCTTTTGACGAACTAAACATATATGTGACCCTTCCTCGAAACTATTTTCCAATCTGACCACTTGAGATTGGCGCCAAAGAGGTTGGAGTCGAACTTGTGTAGTTCGGCACCATTCATTCCGGTTCCGTAATTTTCTAAGGATTTTTAAAAAATAAAACAGAGGTCGACCCCAGAAAGGATGGAGTCGACCTGTACAAGTTCGGCTCCATCCACAGAGGTTAGATTTAAAATAGTTTCGAGAAGGGGCAATATATGTTATAGTTTCCCAAAAGTAAGAAATACAACAGCATCTCGAGTAAACACATACGCATATCACAGCTATTGGCCAGTGGGTACAGTCGCACGGATGGGATCGAACATGCACGCACGAACCAGCCCGGTAGAACCGGATCTAGATAACCCGAGCCACTGTGCACACAGTCGAAACTTATCGCCGGCGTGGGCAGAAGAAGCCGATCGGAATCTTCTATATCTACGGCCAGCCAGAGCCAGCCGCATGCAACCTCTCATCTCTGCATCGCAAACACCACGGCGATCATTCACCGGCTCGCGCTAGCTGCCAGGCAGAGATCGGCCGGCGACGGTAGTACATGCTGTCAGATCGATCGACGATCGGCCTGATCTTCTTACAGGGAGCCAGGTCGGCTTGTAACCGCCGCTGGGGGCGGCCTGACTGTGCGGGATAAATGCCCGCTGCAGGCTTTACGGTTGGTAGCTGGATCGGCAGCTGGCTGGCGATCGAGCTGAGTTAACCTGTGTCATGTTCCAGTACAAGCTTGTTTGTACTTTGTAGCCAAGTGAAGAAGATTCACTGTCTTCCCATGCATGCATTGGCTCCATGGCTGGCTGCTCGTGAAAGCTTCTGTTCCGCCGCGCAGAGGCGACTGTGCGTTCAGACATTCAGGAATCCATTCAAGAGTGTGAGTGGCGCGGGGTACGCTGGTGTGTCATTCTGAAGCAGTACTTATTTTTCAAGTCACTGTTGTGTTACTGATTTACCTAGCTTTTCCCGATACGAAATTCAGGCCAGGACGGACGCCTATACAGTAGAGCAAACAGTCGAGTTCCTCCAAGAAGAGTAAGCCGTTCCATCTTGCGTTCTTCTTCATAGCCCGGTCTGAAGAAAAAGAGTCAGTACCTTCCTCGAGTCCGCATGCAACGTGCTTGTAAATTACTCCGCAGTAATGGAGAAGATAAGGAGTACCACGAATCCGGTCAATTCACGGTCGGCAGAACGAAGCTGCCTGACTGTCACTGCACCACAGCATTTCCTTTCTTACCTCTGCGCGAGACCGATCGGCCAATTTGCAGTGGTAGCTGGGGGAGGTCGTTCGATCGCGTCACTGAAAATTTAAACTTCTACCCCACCGCGCTATGAATTTCACATGCGCGCCTGCAGCGAGCGAGGCGTCCTGTGATACATAGCAATCCGCCACTGGCAGCACAGTAGTACGTCATACAATGAATAGGCCGGGGTGGTGTAGCTGAATACGTAGCTTTGCCGACTATGGTATATTCAGATGGGTACATGCACCTTCTTTCAGCTGCAGTACATACGGGTTCGTTCAGCATGCATGGATGGCAGTGGCCGTTGAGCTGTAATAGTGGCCAGTACATGCTATCACGGCCGAATTATGACCATGTCGAGCTTTTTTCTGGTTGGAGTTACCAGTTGGTATTCAAGGAGGGGCTCACCGGTTAACCTGCCAGAAGCCTCTCCAACGCTTCAGGGTACGACTGGTGGTTAGGGAGGAGCTGGCAATGGCATTTTGAGTTCTGCAGCAGTGAGTGTGGAGTCCATGGACGGACGACAGTCGCGCGACTCGTGAAGGGATTTCCGCTCTGTGGTTCTGTAGTGAAGAGCGTGGCAAAGGAAGCTACTCTGGCAAGCTAAGATAGACGGACCGAGTAGCTGGTAGACATTCTTCAGTTAATTTCACGCCTATCGCACCACTACTACGTATAGCGTGGTCAGATTCAGAAAAAGATTCTTCAGTTCAAATTTGAGGTGAAGGATGAAAAACAAAGTGGCGTTTTCAGTTCTACGGTGAGTAGTGTGGAGTCCGTGGACTGTGGATGCGACTCGTGAGAGGGTTCACTTTGTAGTTCGTCAGGCTACTCTGGAAGGAAAGCTATTAACATGGACCGAGTAGCCGATAGACATTCTTCAGTTAATTCGACTACTACGTATAGGTGTGGTCATGATCGACTCACGATTCAGAAGAAGATTGCTCAGTTCAAATTCGTTTGCTCCAGTACGAGTACGGTTCTATTGATCTCGGGATTAAATGGCCATAAACTCCGGTTTTAATTAGTATCGAGCACTAGTACAACTTGGTCTTCTTGCCGGCGGTGCTGATCGAGCTGTTAATTTTTTTACCTCAAAGTGGTCATACCCATCGCCCGAATAGATAGAAGAGATGACCCAGTTTATAAGGAAAACCGGGCCCAAATGAAAAAGATATGCCCTAGAGGCAATTAATAAAGATATTTTATTTACCATATTTCGATTGACAATAATGTGTTTTATAACATGTTATGACTGTATTGGGCGGAAATATTAATACACGTGTGATATGTAAACAACCAGGTCCCTAGTAGCCTCTTACTAGTCCATTGAGATTAACCGATGATCAAAGTTTTCTGATCATGGACATGTATGTCAATTGATAATCGAGTCATATCGTTAGTTGAATGATGTGATGGACGCACACCCATTGTATAGGAAAACGTAGTACCCAAACCTTCGACCGTGAGATCATATTTAATCACTATCTCTGGAGGTTGCCTTGACTGCATCAACCGTCACACCATAACAGAGTGACCATAAATGTGTCTCTATCAGGTATCGGAAGGAATAGGTTGAGGCGTATGATCAAGAGTGGGATTTGCCAATCCACATAGCAGGAAAGATACTCTGGGCCCACTCGGTGAGATTGCATCAATGAGCTTGCAAGCATGTGAGTAGGTTACGAGGATGTAATATCACGGAACAAGTAAATGAATAGTATTGTCGGTAACAAGATCGAGCTAGGTATTGAGATACTGGAGATCGAGTCTCGGACAAACTAATATCGCATGGCAAAGGGAGTGGGACTTGCCGTTAAGGTTCAAGCGACAAAGATAATCGTGGACACACAGGGATCATCATGGGTTTCCAGATCCCGCTGATGGTCATTAATCGGAAAAATGTCTCGATCTTGTATGTAGTGATCTCGAACCGTAGGGTGGCACACTTAAGGGTAGACGACAGTTAGGTTTGATTCGACACCGCGAAGAGAAAATAGAGAAGAGCACCGGAAACATTCCGGGACATATCCGATGGAGATCGGAGGGCAACGAAAGGTGTTTCGGAGCAAGAATAAATTAAATAATATGTATTTATTATTAATTAAAGTAATTAATTAATAAATATATTTTTATTTAATTTTAATAGGCAGCCCCTAAATGGGCCTCATCCGGAAGGGAGAGGCCCATGGGGGGAGGGGGGTGGCGCACCCCAAAGGAGAGAGGGGAGGAGGCCGACCGGCCTAGGTGGGCCAAAAGGGGCCCACCTAGGGCCGGCGCGCCCCTTGGTGCGGCTGGCCATGTAGGTTTAGTCCCACATGGCTAAGCCACCAAGGGTGGCATCCCTCCTCCACCTATATAAGGAGGTGCCCCCATACCTTGGAAATTGTCCCCAATTCTCTCTCTCTCACCTTCGGACGTGACTCCGCAATTAGAGTTGCGCATAGGTTGAGGTTTTCTCCACCATACGCACACCGCCTTGTTGCTGGTTCTTCCGTTCAAGTCTCCAACTTCCGCTGCTTTGCTGGACTGGAGTCTGGGGCTCGTCGTATACACCGTACGTGTGTAGAGCTACGAGGTGCTGCACGTGCGGCACTTGTCAAGAGTACGACTACACGACCTTGAGGTCAGCGCCGCCATCTTCATCGTTAACGTCCTTGCGACGTAACGCTTTCGGTCTTCAAGGGTATGAATACTGTTTCCCTCCGTTACTTTATATCTGCATAGTAATAGATCTTGGCTATTATGGTTATCGTTGTTAGGATTTTTTTTGTTTTCTGCATACAATCCCCTTTAGTGGTATCAGAGCTGATCTATGCGTAGATATAGCTGTACGATTAGAACTCATGTTGAATGAGGGCATTGTTCTTATAGTTACCCTCTCGCGTGCACTTGCTTTTGCCGGCGGCATTGTGTTGATGAAGCGGCCCGGGCCGACCTTACGCGTACACTTACGCGAGACTGGTTCCACAACTGACATATGACTTGTTCCATATATGTGGCGTGGCTAGCGGGTGTTGTCTCTCTCGCAATAGTTGGCTTTGCATTTTCAATCGAGGGCCCGCAAGGGATATAAAACAGACAATTATTTGATCATTGTTGTGGTTGTAGGTTCGTAGGTACGAAACGGTTCTTTTACGAAAGCCCCTAAAGCCACGTAAAATATGCAATAGATAAAGTAGAAGCGTCTAACTTTATTTTGCAGGTGGTCATGGTAAGTTTTATGAATTGTTTATAAACTGTCGGCGCAAGGAGACCAATGGCGCGAGGACCATATCACGTAGCATTACATTCTTGATGTTATGTGCATCTTATATTGTTTATATATATTAGATATACGGCGGTAGTAATATAAGATGAGCGCTCCAAAATTCCATATTAGTGTTCTCCCTTATGAGGCAGGCCGTGACGATCGGGTGTCAGACATATCGGTGTTCGCATACAGTGGGTGTAAGCCACGTTGCACTGCAAATACGCTAAAGGTCATTTTGGCGAGCCTAACATGTACAGACATGGTCTCGGAACACGAGTGACCGAAAGGTTAAGCATGAATCACATGATTGATGTGATTGACATGGCGATGTCTACCTTTGAAGCTATGCTATCGGCCGTGACAATCGGGGGTAGCATATTGGATTAGGATCGTGTAATCACTTAAACGAAGTGAGGGATGTTCGTTTGAGTGGGAGTTCGTGTAGTTTATTTAATTAAAACATGAACCTGTATTATGAACTTAGTCTTATGTTTTTGCAAATTCCATTGTAGATGTCTCGCCCGGCTTTAACCTAGGCCCGTTCCTTGAGAAA
This sequence comes from Poa pratensis, assembly GCA_947311845.1. Lineage (NCBI taxonomy): Eukaryota > Viridiplantae > Streptophyta > Magnoliopsida > Poales > Poaceae > Poa > Poa pratensis. Next base: position 69,918,416 of record CAMZMU010000107.1, on the reverse strand, counting down.
GAAAAGCTTACGATCAATGGGTCAAACTTCATGTCCTGGTTCTGCAACATGAGGATCCTCCTCACCCCCCACAAGGTGGCCTACGTCCTTGAAGCTCCGTTAGGAGATAAGCCTGCAGAAACCGCCTCTGACGACGATAAGAATGTCTATCAGTCCAAGGCGGATGATTCGTCCTTTGTCCAGAGTGGCAGAGTGGCATGCTCTATGCCCTGGAGGCTGACCTGCAGAAGCGCTTTGAGAAGATGAGTGCTTGTGAGATAATCACTGATCTCAAGGCTGTTTTTGCACCACAAGCCAAGGCTGAGAGGTATGAAGCTTCAGAGCTATTCTTCTCAGCAAAGATGGAAGAGCACAACACTGTGAGCGAGCACGTGGTCAAAATGTCTTGCTACGTTCAGTGTCTGACGCTCTGGAATGCAAGATTCCTGATGAGCTGGCGATTGATAGGGTGCTGCAGTCGCTGCCCCCTAGCTACAAAGGTTTTGTCATGAACTACAACATGCAGGGGATGGCTAAGTTCCTGTCTGAAGTGTTCGTAATGCTCAAGACTGCTGAGGTGGAGATCAAGAAGGAGCATACGTTGTTGATGGTCAACAAGACCGTCGATTTCATGAAATCTGGCGGCAAGGGAAAGAAGAACTGGAAGCCGAAGAAGAATGGCGAATCTGTTGCCACCTCCAAGGCTAACAAACCAGGTCCAAAACCTGGCGTTGAATGCTTCTACTGCAAGGGGACGGACACTAGAAGCGCAACTGCCCTAAGTACCTGGAAAACAAGAAGGACAAGGTGACGATGCGCGTCGACAACGGATCAAGAGTTGACGTGGTGGCTGTCGGCACTCTCCCTCTTCATCTACCATCGGGATTAGTTTTGGTCTTGAATAAATGTTTTTTGTACCAGCTTTGAGTGTGAACATTATTAGTGGGTCTTGCTTGATGCAAGACGGTTATTCATTTAAATCAGTATCAAGTGGTTGTACTATTTCTATGAATGATTTCTTTTATGGTCATGCACCGGAGAGTAATGGTTTATTCTTGTTGAATCTCGATAGTAGTACTCACATCCATAACGTAGATGCCAAAAGAATTAAGCGTAGTGATGATAATACGATGTATATGTGGCATTGTCGTCTGGGTCATATTGGAGTTAAGTGCATGAAGAAACTCCATTCTGATGGACTTCTGGAGTCACTAGATTTTGAATCTCTTGACACGTGCGAACCCTGCCTGATGGGCAAGATGACCAAGACACCGTTCTCCGGTGTGATGGAGCGGGCCTCGGACTTATTGGGAGTCATACATACAGATGTGTGTGGACCAATGAGCGTCTCGACACGCAATGGATATCGTTACTTCGTAACCTTCACTGATGATTTGAGTTGATATGGGTATATTTACTTGATGAAACACAAGTCTGAAACATTTGAAAAGTTCAAAGAATTTCAGAGTGAGGTTGAAAATCAACTTAACAAGAAAATCAAGCACCTTCGATCTGATCGAGGTGGCGAGTATTTGAGTTTTGAGTTTTGCACACATCTGAAGGCTTGTGGCATCGTGCCACAACTTACGCCGGCTGGGACACCGCAACGCAACGGTGTGTCCGAGCGACGTAATCGCACTTTATTAGATAGCGTGCGGTCTATGATGTCTCTTACCGACTTGCCCGTATCGTTTTGGGGATATGCGTTTGAAACAGCCGCATTCATTTTAAATAAGGCACCATCCAAATCCGTAGAAACGAGACCGTATGAGATATGGCATGGCAAGAAACCCAAGTTGTCGTTCCTGAAGGTTTGGGGTTGTGAGGCTTACGTTAAGAAACTGCAACCTGATGATAACCCACAAGTATAGGGGATCGCAACAGTCTTTGAGGGTAGTAAAACCCAAATTTATTGGTTCGACACAAGGGGAGCCAAAGAATACTTATAAGCCTTAGCAGCTGAGTTGTCAGTTCAGCCACACCTGGAAAGACACTAGTAACAAACGTGATGTGAAAGCAGCAGTAATTTGAGAGAAATAGTAACAGTAACGTAGCAGCAGCAAAAGTGACAATGGAGGCAATGGTGCGGAAAATAGTTGATGACGTGTATATGGACCGGGGTTCCCAGCTTTGCTAGTGGTAACTCTCCAAACAAAGAACATGTGTTGGGTGAATAAATTACAGTTGGACAATTGACAGAATTGAAATAACATTAACACAGAACATCCAATCTATAAATCATACGTAGGCATGTTTTCCATATATAGTCATACGTGTTTGAAACAAGAAACTTGCATGACATCTTTTGTCCTACCAGCCCGTTTGCAGCGGGGCCAATCATGGAACCTACTGGTAATTAAGGTGCTCCTTTTAATAGAGCACTGGAGCAAAACATTAACACTTGGTGAAAACATGTGATCCTCATGTTACATCCATCCCCTCCAGTTATCCCAATTGTTGTCACTTCGGGGCTTCGTGTTCCGGACAATAACAGGTGCATACAACTTGTAGATACAATCTAAGCAACAATTATAGAGCTTAAATCTAAGATCATGCCACTCGTGCACTAGTGACAAGCATTAAACACACAAGATTGCAGCAACAAATAACTCACAAACTTAATGGATAAACTGATCATAATGTAACAATTCGTCGGATCTCAACAAACACAACACCGATTACATCAGATGGATCTCAATCATGTAAGGCAGCTCATGAGATCATTGTATTGAAGTACATGAGAGAGAGAGAGAGTACCAACTAGCTACTGCTAGAACCCGTAGTCCATGGGGGAACTACTCACGGAGCATGATGGAGGCGGCGATGGAGATGGCTCCGGGGGTCTCTCCCCGTCCCGGCAGGGTGCCGGAACAGGAACTTCTGACCCCCGAAACTAGGTTTCGATGGCGGCGGAGCTCTGGTGTGTTTCGGGGAAAATCCTTCGGCGTCCGTGATTTTTAGGTCAGGGATGTATTTGTGGGCGAAGAGGCGACGCGAGGCGGTGGAAGGGGCGCCCAGACGCCACCCCAGCGCGGCCCCACTTCTAGCCGCGCCCAGGGGTCGTCTGGGCCCTACGGGCTCCGTTTTGGGCGATGTCCGAGTCCACGACGATCAGCGGAAAATTTCCAAAAACTTTTGCGACTGGACTTTTTCCATTTGACGTCATCTTCGGGTCGTTTCGGGGACATCTTTAAAAACTGTCTGGTGGAGACAGATTTCAGGAGATCAAAGTCCAACTCCAACTCGGCTTCTTTTGCGTTCTTGTCAATTCCTACACATTGAAGTGTAAAACAAGAACAATATGTACTTTTGCAACTATTAATAGGTTAGTCCATAAAATGCACAAAAATAATACATAATGCAAATAAAACATGTAGCATTTGGTATAAAACAAGCATGGAACATAAAAATTATAGATACGTTTGAGACGTATCACCTGACAAACTCGAGCCGAAATCGGAGAAGTGCGTTTTTGTAGGATATCAAGGGAGACCATTGGATACACCTTCTACAACAAAGCCGAGGGCAAAACGTTTGTCGCTAAGAACGACACCTTTCTCGAGAAAGAGTTTCTCGCCAAAGGAGTTAGTGGGAGGAAAATAGATCTCGACGAGATAGTTGATCCTGAACTCAAAATTCCGAGTGGCGCAACGGAAGATGTTCCAGAAATGTCCTCCACAGATGGAGTGGGAGAAAATGTCGAGGAACCTCTTTTACCTCATAGGTCTACAAAATCACGTACCACTCCTGAATGGTACGGTAATCTTGTATGCACAGTCATGATCATTGAGTAAGACGAACCTACACTACAAAGAGGTAATGGAAGGACCCGAGTCCGAGAAATGGCTTGAAGCCATGAAATCCGAAATAGGATCCATGTATGACAACAAAGTGTGGACTTTGGTGGAGATTCCCGAAGGGCGCAAGGCCGTCGAAAATAAATGGATCTTTAAGAAAAAGACAGACGCTGACGGTAACGTGACCGTCTATAAAGCTCGATTTGTCGCAAAAGGTTTCCGACAAATTCAAGGAGTTGACTACGATGAAACTTTTTCACCCGTAGCGATGCTTAAGTCTATTCGGGTTTTGCTAGCGATTGCTGCATATTTCGATTATGAGATATGGCAGATGGATGTCAAAACTGCGTTCCTTAATGGCAACATTGAGAAAGAATTGTATATGATACAGCCAGAAGGTTTTGTCGATTCAATGAATGCTGGTAAGGTATGCAAGCTTCAGCGTTCCATTTATGGACTGAAGCAAGCATCTTGGAGCTGGAATATTCGCTTTGATGAGGTGATCAAAGGTTTTTGATTTGTCCGAAATATGGAAGAGACCTGCATTTACAAGAAAATGAATGGGAGCTCGCATTCCTAGTACTATATGTGGATGATATATTGCTGACTAGGGATGATGTGAAACTTCTGAATAGCGTGAAGGAATATTTAAACAGTAAATTTTCGATGAATGACTTAGTAGAAGCTGCTTACGTATTAGGCATTAAAATCTATCGAGATAGATCAAGGCGCCTATTAGCGTTAAGTCAGAGTACTTACCTGGATAAGATTTTGAAGAGGTTCAAAATGGATCAGGCGAAGAAAGGGTTCTTGCCTGTGGTGAAAGCTGAAAGGTAAAGCATTGAGTATGGCTCAGTGCCCAGTAACGGCTCATGATAAGGACGTGATGGCTAATGTCCCATATGCTTCAGCCATAGGATCGATCATGTACGCCATGTTGAGTACTCGACCCGATGTAGCACTGGCTCTTAGTTTGACGAGCCGGTTCCAAAGTAATCCTGACAAGGATCATTGGATAGTTGTTAAGAACATTCTGAAGTATCTTAAGCGAACCAAGGAAATGTTTCTCGTCTATGGAGGCTGTGAAGAGGAACTTGGCGTAACAGATTACGTTGATGCAAGTTTCTGCACAGATCCAGATGACTCGAAATCTCAGACAGGATATGTGTTTTTGGTGAACGGAGGCGCCGTGAGCTGGAGAAGTGGGAAGCAACCCATAGTAGCCCAATTTACAATGGAATCGAGTACATTGCTGCTTCGGAAGCGGCGAATGAAGCTGTCTGGCTGGGGAAGTTCGTCATCGAGCTCGGAGTGTTCCCAAGCGCGCAAGACCTGTGAACCTCTACTGCGACAACACAAGCATCATTGCGAATGCGAAGGAACCAATGTCTCACTCGACTGCCAAACATATACTCCGACGCTTTCATGTGATAAGACAGTATATCAAGGAATGCGACATGAAGATTTGCAAAGTACATATGAATCTGAATGTTGCAGATTCACTGCCGAAGCCTCTTCCACGAGACAAGCATGAAAAACACCAAGTTGCTATAGGTGTTAAGTTATTACCAGATGTAAACTAGATTAAGTTGTACTCTACTGCAAGTGGGAGACTAAATGAGATATGCCCTAGAGGCAATTAATAAAGATATTTTATTTACCATATCTCGATTTTACATAATGTGTTTTATACCATGCTATAACTGTATTGAGCGAAAAAATTAATACACGTGTGGTATGTAAACAAACCAGGTCCCTAATAGCCTCTTACTAGTCCATTGAGATCAACCGATGATCAAGATTTCCTGATCATGGACATGTATGTCAATTGATAATGGAGTCATATCGTTAGTTGAATGATGCGTTGGACGCACACCCATTGTATAGGAAAACGTAGTACCCAAACCTTCGACCGTGAGATCATATTTAATCACTATCTCTGGAGGTTGCCTTGACTGCATCAACCGTCACACCATAACAGGGTGACCATAAAGGTGTCTCTATCAGGTATCCGAAGGAATACGTTGAGGCGTATGATCAAGAGCGGGATTTGCCAATCCACATAGCATGATAGATACTCTGGGCCCACTCGGTGAGATTGCATCAATGAGCTTGCAAGCATGTGACTAGGTCACGAGAATGTAATATCACGAAACGAGTAAATGAATAGTATTGTCGGTAACGAGATCGAGCTAGGTATTGACATACTGGAGATCGAGTATCGAGTCTCGGACAAACTAAGTATCGCATGGCAAAGGGAGTGGGACTTAACGTTAAGGTTCAAGAGACAAAGATAATCGTGGACGCACAGGGATCATCATGAGTTTCTAGACCCGCTGATGGTCATTGATCAGAGAAATGTCTCGATCATGTCTGGAGTGATCCCGAACCGTAGGGTGACACACTTAAGGGTAGACGACGGTTAGGTTTGATTTGACACCGAAGAGAAAATATAGAAGAGCACCGGAAACGTTCCGGGACATATCCGATGGAGATCGGAGGGAAACGAAAGGTGTTTCAGAGCAAGAATAAATTAGATAATATTTATATTATTAATTAGTAAATATATTTTTATTTAATTTTAATAGGCAACCCACCCTAAATGAGCCTCATCCGGAAGGGAGAGGCCCATGGGGGAGTGGCGCACCCCAAAGGAGAGAGGGGAGGAGGCCGGCCATATAGGTTTAGTCCCACATGGCTAAGCCACCAAGGGTGTGGCATCCCTCCTCCACCTATATAAGGAGGTGCCCCCATGCCTTGGAAATTGACCCCAATTCTCTCTTTCTCTCTCTCACCTTCGTACGTGACTCCGCAATTGGAGTTACGCATAGGTTGAGGTTTTATCCACCATACGCACACCGCCGTGCTGTTGGTTCTTTGGTCCAAGTCTCCAACTTCCGCTGCTTCGCTGGACCGGAGTTCAGGGGTCGTCGTCTACACCGTACGTGTGTAGAGCTACGAGGTGCTGCACGTGCGGCACTTGTCAAGAGTACGACTACACGACCTTGAGGTCGGCGCCGCCATCTTCAACGTCAACGTCCTTGCGACGTAACGCTTTCGGTCTTCAAGGGTATGAATACCGTTTCCCTCCATTACTTTATATCTGCATAGTAATAGATCTTGGCTATTATGGTTATCATTGTTAGGAATTTTTTTGTTTTCTGCATACGATCCCCTTCACCAAAAACCGTACAAACTGTACAATGCCCTGTTTATTTGGAAAACAGGTGAAAGGGCAAGTCCCTAATTGTATTTTGGTTAAGATGACACACGACTTAGGGAGGACTAATGTTATCTCTAAGTGAATACTCAGGTTTTAGTCCGCCCATGTTGATGTTGGTTATTGGATGGAGGCCCCTCATTTTTGGATGATCAAGTCGCGGTGGTTTGTTTTTATGTTTACTTCCTTGAGTCGATAGGATCACCGCACTATTAAGAGGGGTACCTTGTTGTTCTCTTTGGGGATGAACTCTTAATCACATGCCATACACCCCGTTACAATACCCATCCCATTCATACACAAAATACGAGAGAAAGATATACGATCCACTTGGAATATTGATCATTTTGTAGAAAATGACTATCCGGTATAGAACCCGGAATATTCCAGATCTAGCACCGGATTGACCCGGAAAGAATTACGGGTTAGAACCGGGTGAGTTCGGGGCGAGTCCAGTAGCCTCTGGCTAAGCCCGAAATCCGCCCGGTACCAGACCCGAAATTAGTTCCGGGTGAATCCGGTACCAGACCCGGAAATTTCCGGAATCCATACCGGATTGCCCAGTTTCTGTGTAACGGTCAGTTTTCTAAGTGCCTAGTATTTAAGCCCACCTCTTCTTCTTCAAGAGGTAAGTCAACCAGCTCCAAACACGAAAAAGGCAAAGCTCTCTCTCCTCCATTGTTGTTGACCACTAAAGCTTCAAGATCTCTCTAGCCCTCCAACCAAACTCAAATCCCTTTTGGGAAAACCAAGAGGAGGTCTAGATCTTCGATTCCACCGAGCCAAAAGTGATTCCCCCTTGAGTTCATGAAGTTGCTTGTTACTCTTGGGTTTGTTGGGAAACCCTAGGCGGCTAGGGTCGCCCAGAAGCTTCCGGGTTGTGGATTGTGCTTCGGGAAAGTTTGTAAAGGTTCGGAGGTCGCCTCAAGACCTACCAATAGTGGATTGAGCTCTTTCTTCGTGGAAGAGGCTCAAGGAGAAGAAGGTGAGCCTTCGTGGCGTACGGGTAACCTTCGTGGTATCCCGCACCTCTCCAACGTGACGTACTTCTCTCCCAAGAGAAGGAACACGGGTTACATCTTCGTCTCCGCGTGCCTCGGTTATTTCTATCCGAGCTCTTTCATTATTGTTATTACTCTTGTGATATCCTTCGTGTTTGAAGTATTGTATTGCATCATATAGGTTGTTTCACCTAGTTGTTAGACACACTTTATTTATCCGCATAGCCTAAAACTTGTGAAAAGAAAAGTAAAATTTGTAGAAACCTATTCACCCCCCTCTAGGTTACCATCTCTATCCTTTCAACAGGGCCAAAAAACCACACAGACGAGGCGACCCGCCGCCCACACGACACAAGTCGGCCAAACGCCACAAACACACACCACCTGCTCCGGGGCCGCCGCCCCGGCGTAGCAACCAGAACTAAGCTCCGCATTGCCCGGAGCCGAACCAGTGAGGGTCGACGAGCCAGCTGTCCGCACAACACCAGGACGCCACCCAACCAACGAGCTGTTAATTCGTGCTCAATGTCCTCTTTATGTAGCACGTAGTCCTGGCGCAGATGAAGATCACATACAAAACTAGCTGCAGCTAGAATCCGCCCTCAATTTTTTCCTATGGTAGTGACTCTTCTCAATTCGGCAGCGACGGGCATTTTGTCATTGCGTATTCAAAATAAAAAAAGTTAATTGACGATGATCTAATTTATACAACTATATATTAGAAGCTATGGAGCTTCCAATATTGTCCATGCAAAAAAAAACCCATAAACTCATTCATAGTCATAGAATGCTTTGTAGAGGGAAAACATTGGTCCAGGGTCAATAATTCATGATTGTTACACACTTGAGACATACATGGAGGCATATGGGTATCATATTTCACCTACGCGAGATAGAACTCACTGACAGAAGATGAATGCCAGTGTTGTTCATCCTCCATTGTACGATGGGCAACAAAAAAGGTGCATGGAAATAATTCCAGAAGAAGAGAATGAGAAAAATGGTGCAAAGAAGGTAAGCAAGCATGGGCTCACAATGCATTGGTCTTTATGCAAATCTGCTTATCACAACAAAGAAAGGCCACCACAACCACATGGAAAGCTTTATAAAAAAATCACACGTAAAGCTAGCCAACCAGCTCATAATCCAGAAGAGGAGATTGGTGACCCTGAAATGTTGGAGGTTTGTCTTAATGCTTCACAATGTCTTATTTGAAAGTTTAGTCATGGTTCTTTCCCATGAATGATGACATATTTTATGTAAGGGCGAGGCAACACACTTTACATGGGCGCGGATCGGTCCCGTGGCGATGTAAGGATGACATATTTCATGTAAGAGTGATGCTCACGATAAAATCGTGCACAAACGACTGTATGCCTGACGATGGTGCTTTGCAATAGTGTTCTCGACAAGTGGAGGTGGCAACATAGAGTGACTTCACTTTTGATGGTGCTATTCGAGTATCGAGTCCCAAATTTTCTCGGTGAAAATCATAGGTCTATCCTTTACTGCTTGTACCTCACAACGATAGCCATTTTCTTGTTGAAGTCATTGTCTGATGTTTGTTCAGAATTTCTCCTTGGTGAAAGCTGATAAGTGAGGCGTAGCCCAGCGTTAAATTAATGACGCCAATGGCGGAAGATACAAAGTGCTGAAACCAGCTTACAAACACCTCCACACACACAAACAAAAGATCAAGCCAAAGGCTTGTACAAAGAAACTAGTGAGAGCCGAGCTCCAAGCAAGCTGGGTCGGGAGCAACAAGGGGCAGGATCAGACAACTTGAAGAGACGAAGACGCCGACGAGGTGGAGCACATCCAGACTAACAAGGCAGCGCCGCCCGGTCCAGTCTCTGTCGCCAAAGGGACCCCTATCCCGGGCCGACACGAAACACCGGCGTCGGTGGGCTAGAGCTCACCCTAGAACTCAAGCCGAAGCACCAACGGACGCTGCACCCCGCTGAGATGGGCACAACCAAAAAAGCACACTCCAGCTCCGACAAGCCACTGTCACCGCCACTGAACCACCACCGGAAGAGAGGCAAACCATGGACTCCAGAAGGCGACGCCTTCAGGAAGGAAGCGGCACCGAAGTTCCGCCGTCGGCCGGTCAACGACCTAAGGTTTTCACCCAGAGCATCGGGGGAGAGCAGGGTAGTCGAGACGTCGCCTTCAAGAAGGTAATGGCGCCCGCAGGCGTCGCCGCCATCGGCCAAGACAAAGCCTGGCAGATTTTCACCCTGACAAACACACCGCCTCCAAACCGAGTGTGGCCAGCTGCCGAGATGGCTACCGAACCACATCCAACGTCACCACTCGCCAATCATCACGCCGCCCTTGCGGCCATGACCACCAGACAGCACCAAAGCCAGGACCCCCGCCTCGGCGCCGCGACTACCACCTCCCGGGGCCGCCTCCCCGGCATCCAACCTCCACGCACATCCAAGCCAATCAAGCGGAAATAGCCACATCAGCTACCGGAGGCAGACATCGACCACCGCGACCGCATGACACCACGACCTCGATCTGGACCGTTGGCAGCAGCAACCACCAGATCCAGCCCGGATCCGGCGGGCAAACCCCGTGATGGAGCACCAACTCCAGATCCACGAGCAGGCGGTGGTGGCCATGGCCAGCCCGAGCAGGCCCAGGGCCCCTACCTGACCTCAAGCTCGGCGGCGTAGCACCACCCACCTCGCTCAGGGGAGCCACCGCCTTGAGGCCCGGCGAACTCGCCGGCCAGCAGGTCGACCGCGGCCGGATCCGCATCCATCGGCGCTGTGGGGTCTCCGGCTTGACGAAGCAAGGCGCGAGGAGAAGCCCCTCCGCCGCCTCCGCCGCGCGAGCAAAGCCCGACAACGGCCGCCGGCGGCGGCGAGGGAGAAGCTCGAAGGGAGGGAGAGAGGTGGCGGCGGCGCTAGGGTTCGCCTCCCCTGTCGTCCGAGGTGGACGACGCGGGGGCCAAGCGTTTTTTTCTAAAAAAGTCCTTGGTGAAAGCTCAACATCCGACTTTGGTTTAAATCAGAAGACAACGCTTACGTACTGTTCCTTTCATGGAAGCATCACTCTGGGAGAACATTTTCTTAGTTTGAGGGTTGCCGACTATCTTTTGACATTATATTATGGAAAACGCTTATCATCATCCGGGGGATCGCGTCTCACGATCCCCGCTTCATCCTGACGCCGCGTGTCCTCTAACGTGGCTGGAAACTGTGCTGGGCCCCACCCCTATCTTATCTCGTCCTTTTCATCCCCGACCTCTGAATCCTTTTCTTCCTCGAGTTATCTTCTTCACCAGAGACAACACCGCTCCGCCGCCATTCCCGTGCCCCAGCCGCGCCGCCGTTCCTATCCCTACACGCTCCGCCGCCATTCCTCTCCCGCCCCCACGCCGCCGTTCCGCTGTCCCATCTCGTCGCTGGTTCCTCTCCGGTCGCCGCGCTGCCGTTCCTCTCTCGCCGCCACCGCTTGCACCAGCGCTCGTCGCTGGTTCCCGGCGTCGCGTCGCCCGCAGATGGTTCCCCGCCTCGCCGCCCTTCCGCTGGAGCTCGCACACGGCAGCCATGGCCTCCCTGCCACTACACCACGCTGCGCCGCCCGCCGGCGTCGCCCATGTTACAAGTCAAAACGACCATGCTCTCATAGCTGTGCGGCGGTGCTCCGACAGCCAGACGTTTGTGCTGCTAAGGGTGATGTGTGGTGCTGCCAGCGTGGGCTGTGATGCAAGGAGAATGCCACGTTGCTGCCGGCGGTGAGGGACGATGCTTTACGATGCTACCAAAGCAGGCCTTTGTTGCTGCCATCGGAGGTTGCTATCATCCTGTCGAAGGAGGTGCTGTTATCCGGGGGGCGCCGATGCTGCCAATGAAGATCGATGCTGCTGCCATAGTTCTGCGGTGGTGCTACCATAGGTGAGGCGCGATGCTACCAAAGCAGGCCGACTCGTTGCTACCATCCTGTCAGAGGAGGTGCTGCCATCGGAGGTTGCAGATGCTGCCGACGAAGTGCGGCAGTGCTACTATAGTTGCGCGGCGGTACTACCGGCGGTGGTCGGCGGATCTCGTCGGACCTTCGCATGCCGGGAACGGTGGTGCGGTGGTGCTGCAAGGAGCGGGGCGGCGATGCTGCCGGCGTGGGGCGGTGCGGTGGTGCTGCAAGGAGCGGGGCGGTGCTGCTATCGGCGTGGGGCGGCGCTGCTACCAGCGTGGGGCTGTGCGGTGGTGATGCAAGCAGCGGGGCGACGCTGCTGCTGGCGTGAGGCGGTGCGGTGGTGCTGCAACGAGCGGGGCGGCGCTGCTTCCGGCGTGGTGTCGCCGGCTCTACAAGGGGAAGGTCGATGCTGGAGATCGGACAGAGACGTAGTAGTGCTCACGAACAGGAAAGAACGCTAGGAGGAGGAGGAAGAGGATGAACCCGTGGGGTCCACGCACGTGGTGTCTCTCTTTGACCACGGGAGAAAATGGACACGTGTTGCCTTCTGGATCCGGGGGATTTTGGGGTAAAAATCCTCCGGGGACGCCTAGCACTCTCCTTATATTATTGCAGAGGCCATGTGGAAATAGTATTTGGTTGATACTGCTACATATATTTCGTTTATGGAAAAAGACTCGCGGTAGGTCACAAAACTCGTGGGCAGAGGCGTCAGTGACGGCTGACGTTGACGCCCTGGCCTGCCTGCGTCGTCTGAATTCTGAAAGACTGCGAGGAGGAGACCTTCGTGGGAGACTTCCATTCCAGCGCCGCGCCGGCTCTCACGTCTGAGCCTGAGCCGCTCTGTAGCCTCCGGGCAATAATAGGCAGCATCGGCACGTGATCCGAGGCAGCAGCCAGCGGACGGCCGGAGAGCCAAGTGGCCGGCGCTGCACGCGCCAAAGTGCCGCATTTAGCACCCACAACCACCGATCGTCCCGCTGTTGATTCCATTTAACGCGATCCGTTTCCCGTCCTAATCGTAGTAGCAAGCAATTCACCTTCCCTGTCTCCCGCCCGCTAACCCACTGCTGGCCGGTCTAGCTCCTTAATAACTCGGCGCTCTGAGGTTGCGAGACAGCCAGCTTAGCTACTGATCGAGAGAGGAGATCGAGTGACTGAGTGAGAGCAAAGCTAGCCAGGCCTATAAGAGGCAGAGAGCGCCCGCCACCTTGTGTCCATCCACGACGCGCACTCCTTGACAAGTGCAAGCTAACGTAACCAGCCACCGGAGTACTCTCAGCCAAGGGTCGGTGTACGTACGTGCCTCGTCTAGCTAGCTCCGTGGCCGCTATGGACGCTCATTCTCCACCGGTAGTGTCCACCGCCCTCCTATTCGTCGTCGCGGCGCTGCTCCTGGCGGCGCCGACGGCGTCCGCGGCGCGCGCCTTCTTCGTGTTCGGCGACTCGCTCGTCGACAACGGGAACAACAACTATCTCATGACGACGGCGCGCGCGGACGCGCCACCCTACGGCATCGACTTCCCGACCCACATGCCCACCGGGAGGTTCTCCAACGGGCTCAACATCCCCGACATCATCAGTACGTTACGCTCACCCTCTAGCTTGCTTAGACTCATTCCACCATCATCAGTTCTTGACATTTGCATACTGATCTGCAGGCGAATACCTCGGGTCGGAGCCGGCGCTGCCGTACCTCAGCCCCTACCTCCGCGGCGAGAACCTGCTCGTCGGCGCCAACTTCGCCTCCGCCGGCGTCGGCATCCTCAACGACACCGGCGTACAATTCGTAAGCTCCATCCACACACGCCAGCCGAAGTACAATAATGCAAGTGACATTGATTGGTTAATTGCTCACTGAGGCTCCGTGTACGTATGTGTGCAGGTGAACATCATTCGGATCGCGCAGCAGCTGGACAACTTCGAGGACTACCAGCGGCGGCTGGCCGGGTTCATCGGCGAGGACGCGGCGAGGCAGCGGGTGAACCAGGCGCTGGTGCTCATCACGCTCGGCGGCAACGACTTCGTCAACAACTACTACCTCGTGCCCTTCTCCGCCAGGTCCCAGCAGTACGAGATCCACGACTACGTCCCCTTCATCATCTCCGAGTACAAGAAAGTCCTCGGGGTAAGCTTAATCTTACTCCCCAAACCTGCAAGTTGCCCGTCAAAATATACTAATTAAAGCAAGTTTTAGCATAATCCAAAATGCAGTTTTAGCATAATCTAACAAGCATGGTTAGCATTGAGGAGAAAACTTGTCGGGACGCTCTTTTCTTTCTGTCAGAATGGTGTACAAGAGTGGTAGGCCTAAATTTACCCAAAATGCATCGAACAATGAAATGCTGCGTAGTGCTGGAGAAAACAGTAGTGGAAAGGGTTGAGTCTGCATAGGCTGCCTGCTGGTATGGGAAACAAGGGATGGGCACCGGAGCCTCCCTTCGGGTATTATGTTCTGCAAACAATAAACTGACACGGCCTGTAGTAGTTTCTGCACACCGAATTCAGCACTGCACTGTTAACTGTTTGTGGCAAGAGTTAGCCCATGAAGAAAGATATAGTTTTATTCACCAATTTCAGCAACAGTCCGAGATATCTTCACTGCGAAGCAGAATTTTTTTTTTAAGGTTTAAGACGATCGTATCCGTCATCCGATTAGATAGATAGAGTGTTATGTACAGAATTTCGAGCTAGGGAAAAAAAATCCCTAGCTAGTGTTACTGTCGAAGCAGAATCCAGACATAGTACACAATCATTTCTCATTTCAGGCCACTAGCTAGTGTTGCTGTCTTACTCGCATCCATACTGCATTTTCATTTCGAGAGACAAGTTTCCAGTATTCCGATACATATGCATCTAGAGATTAGACATCGTTAAGCATGAGTACTAAAAACACCAAGCACCAACTAAACCAACATGTTTTAAATAGCATTGAAAGAATTAGAATGAGCACAAGGCTTCGTACCAGATCCCCTCTGGCTTCAGATCTTACATCCTTCAACTTTATGATTCATAGGCTCTATGTCAGAATAAGCACAGCATTTACTTAGTTTCCAAGCAAGAAAAATGCAGTACCACGGCCGCCCCACGAGTTCTTACCGTAGGGCGGGCGTAGGGTGGAGTATGTCTGTCTCAGCATCGTCTCTCGATGCATGCATGTCGGGTGTTGTCACCAACAACTCTCTGCCGATGCAATCAATAGACCAACCAGTACACAGTACTACACAAAATAACTCTGATCTTCCCAGTAAAAAAGCCAGCGCCAAGTGTGATTCACTGGTGTGTTTGTTGCGATGTGTTTACTCCTGCCACATGCAAGAGCAGTACTTCGCCCTCGTGCATGCAGTTCGTTTCAGCTACACAGAGAGCATGCTACGTGTGAGCGTTCCGAGTAGGGGGCCAGGGCCAAGTGGCAACCTATCGAAATACACCATTGTCTTGTCCCTAACCAAAAGCTTCATGTATACGCACGCATGCATGCGCCATTGCCGCTCCTTCGTGCCTAACCATGAACTGCATCTGGCTATGGCTATGTGCATGCAGAGGCTGTACGAGCTTGGCGCCCGGCGGGTGATCGTGACGGGGACGGGGATGATCGGGTGCGTGCCGGCGGAGCTGGCCCTGCACAGCCTCGACGGCTCCTGCGCGCCGGACCTCACGCGCGCCGGCGAGCTCTTCAACCCGCAGCTGGAGCGGATGCTCGTCGAGCTCAACGGCGAGGTCGGCGACGACAACGTCTTCATCGCCGCCAACACCAACAAGATCAGCTTCGACTTCATGTTCAACCCACAGCAATACGGTACGTAATTCGCTTTTTTTTTTGTTGGTTCTCGATTCGATCTAATAAGAGCTTCTTATCTGGATGATGATATATGCAGGGTTCGTGACGGCCAAGGTGGCGTGCTGCGGGCAGGGTCCCTACAACGGGATCGGGCTGTGCACGCCGGCGTCCAACGTGTGCGCCAACAGGGACGTCTACGCCTACTGGGACGCCTTCCACCCCACGGAGCGCGCCAACCGGATCATCGTCGGCAACTTCATGCACGGCACCACCGACCACATCAGCCCCTTCAACATCAGCACCATCCTCGCCATGGACAACGACGGGAACTAGCTACCTTAGCATCCTGCGACAACCTACATATATAGCTACATATATATATGCTTATATATTTGTTCCTGGTTGGTTGAATGAACGGCTCTCTGAATGTGCCTGAATTAAACTGGTGGTCTAGGAAGTTTTTGATGGGTCCTTAATTTTTCCTTCTTTTCTGGTTTATTAGGTGAGAGTAATGCATGGTGGGTTATGATTGTTTATGTTTGCTGCTCCAGATCGATTGGTTAGCAGAGCTAGTGGCTAGGAACTTGAGAACTTGTGACAGTGTGGTTTCTGCTGGATTAATTCAAGAATTCGTTGTAGCCTGTGAACCTATTTTTTTCTCTGTCGGTAGCTTCTGAACTTTGGTGCTAGCAAACAGGTACGGATCGACGGGCGAATATTTTGCTGCCTCGTGTTCATCGAGCGTTGAACGGAAGAAGTTTGACCAGAGTCAATGGCACGGCACATAAAAATACCAGCACTAGATCTGAAGTGTGGAGACGGGGACATAAAAATCCCATTTGTCCCGGCAGAGGATTCACGGTTTGAAATTCAGTGAGCAGTACTGCATGGAAAAAAACCCGGGCCCCTTAAATTCTCACCTGATTCCATGCCTTCGGAATTCCACTTACCAATCAGATGAGGAGGTGTTGGCCTGCAATTCAGAACCGTGATTTTGATTGAACGGCCTGCACTAGAGGCATGTTATGGGCACTCCAGAGTTCAGAGCCTGGTTATGGAAGAAATAGAGGGAAAACGAGAGACATATACGTACAAGACAAATGGGATTATGGAAAGCCCATTCTGTCGGAACAATTCGCTGCGACGAATGCTAGTCAATCATGTCTATCCTCTGATTCAGACTTATTAACAAAAAAAAGTCTCGTCCCAACGAGTACTTAATTTGCTTAACTAGACAAAACTATGTTCAACAACTATGTTCAACATCCTCCGTTGGAACAAATATTAAATAGTGTTCTAGCAACTCATCCCCAAAGCTAATCCACGCTTTTCTTTAATAGAAACTGTTTTTCTGTTCTCTCACGGCACGCAGCAAATCACTGTCTTGCTACCCCAATTCCTCAGCAGTTCACTACACCAAGACATCTACACATCATCTCATCTATATATAATCCACATTACACCCACGATTATCATCACATCCAGTCATCTACCTCGAGCCCTCCACAGCTTGATATCCAACTTCTACCCAAGCCGGCTATGGCTAGCTACTCTACTGGTTTCCTTGTCACCATTGTCGTGTGCACCTGCGCGCTTAGCGCTCTGGCGGCACGTGACCTCACAGATGATAGTTCCATGGTCGTGAGGCACGAGCAATGGATGGCCAAGTATGGGCGCGTGTACAACGATGACGCTGAGAAAGCACGGCGGCTAGAGGTGTTTAAGGCCAATGTGGAGTTCATAGAGTCGGTGAATGCTAGGAACGACAAGTTCTGGCTCGAGGCCAACCAATTCGCAGATGTCACCAGCGATGAATTCAGGGCTACTCACACGGGGTATAAACTTCCGGTGGGTGGTAGCAAGGGCCAGAGGACGACAGGCTTTAGGTACGCAAATGTCAGCCTCGATGCACTCCCGACTTCCGTGGACTGGAGAACCAAAGGCGCCGTCACTCCTATCAAGGACCAAGGCCAATGCGGTAAGCTCTAATTTACATTGTGTTTGAACTTTGCTCAATTCACATGTCACCTAAATGACTGAAATTTTTCAAAATTTGAATATTTTTATTGAAACTGAGAACCTGTGAAGGGTACAATATGCTACTGTAAATTAACTAAGCAAATTATTCCATAATATTATTTTTTTATATGGACGCACTTGGGCAGCGACTAACTACTAATTCATGTCTATATTTCAGGGTGTTGTTGGGCATTCTCCACGGTTGCCTCCATGGAGGGGATTGTGCAATTGAGCACCGGCAAACTGATCTCTCTATCGGAGCAGGAGCTTGTGGACTGCGACACCTCGGACAATGGCTGTGGAGGAGGGCTCATGGACAATGCCTTTGAGTTCATTGTCAAGAACGATGGCCTCACCACCGAGACCAACTACCCCTACACCGGCGCCGATGGCACCTGCAACTCCAACAGGGCCTCCAGCGCTGCAGCGTCAATCACAGGTCACGAGGATGTGCCGGCCAACGACGAGGCGTCACTGCAAAAAGCAGTGGCGGCGCAACCCGTGTCCGTGGCTGTTGATGGAGGGGACAACCTCTTCCGGTTCTACAAGGGCGGTGTGCTCTCCGGCGAATGTGGCACCGACCTTGACCATGGCATCGCGGCAGTCGGGTACGGTGTGGCTGACGATGGAACCAAGTTCTGGGTGATGAAGAACTCGTGGAGCACGTCGTGGGGCGAGGATGGGTTTATTAGGATGGAGAGGGACATCGCCGACGAGCAAGGCCTCTGCGGGCTTGCTATGCAGCCTTCCTACCCAACGGCGTAGCTTGCTTTATTCCTAGCTTGTTACTTTGCTTTGACGCCTGTGTATCTACATATACCACCCTGGATGATTATGTAAATCAACATTTGCTTATGATGCTCTTATATATTGTGATAGCTTCACATGAGATTATCAGAAATTCCGGCTTTACAATTATGGATCTCACATTTGGTACTACACTGAATTAGATGATCTTATTTTGCTACATCCGTAACTCCGACAAGATGTGGTTATTAGCAATTGCTCAATTCAACAACAACAGGGACTTAAACGTCTAGTCTAGGAACTTAGGATTATCTATGTACTAAAAAAGGGTCTTAATAGCATTTTGAGCAACTGAGAACATTCAGTTTACTAGGAAACCACCTCCTTAGTATGCCACCTAACCTAGCAATGTTGTTTTAACCTCAGCTCAAATATCACCAATATCTATGCAAGAGACTTTGATGGTTATCCTTAAATCAATCTATTAAGAAAGACTTTGAATGTCCTTAAATCAATCTATTAAGACTTTCATGGTACCTCTGCCATATACCATAAGCTCTCTGATAGTTGTCCCAAAATCAATCTATTCAGAAGCACCATCCTTGTCTCAGTGCGACCTAAGTATTACTAGATCTTTATTTTGATAAATACCTGGTTGCAAACGGGAAGTGGATCTAGTTGTACTTGGCACAATGTACTCCGTAGTAAATTACGAAAATAATTGGGCATACGGAGGAGATAATAATGTATTCAAGCAATGTAGATGAAACAGAATCAACTTACAATCCCGATTAATCATAAGGATCACGTTTCATCTCTACAATTCCAATCAACGAGTTGCGACAAGGTCCCCCATGAGCCCTCCACCAAGTTCATAGTGCTTTGCAGAAGAGAACCCAGCTTCTTTGGCTAACTTCTCCAGCTCCTCTCCTAGAGGAGAGATAAACAACACAAACTTGATGTAAATAAAGGAGCAATAAAATCGTGAAGCAGCACATAGTCACTGGCGAAATGGCACCAAACACTCCAGTGTTTGGAAGAAAAGAGAGCACTGTTTCATTTAAAAATAAGAAAGACTAAATGTATCCATCTATATAATGTTGTGTCTTTGTGTGCGATGGAAATAGACGGTGTCCTATTGTACCCCATCAGGACAAGTTGTGATTTATATTGATGTACTTGTGCTATCAGAGTGACCTATGCAAGTATTGAGATACAGTTGTTTTTTATCATAGAAGATTTGTCCTCCTGGACTCTGCATCATGCGGTGCACATAGCCAATTTTACTTAAGGGACGTACAAAGCATTGATGCCAAAATCGACTTACAGAATGGCAAAAAGAGAAGGCCACGCTGTGGCCAGGATTGGCAGGGAAATCCTCATAGCCAGAGAGATGGCATATGCTACACTTACAACTGGAACAACCACCTAAACGACACTAGAACAAATAAAGAACAACTCTACAACACTACTCTCGCTTTATTCTTATGTACAATTACTTTTACTTGATGAAGTAATATATTTTTTCGGTGTCATGTAAGTTTTCACAGGAATGAAACATATGTTCAAACCTGTAAGATACTGTTGTATCGAACTTTTCAAGTATTTGTACTCTTCAGTAAATCCGTAGCTACTAGCTAGAGGAACCACGACATTATCAATTGCCCAACTCTGCAAAAAAAAAATCACTTTGGTCAGTGAGGATTGTAGGATCAGTTCCAAAGTCTTAAATGGGACATGAATCACATGTGACCATATGTGATTTTGCTAGAACGTCATGGTGGAACTCAGGAACAGTGAAGAATTGCTGTTTGTCAGGGAAGTTGAACAGGCTAATTCGGGTGTGAATGTATCCTAGACCAGCTGAAATTTTACCTGTAACGATGCCGTGAAAAATGACGAGCTCTTGTTAAAATCTAGAACAGATACTCTTGATCCTGCAGTCCAATAAAACAAAATCATGATAGTTTACGCTGAACTGGAAAAAAAAACTATAACTGTATACCGAACCTGGTTTCAGGACCCTAAGGATCTCCCATATTGCTTTGGGTTTGTCAACCAAATTGCGCAGCCCATAGCCAACCGTAACAGCATCGAAGTAGCGGTCCGCAAAAGGTAAATCAAGTGCATCACCCTCGATCCATCTGCAACCCCAAGATTCAGAAGCAAATCATGCGTTAGCCAATCACCTAAGCTGCTAACCTGATCAAAAGACAAGCACACGCCCCACAAATACTCACAAAGCTACACACAGCAGAAAGTTTAAAATGTCCAAGTTCTCACATTGAGGGTGCTCACTTGATGTTCTTGTAGCAACGCTTCCAGTGTTGGTCCTGACGGCTAGCAGCAGTTTGCAGTTGCTGCCTTGAGAAATCGACAGCCATCACCTGCAACATTTGATATCTTGAACACTGAGATTACCAATTGGTTTTATATTTTTTTTGCTCGGGCATTCTTGCCAATCCAACATTCCAATTTCCAACACCAATTACCTCTCCATCTAGGCCGACCTTTTGAGACAGAAGGAACGCCAAATCCCCGCTCCCGCAACACAGATCAAGAACCCGATCCCCTCTCTTCGCCCTGACATCCAGAAAACAAAATTTTGCATCAAACATTTGTAAGTTAAGAAGTTCAATTCACATTACTATGACTAGCAGTAGCGATGCGTAATGTACATGGACCAAGAGACGCAGATACGCTTCCACGTTCGGTGCTGCCCCAGGCTGAGCACGTCGTTGAGCTACAAGGAACGCGGCACCGCCGTTGTCAGTATCTACACTAATTTCGCGAGAGATGAAAGAGGGAGGGGAGCTGGAGATACGGACATGGTCGTAGACGGGAGCGATGCGGCTGAAGAGGGCCTGTCGCTCGTCGGCGGCCGACGAGCAGCGCACGGCGACGGAGCCGCGGAGGCGTCGCCGGCCTCCGGCGTGGCTGGACGCCGCCGCCGCGGCGCCAGCGGTTACGGAAATCGCCGTGGCTACGGTGCTCATCGGTATCCGTTAGCTCGCACCCGCCACATGATTAGGATAGGTTACAATGACTAGGTTTGACTGATGACGGATTGACTCTTTTGCCCCTACCTCTGAATCAATTTTGGAGTTCCCGACTCTTGCCGCCGCCGCCGGTGAGGGTTGCGTCTCCCGTGGGGAAAGCGAGGTCTAGATATGGATGTGGGGTCCTGCCACCTCGGCGGCAACGCCGACGCGGTGGAGTTCTGCCCGCACCGCCCCTTCCGCCACGTCCTGGCCGCCGCCACGTACACGCTGCAGGAGCAGGCGGGGGAGGAGCAGCAGCAGGACCGCGCGGGCACCATTTCGCTCTTCTCCGTTGATGCCGCCGCGGAGGACGAGTCCCGGCGGCTCCGGCTGCTCCACACAGTGGAGACCGCGGGCGTCTTCGACATGAAGTGGAGCCCCACGGCGCCGCTGCTCGCGCAGGCCGACGCCCACGGCCGCCTCGTGCTCAGGCGGCTGGAGCAGGAAGACGGATCGAACGAAGGTATTGCTCGCTCCTGCTCTTATCCTTTACAAATATCTTAGTGAATATGAAAACAAATTGCGAAAATGTTATGTCGAAACAGGGCCACGTGTTGGTGTATCTGGGTAAGCATCTTCTGGCAAAGTTTCCATTAATCCTAACAACAACGACAATTCATGAGTAGAATTGAGGTAGTCATGCTATAGGAAGCTGTCAAGTTTTTCGGCTTCTGAATGTGTTCAGGTTGATGGCAGTGAGCGGTGCTTGCCGAAATGTTTTGGGGTTCAGAGGCCATGCAGTAGCAATGCTATTTATTTAGTAAAACTAGCGAATGATTAGATTTCGGTTACTAATGGTCATACTAAAGGCGTAAAGGTTAATCTGGTTTCAGAGCAAGAGATACTGGGGAAGGTCGTCATTACCTTATTTATTGAGAAGGGTAGATTGACGACCAAAGTAAATTCAGGATGCTCTGCTAGTCTTCTTAAAAGTTCTGTACTCAAATTTGGTCGTAATGTCATTGTTTAATTAAAAAGTTAGCCTAGTTTATTCCATTCTGGAAGTGGGAGAACTCATATAAGCAATTTGTCTGCCATGTCTATAAACACATCTTGAGGGCTGATACAAGTGCTTCCTATGAACAAATTGCACAGGTATTGTTCTCACAGATGTCTGTGCCGGAGACGTTTCTTCTGCAATGTGCTTGTATGTGGACTGGAACCAAACTGCCGACTCCCTGTCCGTTGGATTATCAGATGGTTCACTATCTGTGATTTCCATGAGAGAAGACCGCTTGGAGGTATCAGAACAGTGGACTGCCCATCAGTATGAAGTCTGGACATGTTATTTTGATCGCGCAAGGCCAAACGTGTTGTACAGTGGATCAGACGACTGCTCTTTCAGTTGCTGGGACTTGCGGGAAAGCCCATCGAACGTTGTATTTCGGGATAAAAAGTCTCATACTATGGGTGTATGTTGCATTACTCAGAACCCATTGGAAGGGAACATGCTACTCACTGGAAGCTACGATGAATATCTCAGAGTTTGGGACATGAGATCAATGGCAAAACCTGTAAATGAGAAGTCCCTAAAATTAGGGGGTGGTGTATGGAGGATTAAATATCATCCTAGTATCACGGATGTCATATTGGCTGCATGCATGCACAATGGGTTTGCCATTGTTCAGGTTGGTACTGGAGATGCTACAGTAATGGAAACATATTGCAAGCATGAGTCCTTAGCATATGGTGCAGATTGGCAGACAAGTGAAGTGCCAGAACATACCACAAATTCTTCAGTTATTGCTACTTGTTCATTTTATGATCGCCTTCTCCGTGTGTGGCAACCAGAGAACCTAGTCAACCAACCAAGCTTTAAGTCCTAAACCATCATTATGTTCAATTCAAGTATCACTTGGAAGCCTGTATCCTGAATGAACCAAATTGATTTCATTGAGGTAGCTCTTTGAATTTATGTTATGTTATTTGAAATGATGAGCTTATAATAGCATGCTGTCTAGTTTATAGTACGCACTCGCAGACATTAGTATTTGTTGTAAGTGTCCCCAGTGCAAAACTTGGAAGCTCTCTGTTGATGTTATTTGAGAACGAACTTTTTTAAGCTCCATCTGGTGCATCATAGTAATGCTTCGGCAACAATCTAGATACCAATCTGGATGAGGCTCTTACTGAGCTTTCATTGGTCATAATTCTGTCTGGAAATTACAGTAACACTGAGCTTTCTAGTTTTGCTTTTTAATCACATTCTCATAACTGCTAGTATGGTTACAGACTACTTTTCCAGCCTATGCACTCTCTTCACAGTATGGTCAATATGCTAATCATGATACTTAAAAGGGTTAGATCATAGTTTTCCATTGATGAAATATGAGGTGTTGGGTAATTTTCATAGCCTCACAGGCCAGAATAAGGACAAATAAATTTGTCAATTTGATAAGTTAAAGTCTACCGAGGTTGGTGGATCTTACTAGTTGATATGACCCATGCAGCAATATTCAACCACGCTCCAGATGTGGTACTTTCTTTCATTGTATTTTTGTGTGTATTTGCCACCAAAGTATCCCAGTCCTGCCTTGGTGCTAGTCAAAGAGAGCTAACTGAGCACTGTTCAGCTAGATCGACTGGTCCAGTTTACAAAACTGTTCTGTTCTATGAAAGCTGAAAATGACGTTAAGTGCGACAATGGTATACATAACTATGGATAACATTTGAAGTTATCTTTGATAATCATGCTCCGATTTGTTTGGATTTTGCTCTGAATTTGATGTGGGTCAAGTCAATCTAGAGTAGAAGTAGATGCATCAAAAACATGGACAAGATGGGATTTATATCGCTTTATAGTTGTTCCTATCTGATGATACATTGCGACTGGCTGCAACAGTGAGAAGGATTACCTTCTTGTGCATTTAGGTAACCAAGAATCGCTATGCAGTGTAAGAATAGTTCCGTGTTCAGTCTTGGATAGCTAAGTGGCTTTTGATGTTTTTGTGTCCTTAACCTATTAAAAAAAATGTTTCGTTACATTAAAAGCAAACAAAAAATCCACCTGATGCTGTTAACCACAATCGTGATGTTTGTGAATGATCTGATACCACAAGTGCGAGTTACCAGTCCAACATGCATGTGATAGCACTTGTACTAGCTTCTTAGTTCACATGTCTTCAGTGATTGTGTGGGCATGATTGTTGTCTTAGTTTGTCGCACCGACTGACTGTAGTTACTATTGAAGGAATCTAGCATTCAGCTGTCGTTTCAAAAGAAAAAGTTAATTTTGAGTGTAAAATAGCCAGATGACTGAGGACATGAGTATTCTTTGGGTGCTGTGTACACGAGGCACAGCGCTCTGAGTAAACATTTACCATGTCTTGTGCACAAATATGATAAAAAATTAAAACTCCTAAGGTACTCATAATTGGAACTAGGTCTAGGTTCTGTGATTCACTGTGCAACAATTTTTCTAATTCTAAATGAACTTGAGTTTTATGCAGTGGATATAACCTAACCTTCACTGAGCTTTGTAGTATTGTATTGAATTTATCCTACCGGATGTGCTTATTTTTCTGAAAATGTTTTAGCTTCAGTGACCCAAGACCTAAAAGGTCTTATATGGCAACTTGTTGCTTGAATTTTAATCCAAAGAAAAGTTATTGTTTAAGTTTTCATTGCAGGAAAGTTGTGTTACTGTCTGTTTAAGATCTCTAGTTTGATCTCACTCATTTTTGATAGCGCTGTTGTATTCTATTTGATAATATAGTTGACTTTCCAGACTCGGGGATTCTTTGATGTGATGGGGGTCACCCCTACACGGCTACGCCTATTTTATGTATTAGTCTGGTAAGAAATATAATGTCTTATGTTCCAGTATTCAGCATTTTTAGTGTGGTTTGTTATCTACCTGTTTTACTCCCTCTTGGCCTACAAATCTTGTCTTGTTACTTTTTACCCTATGTGTAAGTACATGCTTTGACCCTCAACATGATATCTTGTTCTGAGTTTGATATTAAGTGCTTTGTGTTGCAAAAAAAATCCTTTTTAAGTTCCTATTTGTTTTAGACCAACTTGTTTCCAGTTGTTGCTCTAGTTTACTTCAAATGATAACAAGCACAATTCATGGTTCAAGATTGTGTAGTACATAGAAGGAAACAGGGACGGTGCTACTCACAACTTGTGATGTCAAGTGATATCCCAGGTTTTTGAAATACCCCTTCAGAAATTTATGCCTCAGTCCCTGGAAGTATGATGCAATATCGTGTATTGACATTACAGGTCCTAGAACATAGCACCGCCACTGGAAATAAAGCAGACCACATGTATGTAGGCCATTTTGCAGATATATGTAGAAGAAAGGTGTCCTTTGGGACCTGTAAATTCATGTGCGCTTGTGTATGTACTGATGAAAGTTATCACACACAACACACACACACAACACACATATACCTAGGAAGAAGCTGACATAGGCCGTGGCGATTTAGGAAAATATAGTTACTCAAAGATTGATCCTGCATGGTCTAGAAGGATTTAAAGCCCTCTAAGAAAAGAGCGAGGGTTGAAAAGCCAGCTCCAGACTTCTCAATGCGCAATGACCCTTACATGGTTTGGCATGGTTGGTTGCCGACAGTAATGGGTCCTGTACTATCTAAGGGCATTTCTCGATAGCCGTTCGGGTACGATCAGGCTGAAAATTCCACTAGTTCCTGATAGACCTGGTATTTTCTCTTTTGCCAAATGTCAATGCTGAACTTAGTGGGGAGCCAGAAATTTAGGATGGAGGGGACCAAATGGGTAAAACAATGTTTGGAGGGGCCAAACCATGTACTACTAATTATTTTCTTTGAAGTACAGAGGATTAGCAAGCATGTATGCAGGCGTCTGTGAGAGCATGGGGGGAGCCCTGGCCCCTGCCTCCACCACTGTCTGCCGCGTGCATCCCTGGATTTCATAGAATCAACCTGGTGCGGCATCTTCCATTTCCAATGGTTACCAACCGATCGCTATGGATCGGAAGAACCTTGGTTCTTGTTTCTGACGTCACTGATTGGTGCATTTCTGAGAGGGCACTCACTATGTGCATACCTCAGCCATCTATTAAAAGAGCCAACGTACAGAAAGTCCATCTGATTGGTCCACTTGATTGTGCCCAACGATTAAGTCCCACTTTGATGAAACGGTGGAGCCCCACGATTGGTGGTAGTGATTTCCTTGCTGTCATAGTGGAGACATTCGTCTAATAAC
The DNA here is from genome assembly GCA_947311845.1 of Poa pratensis. Taxonomy (NCBI): domain Eukaryota; kingdom Viridiplantae; phylum Streptophyta; class Magnoliopsida; order Poales; family Poaceae; genus Poa; species Poa pratensis. The sequence continues at coordinate 69,891,708 of CAMZMU010000107.1, read as the reverse complement.
TATACGCAGTTGGATTTTTTGTAGCTATTTCCGTATATTCAGTGACGCTCAGCTGGTACTCGAGAGTGCTAATCTTACTTGGAACAGATTTTTGTAGCTATTTCCGTGTATTCATGATGGCTGAGCTGGTACTCGGGAGTCGAGAGTGCTAATCTTACTTGGAACGGAGATCTGGTGATCTTGTCTACTTTAATAGCATTGGAATGGGAGACTACATAATTAGACAGAGAGCTTGTACTTTACACGCCAGGGGTAGGAAATGCAACACTACGGATAAGCATGAGGTAGTGGCTCTACAGGAAGGACACATTGCTCTAAGCCTCTAACACCATATTCTAAAAGGCATAGCTTTAGAGGTGGAGAGTGCTTCTTTAGCTTTTTGTAAAGGCTTAGCCTACCTTTATATTTTATCCCTCCTTTCAGTGATCAGTAGATTCAGTCCCACTTAATCAGTTGCTGAACTTCATTTTGTTGGTAAATATCACTTTGCTGATGCTGAAGCGCTGGCTTGTTTAAGGAACTAATTATACTGGCACAACTGTCATTTTTTAATGAGAAAATACAACTGGCAATTGGCTAAGAAGTGCAACCGGATAAAACTGAAAAGGCTAGTGTAGACTGAAGCTTGGAACAATGAGTGAAAATCAAGTGACAAATGGAAGAGATAATGAGGTAAAATTTGTATGTTGTGGAAATAAATTCTCAAGAAGCTTACGAGTATAGATGCCCTGGAATTGGATGTTGATCGCAAGCTTCTGCAAATGCCCTACTTATTTTACAATATAGGTTCAGATTTTTTCTTGCGAGTGAATTACTTTGGATAACACTGGGACTGGACGTGGAATGGGAATTTCTCTAGAGAGAGTGTGGCTGGAATTGACATGTAGTGACCAGTGAGGCAAGAACAGCATCAGTGTGAATTCCAGCAAAGGAGCACTCAACACAGTAAACTTTAGTTTACTTTCCTTGTCCTTTCTCCACTAAAGCATACGCTGGCCAATTTGAAATGCCACCATGCATATTCTTGGTTCTTGCAGTTATTTTTCTGGAAAAGTATCTGCAAACATCAGCAACCTCATGAGCATATAAGGTAGCCCTCCCCCTCCTCTTGTTCACAGCCCCTACTGACCATGGAAGATGCATGGCTTGAGCAGCTACATTGTTCTTGAGAGCAGAAGCAGGATGAGGATGAACCACAAAGCTGAGCCCCTGCTCAAGAAGCGCTTCAGTTTTGTGGTGCCTCTCCTGACCTCCCAGGTGGTCGTCTGAGGTACGCACGAACCGGCAAGTCACGAAACGGCAATGGTGAACTCCAGCAGGAGTCTTACCCCCTTTTTTCCATTCCCTCCTTCCAGATGTATCAGGTGGAAGCCAAATAATCAGAAGCATCTGCGTGTGATGGATCCATGAATCCTTCGCTGTTGAGTCGATGTTTGTATAACCGGTAGTTGTTTATCCACCAAAAATACTTTCTGGTGTCTCATTTGATTCTCTTGGCTATTGTCTTACTGATTAGCAGCTTGTTATATATGTTGCTTCCAAACAAATTTGTGTATGTTGGGTGTGCAGAATAAGCCACATATAATATGAAATATATCTTGTTCTGTGTCAAATATGTTAATCCTACAGAGATCTGTGCCGCTACAAGAATATATTCGAATTATGTATTACTGTGACGAAGCCATATGTTTCCACCAAGATGGAAATTCAGTTTTTTTTTGTGAGATAAAAACCAATTATCTGAAAGATGACGGTAAGATCTATAGAAGAGAAGTGATAAGTGTTCTCTTCTGACTGCATCGGAGAGTTGTTCGTATCTTCTGTACAAATACTTTGCCTGGAACTGAAGACCTGACCTATCATGCATTCTTTTTTATTTTACCGACTCACGAAGGTTAGACTATGCCAAAGGGAGTTTCATGCAGTGTACAAATTAAAAAGGCAACTAGCAAAGTACCCAAATCTTGGAACGTGTATTCCACCACGCTATAAGCCATGAAGGTATCCCAAATACTTATTCGATGTATTAATCTTCTCAGATTTTTTAAATTATTGTGTTAGTCTGTTAACTTAGTGATCTATGTAACTGCAATGAGCCAATGAGCTTCATTCATCATTTTGTAATGAGGTGCTCTAGTATACTAATCTTGAAATTTATGATCTACTAATCAATTCCGTGCACAGATACCGAATGGTACCATTTAATATACAAAATATGTGATTGCTATCATGTGCTTTTGAGTTCACAACTTCCAGTATCCAATTTCGCATGTTGCATCAGTTATTACAGTCTCATATGTACATGAACTACCTGGGCAAGAACATCTAAGATTGTTGGACTGTATATGGGCTGTGTTCCTGGCTGCAGCCTGTCTAGCTATTCTGGCCCATGTGGCCCATTAACTCAAGTGACCCAGAGGGGTATATAAGTGGAGCTGCCTGTGAGGAAACCCTAAGACTCAAGTCATACACGGTGCTGGCGGCTGCTCCTAGGTTAGCCACTCTCATCTTCTACATGGTATCAGATCCACCGGCGACGGTGGTGGCGGCGCCGGCGACAACGGGGCGGAGATGAGGAGGCTCCCTCTGTGGCTGATCTGAGGAGCAAGTGTGGGGTGGTCTGCTACAGGTTCCAGCAGATCTGAAGGGAGGCTGAAGGCAGTGCTGATTGTGGTGAGGTTGTGCTGCTGTGAGTGGAGATGGGCGACGTGACGAAGGTGCTTGAGCAGCTAGTTCACCTGCTAGCTGCAAAGAAGGAGGATGAGGCTTCTTCCGAGGAAGGTAGGCAGTCAAACCCACGTGGGGAGGTGCAGTATAAGCTTGAACTCATGCCAAACGAGATCAAGCTGGAAGGGGTAGGAAATTACCTCAGTTGGTCCAGGAGAGGGATGTTGATTCTGAGGACGAAATCAATGGAAGGGTATGTGCTAGGGGCGGTCAACGAGCCTGAAGACAAGCTTGGGCAGGAGTGGAGGAAGTGGAATGCTACAGATTCGCTTATCCTCACTTGGCTGTTGAATTCCCTCACACCGGCTGTTGCTGCATCTGTGGAAGCTCTTGCCACATCAATGGAGGTATGGGATGCTCTGTCCAAGATGTACTCAGGCAAGGGAAACGTCATGCTGATTTCCCAGATTGAAGATACAATACATGATCTGAAACAATATGACAAAACTTTGATGACATATGTGGGAGAGCTGAAACATGCATGGGCAGATCTTGATCATCTTGCCCCTTTGGTGCTGTCTCATTCTGAATGTGTGGCAGCAGCGAAGAAGTGGATTGAGGACAGACGGGTACTGAAATTCTTGAAGGGACTGCATCCTTCATTCGAGGGCAGGAGGGCTGCACTAATGCATCTTCCTCAGCTGCCTACTTTGGAAGAGGCCATTGCAGCTATGGGCCAAGAAGAAACTAGGCTGAAGCAGGTTGAGAAAGGAGAGGTGGTTTCTAAACCAGCTTACTATGTATCTAATAGGCCAGAAAACCGTGATTGTCACAACTGCGGAATAAGAGGGCACCTAAGTTACAACTGCACTCCTCCAAGACGTGGCCAAGGAAGGGGGTATAGCCGTGGAAATTACAGGGGAACTAGATGCAGGAATACGGGGTATTCTAATTATCAAGGGGGTGCTAGAGCCAACATGCCAGTCATGGATGAAGGATCATCACAGGCTAGTTCAGGCCAGAATGGAATGAAGAAGGGGGATCAGGCAACAGATACCAGTTTTGGACAGTTTGCACACTTGTCTACACCGATGAAGGTAAAACTGAATGTGCCTCTCTAGCTACGCATAGATTAAATTCAGAATGGATACTAGACTCTGGGGCATCCAAACATGTTGCTGGTTGCATTGGGGAGTTCGAGTCATATAAGCAATTTCCTTCCATGCATCAAGAAACAATTCAAACTGCTGATGGTACAGCCCAGAAAATCGAAGGAACAGGAATTGTTCAGTGTACACGAAATATTAAACTATCATCAGTCTTGCATGTTCCTGCATTTCCTGTGAACTTGCTCTCTCTTAGTGCGCTGGTTGATCAGATAGACTGTCGGGTAATCGTTGACAGATATGTATTCTTTATACAGGAGAGGCTGAGTGGAAGGAAGATTGGCACAGGAACCAGGCGTAGAGGCCTTTGGTACATGGACCGTGATGAATCAGGCAAGCGTGGAGGTTCAGCCCTTGTTGCAGCTCTGGTGGGGAAGGAGAAATTTTCTATGATTCATCATTGTAGAATGGGCCATGTAGCTTTTGATAAAATGAGTAAAGCCTTTCCGGATGTAATGAGTGAAGTTGATAAGAACAACCTTAAGTGTGAAGCATGTGAGTATGCTAAACACACAAGAACCACTTATGTGAGTAAGGGGCTGAGAAATATATCCCCGTTTATGCTTGTGCATTCTGATGTGTGGACATGCCCCATTGCTTCTATCAGTGGGATGAAGTATTTTGTGACATTCATTGATTGTTATTCTCGAATGACATGGGTGTACCTCATGAAGCATAAGGATGAAGTGCTATCTTGCTTCTAGAATTTTTGTGCATATGTTAAAACCTAGTTCAAGGTGCAGGTCCAGATGCTCAGATCTGATAATGGAACAGAATACATCAATAAAAGATTTGGAGGGTTCCTATCTAATAACGGTATTCTACATCAGACATCATGTCCGGACACTCCACCTCAAAATGGAGTGGCAGAGAGGAAGAATCGCCATATTCTAGAAGTGGCTCGATCTTTGATGTACACCATGAATGTCCCAAATTTTCTCTGGAGTGAGGCAGTCATGACAGCTACGTTTCTTATTAATCGCATGCCATCAAGAATACTAAATATGAAATCTCCTTGTGAATTGTTGCTAGGTGAGAACAAGTTTGTGGTTCCACCCAAGGTGTTCGGCTGCACTTGCTTTGTTCGTGATCACAGGCCCTCAGTGACAAAGCTTGATCCTCAGGCTGTTAAGTGCATCTTCATTGGCTATCCTGCTGGACAACGCGGATACAAATGTTGGAGTCCTTCTGAGCGGCGCACATTTGTAAGTCTTGATGTTACTTTATGGGAATCTGACCCTTTTTATGGTGAAAAAACAGATTTGAGTACGATATTTGAAGGTCTTGACCAGCTGTCTAATCCAACTGATCAAGAGGGGGAGAATGTAAGCAGCAGCAGTGATAATGTAAGCAACAGCAGTGATGGTGCCAACAGCTCTACTGGACAACAACACCGACTTCCTCTTATTGTTGGGTCCATACCCCTTGTTGTTCCAGACGTGCCACAAGAAAAAAGTTGGCCAAAGCCAAATGAAGAACATGCAACACGTGTGTACTCACGGAGGCCAAGGAGTGAACCACAGGGGGAGCAACAGCAACAGGGGGAGCAACAACCACAGGGGGACTTACAGGTTGTTGAAAATGATTTGCTAGAGGAAATGTTGAGCCTGAGAGCACAGATGAAAGTTCAGTTGACACCACAGTGGCGTCACTGGATTTGCCTATTGCTTTAAGGAAAGGGAAACATGCTGCTACGTTGACACAAACTAAAAGAGCAGGCTTGGTGCACAACATCGATAATTACGTATCATATGAAGCTCTGTCTCCTTCATACAAGGCTTTTGTTGCATCTCTCCAATCTGCTGCAATCCCAAGAGATTGGAAGGCAGCCAAGCAGGATCAGAAGTGGTTTGCTGCTATGAAAGAAGAATTGGATGCACTAAGGAAGAACAAGACCTGGGAACTCACTAGTCTTCCTAGAGGAAAGAATGCGGTCAGTTGTAAATGGGTCTATACCGTGAAGCAAAGTCCTGAAGGGAAGATAGAAAGATATAAAGCAAGATTGGTGGCTAGAGGATATAGTCAAACGTATGGGATTGACTACGATGAAACCTTTGCTCCTGTGTCGAAGATGAACACAGTAAGGGTCCTGATCTCATGTGCAGCAAACTTTGGATGGCCATTACACCAGCTAGATGTAAAGAATGCTTTCCTTCATGGAGATCTACAAGAAGAAGTCTACATGGAAATTCCTCCAGGCCTAGCTTCAGCTGAAACTGAAGGTAAAGTGTGTAGGTTAAAGAAGGCACTTTATGGGTTAAAACAATCACCTAGAGCCTGGTTTGATCGATTTAGAAGAGCTGTGTGCGAGATGGGATATAGACAGTGTAATGGTGACCACACTGTTTTCTATAGACATTCAACCAAGAAGATCACAATTCTAGCTGTTTATGTGGATGATATTATAATCACAGGAGATGATGCAGTGGAGATAACAAGGGTGAAGAGTTGTTTGAGCAAAGCCTTTGAAGTCAAAGATCTTGGACAGCTTAGATGCTTTCTTGGAATAGAGGTGGCAAGGTCAAAAAAAGGAATTGTTCTATCGCAGCGGAAATATATCTTGGATCTTCTCAATGATATGGGAATGATGGAATGTCGCGCAGCTCCAACACCCATTGATCAAAACCAGAAAGTAACAGCTCAATCTAGGGAATTAGTGGATAAGGAAAGATATCAAAGGCTGGTGGGAAGGTTGCTGTACTTGTGTCACACAAGACCAGATATTGCATATGCAGTTGGCGTAATGAGCAGATATATGCATGAACCGAGAAGTGGGCATATGGACGTTGTCCATCGAATTTTAAGATATTTAAAAGGAACTCCAGGGAAGGGATTATGGTTTCAAGCAAATGGGCATCTAACAATTGATGGTTACAGTGATGCTGATTGGGCGAGTTGTTTGGATGATAGAAGATCAACCTCTGGTTACTGTGTTTTTGTTGGAGGAAATTTGATCGCATGGAGGAGTAAGAAACAAGCAGTAGTATCAAGATCAACTGCAGAAGCTGAGTACAGAGCCTTGTCTCTAGGTTTAAGTGAGATGCTATGGGTAAGAAATCTTCTAAGTGAGTTGAAGGTCCTAAAAGAAGGACATCTGAATGTTTGGTGTGACAACAAGTCTGCGATCTGCATTGCAAATAATCCAGTCCAGCATGACAGGACAAAGCACATTGAAATTGACAGATTCTTTATTAAAGAGAAGCTTGATGCTGGAATTATCAAGATTGATCATGTGAGCACAGGGCAGCAAATTGCTGATTGTCTGACGAAAGGTTTGGCTCCCAAAGAGTGTGATCGAGCTTGTGACAAGATGGGAATGATTGACATATATCACCCATCTTGAGGGGAGTGTTGGACTGTATATGGGCTGTGTTCCTGGCTGCAGCCTGTCTAGCTATTCTAGCCCATGTGGCCCATTAACTCAAGTGACCCAGAGGGGTATATAAGTGGAGCTGCCTGTGAGGAAACCCTAAGACTCAAGTCATACACGGTGCTGGCGGCTGCTCCTAGGTTAGCCACTCTCATCTTCTACAAAGATGTTATGATGGTTATTAGCTGCTAACTTTGTCTACCTGAATGCAGTATTTCCTGCCATTTTATCCACCTCTAATAACATAACAGAACTTCATGAACTACTTGTAAATTCTGTGTGTCCCTTGCAAGCTAATGTAGAAGACAAACACAACTCCTCTAACCATGGTATCATAATCTCCAGGAACCTTTGCCTGCCTGGAGCAGCGAAGCATACAACAGTTCATTCCACGTATCTGGCACACCTGGCAGGCACCAGTGGCTGCAGTCCTGCTTGTTGATGGCCGCCATCCGTTCCTCCTCTATGTCGTTGATACGTGCATTTTATATCATCATTTATATAACTTTTAGTATCATACTAGAATGTTATTTGCATGATTATATGATTGTTTCTACATGTTTTAGATGATTTTGGGGACTTTCATACAAAGTCCCTAATTTTGGTATTTAATTTCTGGGAGGCAGAAAACCTCCTTTTTCTTGTCTTTAATGTTTCAGGAGTTACAGGACCTCAAATAATAAAAGGAAAAATACTGCGTCAGTTTTTCGTCGGGAGAAAGGCAGAGGGAAGAAGACCGAAGAGAGGAGAGCCACGAGGGCCAAATGGGGGTGGCCCACGCGGCCCATGTACCTGGCCGCGTGGGACCAGCCCAAACTGGCCTCGGGCACCTCCTCGCCTGAGGCTTTTTAGCAACGCCTTCGTCTCGCCCGAAAAGTAACGCCCTAATTTTTCCAAGTCCATCCGAGGTCGCGGCGGCGGCGAAACTCCTGATCCCTTCCGAGGGAGGTCAGATCCTGCTGCTCCGGAACTCCGGAGAAGGGGGAAATCATCGTCATCGTCATCACCTCTCCTCCTTGGCGTGGGAGGAGGCCTCTACATCATCACCCCCATCAAGACCAGCACCATCACCATCATCATCACCGTGATCCACTCCGTTCCCCTCGCAGTTTAAGAGTTGCTATACCCTAGATACTTGTCTTGTGCTACTATTCATGTTTGTGATTGAGTACTTGTCATTATTTGGTGGTGAAGTTATAATTTCAAATTGTGTTGTACCACTTATGCCACTGATTATGATCATGTTCGCACGTTGTGAGTAGTTCCCGTATGTTCCTGAGGGCATAGGATGAATTGGCATTGATTTATATATGACATGTGTTGGTATTTTGTCAAGAGTTTATCTTTTTATGTGATTCTATGATGGTGTTGTGCGAACGTCGACTGCACAACATTTCACCTTTATGGGCTCATAGGAGAACACCGTAGTGTAATGAATTGATGGAGACTTGGGAGGACACGTAAACCTGAGACCGAGTCATGAAGTTATATTACGAGGGTATTAGTATCGGGGACCTTAGAGTGTAATGCTATGGTGGGACTTTATGTCTTAATAATTCTTGTGCAGTCATTTGCTTGGCCACATGATACATCATAAGGGGTTGTAGTTTATTTATTTAGCTATACCTAATTATGGCTCCGTCCAAAGAGGATTAAAACTTGACAAGATATTCAACGTGTTGTTTAATAAATCTCTATGCCTAGCATCATCCATGCCGCCCTCGGAACGTTTGCCACACATAAGTTACACATCACTTGAGCTTGTCCTCTTGCCACATAAGAGGATTGGGCTTTCTCTCTTTGAGAGCTTTCACTTGTTACTATCTGTTATCTGCTTGCAATTATACAACTGAAAATACCAAAAACATCTGCATCTTTTATTGTTTTATTTATCAATCTTACTAACCAATACCTTCAGCTCCTCGTGGGTTCGACAACCTTTTCTAATTGAAAGGTACTACAATTGATCTCCTGCACTTGGGAGCCATCAAGATACTTTTCTGGCGCCGTTGCCGGGGAGCGTAGCGCTATTGGTAAGAAGTTTGGTAAGGAAACTTGAAAGCTGTTTATCTCATTGTTACTATGGCATTTATGAATCGTGCCTTGCTGCATCTTGCTCTATATGAAAGTGCTTATGCCACTACTGCAAAGGTGGTTGAAACTGCTGTGCCTGAGATACCTAAAGTGGGATATAAAATTCCCATGGGTCATGTTAAAAGAGTTATGAAAAATCCATTTACAGGTGATGGAACTAAGTCGGCACGTGAGCACATGGAAATAATTGAGGACATATGTGGCTTATTCAGACTACCTGGTATTTCAGAGGATCAGGTAAAAAGGAAGCTATTGTATTTGTCTTTATCTGGTAATGCTCGTGATTGGTACAGGTCTCTGGATAAAGAGGTCCAGAATGAATGGAGTATCTTGAGGAAGGTTTTCTTTCTTAAATATTTTACTCCTAAAGAAGCTTACGATAACCGCTGCTATATATTCAATTCTGGCCACATCTGGGAGAGAGTATTACTCAAGCTTGGGGGAGGTTAAAGGAACTCCTTCGCAAGAATCCATGTCATGATCTTACAAGGAAACTTATATTGATAAACTTTTATGTGAGACTACCTATGAAGCACAAGGAGATTCTGGATAATTCATCTGGTGGAAGTTTTACTAATAACACTGAAGAAGAAGCATGAAATTTATTGGAGATTATTTCTGAAAATACTAACCACTGGGATCTTGATAAAGTTATTAAACAGGTTGAACCAATGTCATCTGTGACAATTGAGGAGTATGTTGAACCACCTCCATTTCCAAACCAAGTTAAGGAGAATTTACTTAAAGCTGTTACTAACAAGAGTAACAAAAGATGTTCTCAGCCTTATGAACAGGTGGAAGTCAACACTCAAATTTCTGTTATCAAGCAACTAAATGAAGAAGACCCAGTGGATGTTTATCTATGTGAAGATGCTACCAAAGTCATCAAAGGTAATTCGGCCAAAGTTGGGAAACCTGTTATATCATGCTCTATTGGGACTTCAAGTTATCATGGTCTATGTGATATTGGAGCAAGTATTAGTGTCATTCCATATTCTCTTTATCTTGAGATCAAGCCTGATATTGATCCCATTGTTATGGAAGAGACAGGTATGACAATTCAACTTGCTAATAAAGATTATATTAGTCCATTTGGAATTGTTAGAGATGTTGAAGTATTGTTGGCAAAATAAAATACCCTGCTGATTTTATTGTGCTTGGTTGTCCTCAAGATTCATTTTGTCCTATCATTTTTGGTAGACCTTTCTTACATACTGTTGGTGCTGAAATTAATTTGCCTAAAGAGAAAGTGTTTATTAAATGTGCTGGTGAGAAACTTGAATTTAACTTTTCCAAATTTGCTGATAAACATGTTGAGAAAGAGCCAATTCCTAATAATTTAATTGAAACTCTTGCTCATATAGCTGTAGCTTCAACTGATGTTGTAGAACGTTATATGCTTAATCAAGATGAACCATTTAATGATGAGGAAAAAGAGGCTTTGGAACAAATATTATGGCAACAACCACCACAATTACAATTGCATATCCCACCTGATAATTTAGGAGTGCTACCACCACCTAAAGGGGATCCTAGTTTTGAATTGAAACCTTTGCCTGCAAATCTGAAATATGCATATTTGGATGAGAAGAGCATATATCCTGTCATTATTAGTGCTAACCTTTCAGCTGAAGAGGAAGAGAAATTACTTGATGTGCTAAAAGCTCACCGACCAGCCATTGGATACTCTCTTGATGATCTTAAAGGTATAAGCCCCGCTCTATGTATGCATAAAATTAATCTGGAGGAAGATGCAAAACCTGTTGTTGATTTTCAACGCCGCCTCCATCCAAAAATGAAAGAAGTGGTAAGGAAAGAGGTAATAAGACTTATTGAAGCTGGTATCATTTATCCTATAGCTGACAGTAAGTGGGTTAGTCCTGTTCATTGTGTTCCTAAAAAGGGTGGAATGACTGTTGTTCCAAATGAAAAGGATGAACTTGTGGCTCAACGTACTGTAGTTGGTTATAGGATGGTTATTGATTTCAGAAAATTGAATAAAGCAACTCGAAAAGATCATTATCCATTGCCATTTATTGATCAAATGCTAGAAAGGTTGTCTAAACACTCTCACTTTTGCTATCTAGATGGTTATTCAGGTTTCTCGCAAATTCCTGTCCATAAGGATGATCAAGAAAAGACCACTTTTACTTGCCCATATGGTACTTTTGCTTACAGGAGAATGCCATTCGGTTTATGTAATGCTCCTGCTACTTTTCAAAGATGCATGAATGCTATATTTGCTGATTATATTGAAAAGATAATGGAGGTTTTTATGGATGATTTTTCTGTGTATGGTACTTCCTTCGATAATTGCTTGTTCAACCTTAACAAAGTTTTACAGCGTTGTGAAGACCAACACTTGGTTCTTAATTGGGAGAAGTGTCACTTCATGGTTACTGAGGGTATAGTTCTTGGGCATAAGATTTCTGGAGAAGGAATAGAAGTTGATCCAGCAAAGATTGAAGCTATTGAAAAACTACCATATCCAAGGGACCTCAAAGGTATAAGAAGTTTTCTTGGGCATGCAGGTTTTTACCGTAGGTTCATTAAGGATTTCTCCAAAATATCAAAACCTCTAACCAATCTTCTGCAAAAGGATGTTCCTTTCTCTTTTAATGATGATTGCATTGAGTCCTTTAATATTTTGAAGAATGCTTTAATCACTGCTCCCATTATTCAACCTCCTGATTGGAACTTGCCTTTTGAAATTATGTGTGATGCTAGTGATTATGCAGTTGGGGCTGTTTTGGGCCAACGTGTTGATAAGAAACTGAATGTTATTTATTATGCTAGTAGAACACTTGATGCTGCTCAAAAGAATTATGCTACAACTGAGAAAGAATTTTTAGCAGTACTGTTTGCTTGTGACAAGTTTAGACCTTATATTACTGATTCAAAAGTCACAATACATACTGATCATTCTGCTATTAAATACTTGATGAATAAGAAAGATGCTAAGCCTAGACTAATAAGATGGGTACTTCTATTGCAAGAATTTGATTTACACATTGTTGATAGGAAAGGGGAGGATAATCAAGTTGCTGATCATCTCTCTAGGATGGAAAGCATACCTGATGATCCTATTCCTATTAATGATAGCTTTGTTAATGAACAACTTGCAATTGTTAATGTTTCTAGTGCTAAAGTTGCATCTCCTTGGTTTGCCAACTATGCAAATTTTATTGTTGGTAAAGTTTTGCCTCCACACTTCACTTCTCAACAAAGAAAGAAATTCTTTTATGATCTTAGACATTATTTTTGGGATGATCCTTTCCTCTATAAGAAAAGTGTGGATGGTATTATTAGACGTTGTGTACCTGAGCATGAACAACAGGCTATTATAAGAGATTGTCATGACAGTCCCTATGGAGGGCATCATGCAGGAGATCGCACAGGAGCAAAGGTATTACAATCTGGTTTCTATTGGCCTACTTTATTTAAGGACTGTGCTGAATATGTTAAATCTTGTGATAAATGTCAAAGAGTAGGAAACATTGGTAGGAGGAATGAAATGCCTATGAATTATTCATTGCCACTTGAACCATTTGATGTGTGGGGTTTTGACTTTATGGGTCCTTTCCCAGAATCAAAGACAAAGCATACTCACATTTTGGTTGCAGTTGACTATGTTACAAAGTGGGTGGAAGCAATTCCAACCAAAAGTGCAGATCATGCCACAGCAATGAAGATGCTCAAGGACATCATTTTCCCCAGGTTTGGTGTTCCTAGGTTCTTAATTACTGATGGTGGTTCTCATTTCTTGCATGGTGTTCTTAGAAAAACTTTGGCAAAATATGATGTTAACCATAGAATTGCATCTCCTTATCATCCTCAAACAAGTGGGCAAGTTGAATTAAGCAATAGGGAAATTAAACTCATTTTGGAAAAGACAGTGAATAAGTCTAGATCTGATTGGCCAATTAAGATTAATGATGCTTTGTGGGCTTATAGAACTGCTTTTAAAAATCCTATGGGAATGTCTCCTTATAAAATGGTTTATGGAAAAGCTTGTCACTTACCTGTTGAACTAGAACATAAAGCTAGATGGGCTATTAAACAACTGAACTTTGATTTTAAAACTGCGGGAGAAAAGAGAATTCTTGACCTAAACCTACTTGACGAATGGAGAAATGAAGCTTATGAAAGTGCCAGGATGTTTAAAGAAAAAGTTAAGATTTGGCATGACAAGAAAATTAAGAAAAAGGAATTCAAAGTAGGTGATCAAGTTTTATTGTACAACTCTCGTTTCAAGTTTTCTGCAGGGAAGCTAGCTTCAAAGTGGCAGGGACCATTAGTGATACAGGAGGTGTACCGTTCAGGAGCTATCCGTCTTCACGGTGACATGAAAGGTAAACCTCATGTAGTCAATGGACAACGCCTTAAACCTTATATTGCAGGAAAGAGCTTCATCGGAAGGGTGGAGGAGTTGAATTTACAAACACCGGAAGAGGTAATTGAGAGAAACCGTGCAGTTCAGAAACCCTAAATCAATAGAAGGTAACTTTTGTGTTGGAAAGTTTCTCGGAATTGCATAAAATTTTACGGAGGTCAATTTTTATGGAAATCATCGTATGGGACAAGAAAACTGGACGAAACGGAGACCCGAGGGAGAAAGAGAGGGGCCCACGCGGCCCAGTACCTGGCCGCGTGGGGCTATCCCTTTTCCACCTCGGAGTCCTTTTCGTCTCGTTTTCGATCCCGACGCTTCGTCTTGACCTAAAAACCCTCAATATATACCCTCTCTGCCGATCTAATCTCGCACCGAGCGTTCTCGAGCGATCTTTGTTTCTGTTGTTTCTGCCTGTCAGGTTTTAGCCATGTCTTGCTCCGGATCCAACCAAGAGGGGGAGAGCTCTCCCAAGGAGGTGTTGTGAACCGCTACCTCAACTCCGTGATGACACCACCGAAGACCGTGTGCTTCAAGGAGGGCGTGATGCTCGTGGAGGAGGTGAAGGCTCCCAAGGCCACCGGCACGGTGAGGAAAGGCTGGATGAGTTGGAGGACAAGACCTTCAGGTATGGCACTGTGGTTTACCGCAGCCTTGATGCTCACCACTTCATGAACCTGGAGCTGGAGAAGAAGGTTGAAGAGTACAAGAAAAGGCTTGAAGATCTGGAAGATAGGTACAAGGACGTCATCAACAAGTGGGAGAAGTTCCAATGCTTCATGTGGGATGTAGAGAACCAGAACTGCGAATATGAAGAACGCTTCAAGAAGATTGCAGCAGCCGCCACCCTCAGGTACAATGATCCACCTACATCTTTCCGTGATGGAAGGCCTTTCCCATGGAAGATGGCTGAATGGGAGGAAGAATATGAGAAGGAGGAGGCTGCAGCAAAGGAGAATCTGGAGGAACGCCAAGCTTGGGGGAGTTCCATCTAGTCTTTCTCTTTATCAATCTATCATATCTATCTAGTCATGGTGTGCTTTGCTTTTATCGTTTAGTTATCAATATCTCTTAGGCGTGTGTGAGCTCATGGAGCATTATCATGTATCCCTATCTTATGGTTTATCAATGAATATTAAAGTATGGTGTCATCCATGATTCTCTTGTTTGGGGATTTATGGGTAACACTCATGCAAATGAGCGTGGCATATTTAGAATTTCAATCACATCTTGCCTTGAAATTAATTAACTTGAGTATGTTGGACAATTATAGAATTATCTCAATATAGAAGAAGTAAAAAGACTTGTGAATTAATAGTTTGAGGTTAAGATATAGTCTTGTAGGATAAGAAGTTGAGAAGACTTAATGAAAAGGATATAAAACACTCTTGTTACAACCTAGTATCTTTTGAGCAAATTAATGATCATGGATATTTCAATACTTATGCTCTTGAATGTGAATGAAAGGAAGGCACCTGAAATTTCAGCTAGCCATGGAAAGTGTAAGAAAAGGGTTGTGTAGAGCATGGGAACTTGATTGAGATATCCATGACTAAAGTTTGCACTAGTTACTAGTCAAGCAAGAGTGATAACAATTTTTATATCTATCTGTCTTTTCATTTGTCTTCTTTTGAACTTGTTATCCAATGAGAGTTTATCTTGTCTTTGAATTTCAGCAAAGTATAAAAGATTATAATGCTTGCCATGAAGAGCAAAAGCATGTGAAAAACAATATGATTCGATTGTCCAACATACAATGGTTATTTGCTTTCAAAAGTAAGGGGTGATTGCTAGAGTTCTACTTATGTTGCCCTCATATGTACTCCCTCCGTTCGGAAAAGGATGTCACAAAAATGAACTATAGATAGACCATTTTTGTGACATCCTTTTCCGAACGGAGGGAGTATGAGTTTTAGATCATTAATCTTATCTTGCAATTGAATATGATGATGATACAATGCCCGTATTTATTTATCAACCATAAGTCCATTGATGCATGTAATGATCTATGTCCTTACTTACTCGAGGACGAGTAAAGGTTTAAGCTTGGGGAGTTGATACGTGCATTTTATATCATCGTTTATATAACTTTTAGTATCATACTAGAATGTTATTTGCATGATTATATGATTGTTTCTACATGTTTTAGATGATTTTGGGGACTTTCATACAAAGTCCCTAATTTTGGTATTTAATTTCTGGGAGGCAGAAAACCTCCTTTTTCTTGTCTTTAATGTTTCAGGAGCTACAGGACCTCAAATAATAAAAGGAAAAATACTGCGTCAGTTTTTCGTCGGGAGAAAGGCAGAGGGAAGAAGACCGAAGAGAGGAGAGCCACGAGGGCCAAATGGGGGTGGCCCACGCGGCCCATGTACCTGGCCACGTGGGACCAGCCCAAACTGGCCTCGGGCACCTCCTCGCCTGGGGCTTTTTAGCAACGCCTTCGTCTCGCCCGAAAAGTAACGCCCTAATTTTTCCAAGTCCATCCGAGGTCGCGGCGGCGGCGAAACTCCTGATCCCTTCCGAGGGGGGTCAGATCCTGCTGCTCCGGAACTCCGGAGAAGGGGGAAATCATCGTCATCGTCATCACCTCTCCTCCTTGGCGTGGGAGGAGGCCTCTACATCATCACCCCATCAAGACCAGCACCATCACCATCATCATCACCGTGATCCACTCTGTTCCCCTCGCAGTTTGAGAGTTGCTATACCCTAGATACTTGTCTTGTGCTACTATTCATGTTTGTGATTGAGTACTTGTCATTATTTGGTGGTGAAGTTATAATTTCAGATTGTGTTGTACCACTTATGCCACTGATTATGATCATGTTCGCACGTTGTGAGTAGTTCCCGTATGTTCCTGAGGCATAGGATGAATTGGCATTGATTTATATATGACATGTGTTGGTATTTTGTCAAGAGTTTATCTTTTTATGTGATTCTATGATGGTGTTGTGCGAATGTCGACTGCACAACACTTCACCTTTATGGGCTCATAGGAGAACACCGTAGTGTAATGAATTGATGGAGACTTGGGAGGACACGTAAATCTGAGACCGAGTCATGAAGTTATATTACGAGGGTATTAGTATCGGGGACCTTAGAGTGTAATGCTATGGTGAGACTTTATGTCTTAAAAATTCTTGTGCAGTCATTTGCTTGGCCACATGATCCATCATAAGGGGTTGTAGTTTATTTATTTAGCTATACCTAATTATGGCTCCGTCCAAAGAGGATTAAAACTTGACAAGATATTCAACGTGTTGTTTAATAAATCTCTATGCCTAGCATCATCCATGCCGCCCTAGGGAACGTTTGCCACACATAAGTTACACATCACTTGAGCTTGTACTCTTGCCACATAAGAGGATTGGGCTTTCTCTCTTTGAGAGCTTTCACTTGTTACTATCTGTTATCTGCTTGCAATTATACAACTGAAAATACCAAAAACATCTGCATCTTTTATTGTTTTATTTATCAATCTTACTAACCAATACCTTCAGCTCCTCGTGGGTTCGACAACCTTTTTTAATTGAAAGGTACTACAATTGATCTCCTGCAGTTGGGAGCCATCAGTCGTACCGCACCCGGTACACCGACGGGTGACCATCTTTCCGGTAATCGGTGAGCCTGCTGATGTTGAGGTATATCACGGGTGTCTTCATCTTGCTCAGCACCTGATCCAGGATCCTCATCTTGTTAGGGTACTCGGTAAGGTACGTCTGGTTAAATATCGGCTCAGTCTCCCTGTGGCATCTCCCTCCTGAATTCCACTGTCCTCCTCTGCAGTGAAATCGACCGTAAGAAGAAGATGAAGAAGGTAGTACCAATGACCTGACAGCGTGGTGGCAGCAACCTAGCTCTTACCTGAAGTGTGTCAGTGATAATCCTCTGAATACAACCTGAGTTCTTCTCGAGTCGATGTTCTTGTCAACCCACCTCGCCCAAGTGGTTAGTCCTCTCCTGTATGCCTCCATCACCTCAAGGCTGGGGTGCACATGGTTCCCTTCCTGATAGTAGTTCGGCCTGTGCAATCATAAATACTTCACAAAAAAGGATGGAAGCTGATATTGACTAGCACATCAGTTTTCATATATACAACTTGAGTTCTGGGGGAAACTATTACATACCCCTTTGATGTTTTTGCGTGAGTCCACCAGTGCCCGGTGTTGAACACGACGATGTCAGCAGTCTGGTACGCCGGAGTTGTTGCATCTAGCTCATCCAACCTCAGTTTCTCGTCCGGTACTGTACCGTTCTTGCTCTCGCGGACCAGCTCCTTGACCAGAAATGTTGATCTTATGAAATCAACAGAGCAATTGTAGTCCTGCAATCATGTAACATTTGAGCTATGAAAATGACCTGAACAAGTTCAGAGTTAATAATATTCGTTGAGTGCATACTCTGAACTTGAAGGAGTAGTATCCTCTGGTTTTGAACTGGTTCTTCCCGGACCTTTCGTACACGCTCTTCTTGTCCTTGATGCCATGCCGCAGAGTGCACACCAAAGACTCCCACATGTTGCGACCCAGCGAGTCGCCGACGAATATGATCCTCTGGCCTCGCAGCCTCTCCAGGAAATCGGCCACGTTCATCCTGACCAGAGCAAGAAGATGAGAAAACTTCTGATCACCGTGTGTAACTAATGTAACTAATTTTACAATGACCAACAACTAATGAATTCCTTCCTATACAGGTTCGCACGAGAAACTGAATTTTGAACACGCACTTGGGAATGTCGCAGCCGCTGGGCTGCCACCTCCAGTTGAGGAAGCCGGTGTCCTCCCGGCCGTTCTTGTGGCAGTTGAAGTCGTCGTCGATGTGGGGGCACGACTGCGGTGGGTAGAACGCGTAGCTCTCCTCCCTAACCCACCCGCCGCTGAACAGATCGCACTTGGCGAACGTGACCAGGTCCTGCACGGCCGGCGTCCACACGACCCGGCGGTTGCCAGGCCCGACGGCCGCGCTGGTGTTCGTGCCGGCCGCGGTGGCGGTGAAGCCGTCGCTGTGCCCGGCGGCTTCTTTAGGGGCAGGGAGGACGAACTCCTTCCGCCGCCTGATCGAGTGCTGCCTGCGCCGCGCCATGGCCGCTCTCTTGCGCCTGTGCCTGCCCTCCTTTCTCTGATCCGGCGGTGGTCTTGGTATCACCGCCTGTAGTGTAGAGTTCGGCAGTACATTGCCGATGCTGCTGGCGTTCGTGTTTCTATCCTCTTTACTCGAGCTCACAACCGTGTCGGTAGAGTTTCCTGGGCCGTCAGAGTCCGTACTGGGAACGGAGGAATTCGCCCCATCCGCCCTCCACCACGGTGGCGTCGGCATTACAGTTACCTCTTGTGCCTTCGTGCCGTTGCTGACGGGATCCCAGTCTGATCCGGCGATGGTGGCGATTCCTGCATCAGGGAGGAAACTCTGCTCTTTGACTGTTTGCTCCGGTACCGGCACCTGCTGGCCGGAGTCCACCGCCGGCTCCCGGTCCGATCCGACGATGGTGGTGTTTCCTGCATCAGGGAGGAAGCCCTGCGCTTTGACCGTTTGCTCCAGCACCGGCACCTGCTGGCCTGAGTCCACCGCCGGCGCCGGGTCGTCCACGTTTCCCTGCACCGGTACGGACGCACTGCTCGCAGTGATACCCACCGTAGTAGGAGGAATGGGAGGGTAGGGCGGAAGCGGCTTCTTTGGCGTCGACAAGTTGGACGACGAGAGCCACGACAGCAGCGCGCCGGACGAAGACGAGGACGCCGTCGGGTGGGGAAGGAGGCGTCGGCGGTGGGGCCTCTGGTGACGGAGGCGTAGAAGAAGGCGAGCACCAGCAGGACGGAGAAGCAGGCCAGCACGGCCTTGCTGATCACGCCACCGTGCTTGCGGCCGCCGCCGGCTCGCTTGGTGGCGAGGGACGAGGAGGAGGAGGACGGGGACAGGAGGCCGTGGAGAGCTTGGACCGATAGCCACGCCTTCCTCCAGCCCGCCATTGTCTAGTCAGCGATCGCGCGCCAAACACTCACTCCAGTGCTCTGCAGTCTGCACGCAGTGACCGGTGTGACAGACTGACAGTTGGTTACTGCCGCCACGGGCGGATCTGGACTGGCACGCTATATCTATGGAGGGCAGTTACGGATCCGTTGGGCCGGAGTCCATGTGCACCTCTTTCAGCAATTGGGCTTAGCCCACAATCCTCCCAGGCAACTGGCCAAAAATGGGCCTTACCACTTCTAGGGCCTTCGAGGTCTTTCTCGCATCGACCCATTACCCCATAATAAAATATTTATCTAAAAAAGTGTATAATAAAATCTTGTCTAAAAAAGTGTATAATAAAATCTACCGATTTGGTGTCGCCCTATGTCTCGCTTCAAGCGAGTTGGGGCTAAATGTTGCAACAGAAACAATTATTACTGGTTTTCTCAACCAAAATCATTCCCATAAAATAAATTTCTCCCTGTCCCCATCCCTATCGGGGCAGTTATTTTACCATTTCCATACTAACTGGGTTAGCAAATAACCTATGGATAACCATCTCAACTAAGCTAGCAACATTGAGTCTAATTTTTTTGGACATCACCTCAGGTAAGGAAATCGACAACAAAATAAATAAAGCAAAATGGGCACATAGCAAAAAATAATAGATTTAAATGGGCACACACAACAAGAGATAATACAGATCCAAAAGGGCACACTGCCAAATAAAATTGATTCAAATGTTCAAGACAGACATGAAAGGGTTAGGGGAAAATGAGGAAGGTCGGCGACGGGCCGACGGCGCCGCACGCGTGCGCCGGTGCGCGTCCAGGCGTCCTTGATTCAAGCGAGCTACGGGAGGAGGTGAAGAGCCATGGGCGGCGGTGGGAGCGGCCGGCGGTGGTAGAGGCCGGCGGCGGTGGTGGCGGCCGGCGGCGGGTAACCCTAGGCAGCGAGCGCGATGGGGATTGGGGAAGGACCGAAGGAGAGAGGCAGAGAGCACGGGCACGATGCGTCGATGCTAGGCGTCTCGATGGGGTCGGTCAACGCAGCACGGCTGCACGGGCAAGACTTCGATCGATCCATGTGTTAAAAAATGCTGCGGCTCGCGAGCCGGCTCGGCTCGGCCTCGAGCCTGACGAGCCGAGCCGCAAGCCTACTTTCTGCTAATTTTTCAGGGGCAAGCCGAGCCAGGCTCGGCTCGAGTTTTTCCGAGCCTGACCGAGCCGAGCCTCGAGCCGGCTCGGCTCGGCTCGATTCCAGCCCTAATTATGTGGCCCTATGGGAGTGTTGAGCCGTACCAGCACCGGCTTCCCCGATGGGGAGAGATTTTCCATTGATAGCAGCTCCACGGGGTTTAAACCTCTACCATCAACGTCCCCTAATAGGTCAATTAACTATTGGGTAAAAAAAGGGTCATGTTGCCTGATATAGTTGGGGGCATCGACTCACCCGCATGGGCATTCACTTGTCCACATGGGCCGGCCCACTTGTGGGGTTTCCTTTATTTTCTTATTATTTTTTGTTTTATGATTTCTGCTTTCTTAGATAATGTGTGAACAATTTTTTTGTTATTAAAATAAGTTTATGTCTTAAAAAATGGTTCACGATAAACTAAAACATATTCACCTATACATAAAAAAGATTTATGATAAACTAAGAAGGTTTCACAAGTTGCAAAAGATGGGTCACGATAATAAAGTTTCTTGTATTTTCCGGAAATTAGTTAAGTGTTCACCTATGATAAGAAAATGGTTCAGAATAAAAATAATTCATGGTGAATTAAAATTTATTCGACGGTAATAAAAAATAATTTATGATATATTAAAAAGTTTTCACATATAGAATTAATGGTTCACAATAAAAAATATTAATGTATTTTCGGAAAACTAGAAATATTAGGAAAGGATGTGAATAAAAAGAAAACTGAGAAGCAAAATTGGAAAACGAAAATAGTAAATAAATCGGAGAAAAGAAAGGAAAAATAAATAGAAAAAACGAAAAGAAACAAAGAAAATAAAGAGGAGAAAAACAGGAAAAAAAACTAAAAGAAACGAACGTGAACAAGATGGGCCGGCCCACTGGCTCATTGCTGTAAGCGAGTCGGTGCGATAAATAGTGCTCGCGGCGATTTGCCTAGTCGCATCGCAGGCGCCCCCACAACCATCTCTCCTTGCGGCTCATCCGCCATGGCCTGCGGCGGCAACCTGTTCACGAGGGCGATCGGCTACGTCGTCAATGAGTTTCTCGTCGAGAGCCTCGCCAACAAGTATGTATGAGTGTCTTCCCTTCTTCAGAACCTTGATCTATCCATATAAAAAAAAACACTCGGATCTATCCATGTACTATTCTCACTAGGGTTTCGTCGTTGATTCGGATTGTCGCGCTTCGTAATCTAGTCCTTGGGATGATGATCGGTTCTTTCCCAGCGGACTGGTTCCCTCGAAGCCACATCATCCCGTTGTTTCGTGGGCTTGCTTCATTGCTTGCCCTTTTCATGTGCCCCGACGAGGTCTCCGGCTACTAATTGCCTAATTGGATTGAATTTTTCCAAATGTTGTGAAGTTCCCAGTACATTACGACATGATCCTTTTTCCCTAGCTATTGAACGAAGTATAATAACCCGGTAACTCCAATCTTACCCTGCCTAGAGAACCTACCCATCGAGCTTGTCCACTAGTATAAATACACAACTTACGGTGGCAGGAAATCACAATATCTCATCCATCATCACACACACACTGGTATTTCAGAAGGCAGTATTAGGGATGGAGTACTCGGCGAAGCTAGTTGCAGTGCTGCTCTTAACTCTCGCGTCTGCCACGATCGTCACCGCCCAAAATGGTGCGGACGATATCGTGGAACGCCACAACGTGGAGCGCGCCAGCGTCGGCGTGGCTCCGGTGACATGGGACGCCACGGTGATGGCATACGCGCAGGAGTGGGCGCACAAGCGCCGCGCCGACTGCCAACTGCTATTTTCTCCAGAGGGGCGTCCATACGGAGAGAACATCTACATCACCACTACGACCGATGTGAACTGGTTCGACGCCGTGAATTTCTGGGTGTCGGGGAAGCAATACTACCACCATGGCACGAACACCTGCTCTGCGCCTCCTGATCAGTCGTGCGAACCATACAAGCAAGTGGTGTGGAGGGACACAACCGCCATCGGCTGTGCCGCTGTCGCCTGTGACAACGACGCCGGCGCGTTTTTCATCTGCAGCTACAGCCCGCCGGGCGTGGCGGGGCAGACTCCGTACTAGTCTACGCACGTGGTATGCATTTCACTATGCATACATATCCGTAGCAGCGTGTGTTGCGTCAATAAATAATTAAGGGTGACTCCGAGGGCTCAGCTTACCGGGAATTTCATCTAGTTCTCGATCGACTGATGACACCACGTTTTGGCTTGTGTGGGTCGAATCCCTCCTCCATTTCACTCTTTGTATTGTTCCGGGTTTTGATTGCTTGTGTATTTGTCCCGTGACTTGTGACTGGGCTTGTATTTAAACCTGTTATTATGATTGTATATGGGCTTTGTTGTGGATGGGCTTCTTGTTTAATTGGCCTAAAAAAACCAAACAAAAAGGTAGCTACATCGTCAACGAGTTCCTCGTCGAGAACCTCGCCAACAAGTATGTGTGTTCTCTTCCCTCCCTAGCTCCTTCCCTTCATAACTCGGATCTATCCATGTGTACTTACTAGGGTTTCATCGTTGATTTGAATCGATTTGGATTGTCGGGCTTCGTCATAGTGATCCCACATGCTCATATGAATACCATTTCTCAAAATTCAAAATTTGAAGTTCCAAAAAGATCCGAGAATTTGCATAACCAAATTCGAGATATACACATAGAAACGAAAAAAAAACAACTGCAACATGAATAGTTTCGAAAAAAGACAAGTGACAGTATTCACATAACATTTTGTACTTTTTGTTTCTCTGTGTTTACTCGAATTTGGTTCTTAAAATTTCATGGAATGTTAACATACATGGTGTGAACACCCACCACTTTTTTTGGAATTTTTGGACACTTGTAAATTCAAATTTTAAATAGTGGTATCATGCGGGTGGATCACTAGATATTTCCCCGATCATTGAAGTTTTTTATTTTAACTTTTTTTTTTGAGATGTACTTGCCCTATCGTGGGATTGCTTTCCCTTTTCATGTGTCAACTGGGCTTAGCCCACAAGCCTCCCAGCCCAACCCAAAGACCGAAAACCGGGAATACGCTTTCTAGGGTTTTCTCGGACCAAAACCGTCTGCCCAAAACGGCCGCAACACCCCACCTCGTGCGTATAAAACCGTACCGATTTTCCTACTCTCGCACCGCATTCCCCCAATTGACCAGGCAGCCCCTTCTTCTCGAAGGTTCCCCATCTCGCCCGCCATGGCCGGCGGCAACCTGTTCGCGAGGGCGCTCAGCTACGTCGTCAACGAGTTCCTCGTCGAGGGCCTCGCCAACAAGTATGCGCGCCTCCCCTTCCCCCTCCCCCTCTCCACCTTCGGAAACTATATCTACACAACTGCCTCTCGCTAGGGTTTCGTCGTTGATTCGCTGCGGTTCGGATTTGTCGCGCTTCGTCATCTGGTCCTCGGGAGGATCGGGTTCTCCGATCGGTTCCCAGAGGACTCGTTCCCTTGAAGCCACATCATCCCGTTGTATCGACCTTTTCTTGTGCCCTCGTAGGGTTTCCTCTGACGCTCGGCACAGCACGGCTCTTACATACATGCTTCTGTTATTAGATAGTTCACCCATACGTATCTTTTTGTATTGGGGTCATTCAAGTGCCTGCTGTTTGGCACTAGGTCAAAATGTCAAATTTAATTTTACTAAATCCCAGAAATCTCCGATGGAACCACCTCATCCGAACCCCACTTACCTAGGTGTCATGTTGCGATCTGATGTTTGTGCCTGAGACGGTGATGAGCCAATACAGACCTGTAATGATTCTTGCGAGCATGATTGCTTGATTCAAAGAACATCTAAGGGACTGAGTCGACGTGAAAAATCGCACTTGGTTATTGTTTGTGCTGCTTCCCTTGGTTTATGTTCAGAAACTTGTTATGTTTCATGGGCTGTTGCAAGGGTGAAGCTACAGGCTTAGTGGTTCCTCTCGCTATCCGGGGTGGAATTTCTTTTATACCACTGGACGTCGGGGTACTACATTTTACAACTTGCTGCCGAAACAATTTCAGTATGCTATCTGGATTTAGTTTTTAGCCACATCGTCATGTTCTTAGAATTGCCTTTTTCATGTGCAAGTAGTGCAGCGACGTTCTTTGATGCTTAATGTTGTTTTGCATGCAAATTTGGTTGCTTTTGATGCAATGACAAAAAAGACTGATATGATTCTAGTGAAACAGACTGAATTCTATTTCTGAGCTATTTGCTTTAATAGGCTCGATCTGTTTGATGGTATGATTGAAATGATAATTTCGTGGCAACAGTGATGAGTTCTTACAGACCTGTAATGATCTTGCGGAAATGATCGCATTCAATGAACATCTAAGGGACTGAATTGTCATGAAGCATCTGCATTAGAATTTTACTATGTTTCTTTACTGTTTTGTCCAAGTTGAGGTTTTGATCCTGTTTGATGGTTTGATTGAAATGATGTTTTCATGGCAACATTGATGAGTTCTTGCAGACCTGTAATGATTCTTGCGGAAATGATCTCATTCAAAGAACATCTAAGGGACTGAGTTGCCGTGAAGCATTTTTCTACTATGTTTCTTTCCTGGTTTGTTCAAGATATATATGTTTGTGTCCCTTGTCTGGTTTCATGATTATCAGATGGTATTCAGTTGATGTATTTATGGGAAAAGTGATGAGTTCTTGCAGACCTGTAATGATTTATGCTAAAATGATAGCATTCTTCAAAGAGCATCTAAAGGGACTGAGCTGTCATGGTTCACTTGCGATATATCTGTTTGTTTTAGTTATTGTTATGTTGTGCTTCCCTCGTTTCATGCTCATGAGCTGGTATGAGTTCCTGTTCTGTGTTTGGAAAAAGGGAAGCAAAATCCAATCTGAAATAGTAAAACTATTCGCTTTGTTTAGATAGCATTATTTTCTGGTTCCCATTTTAATTACTTCCTGTTTTACTTCTTTGTTGTTGTTGGTTTCTTAGTGAGATGTTTCTTATTTTGCAGCCGTGCCTTCCAGAGGTTTGCTGTGAGGACCAACAGGACTTTCGAGAATCTCTCGTCTAAAGGTAGCATCAGTGCACTGTGATTTCTTATCATGTGAAATTGTGAATATTGTTCATTTCATATTTCACCAATTTCTGTTGAAAATCTGTTTGAGAATTTCTAGTCTGGATGTAGTATTACAGCCTTGGGAGTGTTTTCTATGTGTAAAGTCATTTTGTTTTCAACAAGCAATGCCCTCATTGCCAGTGTAGTTGGGATAAAATGTGTAGTGTATTTGTTTCATATTCCTCCTGGTACAGCTGGATAATGATTTGAGTACTTTTTTCATATTTCAAATATTTATAATACATTGTGAACATGTTTTATGTACATTAATTCAGTCAATTTCAGTCCCTTACTTCTGGCAATATGCTGATTACTTTGTCTTTCTACAGCTAAAGAAGTGAAGCAGGAGGTATCAGAGAAGTGGAGCGATGTTCGTGGACACGATGACGTGAGTTACCTCATAACCTTATGTTCATTGTTTGTCTAAATGTGTGCAGTATTATTGTATGCTGATGTTAGCTGTTGTTTGAAATGGCTGTATGTGACTGAATAATCTGTTGTTTTTGCAGCATTTCAGGCAGTGATACACGGCACTTCTCCGTGTCCATCAACTGTACAATCCTACCATCTGTTTCCTCTGCTTCTTGTGCCATTTTCGGATGTCATAATCTTGCTGAACAGGCCATCATATAGACTTCTATGATATCAGTTTGTTTGGATTTTACAAGTAGATGACAAGACAATATTGTATTTT
This sequence comes from Poa pratensis, assembly GCA_947311845.1. NCBI lineage: Eukaryota > Viridiplantae > Streptophyta > Magnoliopsida > Poales > Poaceae > Poa > Poa pratensis. The sequence goes on along the minus strand of CAMZMU010000107.1, from coordinate 69,865,112 downwards.
CTAGTATCTGCCAGGCGTGATTCTCGTTGGCTGAGCTTCAGTTGATGCACTGTTAGTAATGTGTACCTCCATGGAGTCTGTTCTGTTATGTCGCATGGAAATATTTGCTTATCTGAGATGTTAGGGGCTTAGATGAACTCATGGAATCCCTGAATCCACTTGTGTCTACCAATTATGCAGACGCTGTGCAGCCGAGTAGTCAGCCTATGAAAGAGTCACGAGTTTGTTAACACCCCTTATGTTCGTTTTGTGGCAATGATTGATGCGATGGTATTTTCTTGTGCATTTTGGTGTCGTGGTAAATGTTGCTCGGATGGTGATGATTTTTTAAACAAGGATGGTGATGGCTTGTTTCATATCTTCGGGAGAATTCCACGGACTGGCTCCCCTGTTGTCTGTCTTCAGCAACGCATTATTTTTAGCCTTCCTGACGGATCGCCCTCTATTGGTTGTCAGCGCATGTAATACCTCCTATCTTAAAATGTAAAAATATGGTTTTGGTAGAGTGAAGATTTCTGACTCTTTAAATTAAAAAAAAATAAAAAAAAATCATGCATGTTCTCAATGATGTGTCCTACAATTGTGCACAACACTTCGCATTTTGTGCTACAGGCCTATAACACACAAAAAATAACATTTCGACTTTGCACGCTCTTATAGTATACATCATTGAAAACATGTAGTTTATTTTTATTATTTTGAAACTCTAAATATACTTTTTGAAATAGAGGAATCACTTGAGCCCGGAATCAAAATGACTACTTGTTTTTGGCAGACTATTTTAGCCTGCCAAAATGTTTTATATTTTGGGACTAAGTACAACTTCATTAATTTGGTGGTTGGGGTTTTCTAAGTTGTCCCCTGCCAGCTAGTGCAAATGGTGGTGCAACAACGACAAGTTCGGTTGCGGTTTTAGCCAGAATTTTGAGTCTTATGATCCCGATTCCCGAGCATCTCTAGGGATCTCCAAAAAAATGGGTAATGAAAACACTACTTTTAGGGAGAGGAGAGAATAAACAAAGAGACTTTTTTTCTAGTTCGGTGGTTGGAGTTTTTGATGTTGTCCGTTATCAGCGAAGCAAATGGTGGCGCAATGACGACAAGTTTGGTTGCAGGTTTGGCAAGGATTTTGAGGTTTAGGATCTTGAGCACCCCTAGCGGTCTCCTTACAAATGAGTCATGTCCACCTCAAGCGAGAGTAAATGGTGACGCAACAACGACAAATTAAGACCGCTCCCCAAAACATTTTGGTCATGTTTGGTTCGCAGGATTCTAAAAATCAGAATGTGGGTATCGTTGAGATTTAGAGGTGGCCGAACTACCACGATAAAACAAAGATCAGTTTGGGTTTTGTGGATGCCGTCCATGATGGTGGCGGTGCATCTTCACTTGGAAGTGCCAGACCTAGCCCATTTGGGTTATTCCTATATAAATTTGCAACACATTCAACAATATTTTTGATACAGATGCTTGATTTCCATCAATAAACATAATGCAATGTGCAGCAAAACAACATTATTAACCTGATATAAGAATATTCAAGCCTTGTACATCAACGAGAGGAGACATATATCAAGTACTACTACAAGCGGTAATGGTGTTTGAACAAAAATGGAAGAAGGGTATTATTTCTCAGGGGCTGCACATCTACCAGGCTCCTTTTTATTCTTTGTCCTTATTTGAATGGTCCGTAGTAGTACGGGCACCTAGATTGGGTAGTTAGCTAGGAGAGACTCAATAGCTGAATTCTTGGCCTGCACATCTTCATACCGGATTCGATAGCCATGCCCTACAGAGAAATAACTCGAATTTTTAGTGGCAAAAAATAATCACTTTTTGTGTAATTTGTATCTTGTATGCAATACTTGTAGGGCTGCATATATACCAGGTAAATACCACACGAAGTCTTCGTCCAGCAACTTCCTCATGCTGTCCAGTTGCAAAGTCACTGCAAGTTTGTGCAGCAGACAGATCAATCAGACATTGGTATGCAGCAAGTTGGAATGGGTAGGGAGAAGGGGCGATTCTACTACCTGAGTGCTTGCTGTAAATCCGAAAGAGATTTAGATCGTCTGAATATTCCGATTTCGCGACATGGTCGCCAGTGAATAGCGCCTTCAGCGGTTTGTACAACAAGCAGACTGAGCCCTACAGAATAATGTGTAAAAAATGTGCTCAGATAACTGTTGTGGAAAAAATAACATGACTTACTTCTGTAATGACTACCATCTCGCATTTCAAAGATCAGCATAATAGTACATTTGACAATAACGAAATAAAATCAGGTTGATTATCTCTGAAGTTCAAGAAAATTAATCTGGTACAGTACAGTGTAATTATGCATCCATCTATAACTTAAAATGCATCCTCTTTAATCAAGAAAACCCATCCGCATCTGAAGACTGCAGGTCATTATTAAATCTAATTTTTCATTCCTAAAGTTGAATTTCTTACTTCGGTGTGTCCTGGGGTATGGATTAGTTCAAAATCGGTTCCAATATTCCAGGGCCCATTTCCAGTAAGTTTCCACTCGACATCAGCAGTAATATCCACTACCTGTATCAGAGAGAAAAATGGAACTTTAAGATTCTTTGAATTGTAGTATAAATTCAAATTGCTTCTAAAACCTCATGGTTTCAAAAATGTTAACCATTACAATACTCAAAAGTTTTTCTACAAATCAATGTGGCCTTCTAGGTGAGGGTCTTACATCTCCTGAATGGATTATTCTCTCGCATTTTAGCTTCTCGGCCCACTTCCGATGATCTGCTACATCATCACTGTTTGGTGAATAGTTAGATACTCTTTAGTCTCCTTATAGTAATATGATACATCCATAAATAAATACAGAATTGCGTAGATGCGAACATACATGTGGGTCAAAAACATGTAGCGCGCTCCACCGAGCTTTTCGATCTTTTTCAATAGTCTCGGTGTATACCTTGGACTGAAATATTGAGAAATTATTAAAACATAACTGTTGTTATTTGGGCATGTATGGAAAATACCACACAACTATAACAAAATCAATGAACAACCAAAGGGGAACAAGAGATATGAGTTATGGGATCTATTCATTATTTAATACCATGTGGTCAAACTGAATTTTTATCAAGAACATAGCCCTTGTACATGACGGGATACTTCATGAGTTGCTTGGACTATATTTACCTGTCAACCAATATGTTCCCTTCTGGGTGAATTATAAGATAAGATGTTGCTCCATATGAATCCTCAGAATGGTAACCGCAGAGGTAAACACCCTGAAATATACAAGGGGTAGAAAATGATTAACCAACACTCTAAGCAACAAGCACACAACTTTTTGGTGCTGAATTTTTATTTAGTAGAGATAGAAAACGAGGGAGCATATATGAAAATGCTTATACAGGGAGATCGTCGTCGATGGCGAGAGGGAACGTGTTCTGCACTTGGAGAATGTCCTTTGGAGGCTTGTCAGTGTGGATCGAGGCCGTTGGGCAAGAGAGCAAGGCCTGCAAACGTACATGTAAATGACATAATCAGTTATTCTTGAAAGACCAAGAAATTCCAGTAATTTTTTCTTCAGGCTTAAGCATGATGGAACTGATGAACTACTAGTATGTGGTGCTGCACATCCGTACTGCACTGACTGCATTACAGCGGCTACTAGTATGACTGATTGAATTGATTGATTGGCTGAAGAGGAAATTTTGACTGGAGGCCGGGAGTGGCTAGTGGTAGTGGTTATGATGATGTTTACCTGCAGTGCCTTGGTCCTGTCCTCGTCGGAGCTGGGCTGCGCCGCGACGGCGGACTGGCCGTCCACCCGCTTGAACACCTCCGGCGCCATCCACCGGCAGGTGGCGCAATCGATGCACCGCTCATCTGCACAAACACCCCCGGTCAGCAGAGACATCAGGGACATGTACATGAGGTCGGGTCATGGAGCTCACCGACGAAGAACTCGCCGGAGACGTTCTGCGGGCGCGGCCGGTTCCGCCTGTCGAGCGCCGGAGGAGAGGATGCCGCGGCTCGGACCACCGAGGCGGCACGTCGGCCTCGGGGCGCGCCAGGCGGCGGGGCGGCGAGGGACGCGGCGGCGCGAAGGCTGAGCGCCATGGCGGTGGAGTGAGAGTGTGCTGGTTGAACTATGCTGTCTCTGCACTGTAAGCTGAGCCGAGCTGATCTGTTCGACAATATCAGCTCAGTATCTATCTATCAATCTATCGCTGATCTCCTCAGCCGGCGATAGAGGCATCCACGTCGCCCCGCTACTGCAGCTGCTACTATAGTGCGCCGCGTACTATAGCAGCTACAGTACCTATCTATCGCTGATCTCCTCAGCCGGTGATAGAGGCATCCACGTCGCCCTGCTAATGCAGCTGCTACAGTAGCGCCCCTACATCAGCTACAGTACGCGCACTATATATATATTTTTTTTGCCCTTTTCGCGATAATATGTACACGAAATATATACGCGCCGACAAGTAGGTTCCATTCCCGTCATCGGTTTCGAGTTTGGTCGACTCTAACTCCTTAATTTTGGATCCAAACTCGCAAAAACATTTGACGAATTTTGTCAAATTCGCCGCACTCAGCTATCCGTTCAAATTTTCCTTGCACGAATAGATGAATATCATCCTTCCGAACGACTTTCATGTTTTAACCTTTTTGTTTTCACGGACATAAACATAATTCTCTCCAATCTTCAAATTTGTTATAATTTAGGCTGTGTAAAAAAACAAATTCTGACAGATTTAAATTTTTTGAATCCGAGTATTTCGATCCAGAAATTTGTGTGTTTTAAATCTAGCCCAAAGTAGCATTTTTATTACCTGCCTGTCATGTACAAAGTTTTCGTGAACCAAATTATATAACTACAAACTCAGTTAACAACTGATTTTACAAAAACTACGACACATACCAATACAACAGCTGCGGCGGTGTACTGATACAACGGACGCAACGGTCGTCGACATAATTATTTTGTAAAAATGATTTCGATAACTATTAAAACTCAGACAGTAGGTCCACGTTGTCAGAATTTTAAACTTTTCTAACAATTTCACAAATTTGTCTAATTTTGTAAATTCAATAACTTCTGAACCGTGATTCATAAAAATCTGTTCAACATACCAACATATTTAGAAAAAATGGATTCTATCTATTTATGTCCAATTCATGCACTATCTTTCGATTAGAAGAAACCGATATTTTATCTATAATACCAATTATGTTATCATAGACCGTGAAAGTTAGCTATCAGTATTCTAATTCCGTAACCTATATATATATATATATATATATATATATAGGTAAATTAACAGGTGCTCCCTGGTGTCCGGGCACCTGGATAGAATACAGTACATTTTGGGTAGCTACGGTGGGTAGCTACGCATGCACCGGCAGTCGTTGATGTTATCTCACGATCCGTGCTGAAACATGACGCCGTGTGCCATCCGTTAATGCAAACAAAAAGGAGCCGTTCTCGTCTGTTTTTTTAGCACGGCGAGGACTCGGCTTTCCTGTGCCAAAATTTTGGATTCTATAATAAAAAAAATGGAATCTCGTCAGAGTCGAGGCATGTCATCGTACTGTTAACTACGGGTAGCACCCATAACAAGCTTTTGAACTGTAGATAAGCTTCCAAAAAGCAGGTCCATCGTGACATTATTTTATTAACTAGCATCAATAACACTGAAGCTCTCAAATTGACAGAATTGCTGTATCCTGTATGCATGGCTCCGTATAGAATGTCAATTACAGATGGAAAATTGATCGATTATCGATCTGACACACAGTAGTGATCTACTAATCTGCCTCTAGAGAAAAAAAATCTGGTGGTCACCAGCGTGGTCAATCTGCAAATCCATCGAGCTAGCTCCAAATTTCAGAAACATCAAAAAATATCAATTAATCCATCTGACGGAAGCACACATTTTCCTCCCAATCACAAATCCATCAACGTGCTGACCTGCCGCTGCCGGGTGAGCCGTGAGCATGGCGTGAAATTTGACAAAATTAACCCTTTGCCGAAACTTCATCCAAAAATAACCCTTTTTTCAAAAAAAATCGAAATCTAACCCTTTTGTGTGGCTCCCGTATCGGGGCGCCACACATGTAGGCACCGCGCCCCAGGCTGGGGCGCCACACATGTACGCACCACTCCCCCGGCTGGGGCGCCACACATCTGCCAGCGTGGCAAGGCGGGTCCCAGCCCGGTTAAGTAGCGCCGGAGGTGGGGAGCCACACATACATGTGTGGCGCCGGTGGCTGGGGCGCCACACATTCTATAAAAATATCACCCCCCAGCCCGTGCCCCACCAGCTTTTTCTTTTCCCTCACTCTCTTCTCTCACAAAAGCAAGGAAGAGCAGCACTCCCAACACACCCCAACACACCCCCCCCCCCCCTCAAATCCATCCTTTTGGGTGTGATTTTTCCGTGGATTTCGGCTCCCCTACGTGCAAGAAGGTACTCTCCCCCATCCTCCTTGTTTTTGTCCAATAGAAATCTTCCAATTTGTAGACATTGTGTAAATCTTGAAAACCCTAGAATTTGAATATGAGGACAAATTTGTGGTTATTTGTTGATAATATTGGTCAATGTGTGTGGGTATGATGGATATGAAGTGTTGGGCTGTTGATTGTAGGTTAGGGTTAGGGTTTTTGTTAGATGTAGTTAGTGAGCTAGATTTAGTTAGGGTTAGTGCATAATGACTTGACTTAAAATTAAGATAACTAAATTATTTTGTTTAAAATGCATAGCTTAGTGCAATGTATCAATCATTTGATGCATTCGGGTTTTTGTAAATATTTTTAGATGGAGAAAATGGTTAGTGTTCATCATGTGGACAAGGAGGCCTTTTTGAAAGGCAATGTGGAGCATGACTCGGAGGAGAAAGTGGTGGTGTTTGGCCATAGTCCTAGCTATGCCGAGGTTGCCGAGAGAGTGCGGATTGCATTGAATTGGACGGATCCAAATGATGTTATTTCTTTGGAGGGAAGGTATAATGTTGGGTTCGGAATGCATCTTCGTTGGAAGACTATGCCTCTCAACTCCGAGTTGTGTTGGAGTGCATATAAGGAGACGGTTGTGGGATCTCAAGACAAGGCTCTTGAGTTGTTTGCCACCAAGATGTTTGACTTGAACCGGTGTGCCTCCGAACATGACGTTAGGAGGCCGGTTCAAAATGAGTCACCTCATGTGCATGAAGTGTACTATCCAACGTCGAGTCCACCTCCAATGACTCAACATGATTTTAGCCAACCAACAATGACCCAACACGAAAGGAGCCAACCTTCAAGCCCAATTCAAAGTGACCAATATGAAGAATCGGAGGAGGAGAGCGACGCGTGGGAGTATGAGCTTCATAAAAATGATATTGGTGATGTGGAGACAAATTGTAGGCATGAGGACATGGACCATGACATCCCTTATAACCGATGCTATGCATCGGACTCGGATGACGACGGTCCCGAAGAAGATGGGTTCACTGCTAAAGAAGCCGAAATATTCAAAAAGGTAGTGGGCCGGGATCATCGGTTACCATTGTTCCGTGATCTTAGTCTCGCCATAAAGCCGTGGTTGATGGTGGCGCGAGTAAAATTCTTGAACCAAGGCCAACTTCGAAGAAGGATCGTAATCCCAAAAACTATGGTATTGCTGAGGGAGTGAAGTTTGAAAGCTTGTTGGAATTGAAGACATGGCTCAAGGAGTATGCGGTTAAGTACTTTAGACCATACAAAGTGGTTCACTCGGATGTCAAGAAGCGTTACACGGTTAAGTGTGAGGACGCGCATAATGGGTGTCCGTGGATTGTGCGTGCAAGACCTATCAAGGGAACCTCTCAATGGGTTCTAAAAAAATGTGTGTCCACTCACATGTGTAGTGGCAATGATGATGATGATGATGACAAGGATGCGAAGGACATTCATCGGCAACTAACCTCCGATTTCATCGGCTATAGACTTTCCAATTCCATAGAGGCATTCCCCACTTTTACGGTGAGGGCTATCATGGACACGGTGAAAGACATGTTTGGTTACTCGGTGAAGTATGGGAAGGCATGGAGGGCCAAGCAAGCCGCATTCAAGATGTTGTATGGTGACTGGGAGGAAGCATACAACCGACTTCCTAGATTGTTGGGAGCTATGGCTGCTACAAATCCGGGCATGGTTACGTGTGTGGAGCCCTTTGGCCAAAAGACTAGGGATTACAACGGTGCAACCGTCCGTGTCTTTGGCCGTGCATTTTGGGCTTTCGGGTAATGCATAAGGGCATTCAAGCATTGTAGACCGGTTGTCTCCGTGGATGGCACATTCTTGACAGGCCAGTACAAGGGCACACTTTTGATTGCCGTAGCTCATGATGCTAATGACCGGTTGTTGCCGTTGGCTTTTGCTTTGGTGACGGCGGAGAACCAGGACAACTGGGAGTGGTTCATGGGTCTAGTGAGAACAAAGGTATTTGAGCCTCAAAGAGAGGTATGTGTCATCTCGGACCGCCACCAAGGCATACTCAATGCGGTGGAGATTGATATTCCCGGGCATGCTCCTTTGCACCATCGATGGTGCATGAGGCATTTTGTGTCCAACTTCTATAGGGCATGCGGAAATAAGGAGCTATCTGATGATCTAAAAGATTGTTGTCTCGCTTTCACCGAGCGGCATTTTGTGAGATTGTACAACAGATTGCTAACTCTCACATCGCCGGGGGGGTCGAGAGTTCCTAGATAGGCATGCGTCTCTGAGGCACAAGTGGACTAGAGCATTTGACACCGACGCTAGGAGGTACGGTGACATGACAAGCAACATGGCAGAATGTTTCAACAATGTGCTCAGAGGAGTCCGTGCGTTGCCCGTGACAGCAATAGTTCAATACACATTCGACAAGTTGAATGAGTATTTACAAAAATATAGTGAGGAAACGTTTGAGCAGATGGAAGGGAAGAACAAGCACAAGAAGAAGTACAAGTATCCACCTGAAGCAGACAAATGGATGGCATACCAGTTAAGGAAGGCGGAGACCAATACAGCCCAATGTTTTGACAACAACGAGTGGATTTACCAAGTCAATGAGCCAGGAGGCACCACGGTAGGTGGTGTGCAACACGGAGGGCGTGCGTGCAAAGTCTTGCTAAAGCAATGTTTGTGCTCGTGCCAAAGGCCTCAGTTGCTTCATCTCCCTTGCTCGCACTTGCGGACTGCGGCACGCATTAGAAAGGTGGGATACGTTGATCCGGTTAGGTTGTCCGAGTACTCGATCGAGGCTACCAAGGAGACATGGGCGGGAAGATTTGAACCTTACTTTGACCAATCACAATGGCCAGAATATCATGGCATTCAACTATGGCCCGATCCAATATTGAAGGTGACGAAACGGGGAAGACGGAAGACAAAACGTTTTAGAAATGACATGGACGCATGGGGTGCAGGAGGTCTCCGAGAGTGGGGCAACCAACATTTTCAGGAGCCTCGTGTGGCTGCCCGTTGTGGAGAATGCAATGGTGGTGGGCACAACACTAGAGGTTGTAGTCGAAACAAGAGATCGAAAGGTGTCCAAGATGGTGGCGGTGGCGGTGGTAGCACAAGCCACCATGATCATTCTCAACATGGCGGTGGCGGTGGTAGCACAAGTCACCATGGTGGTAGCCAACATGGTCATCCTCAACATGGCGGTGGCGGTGGTAGCACAAGCCACCATGGTCATTCTGAACATGGCGGTGGTGGTGGTAGCACAAGCAACCATGGTGGTAGCCAACATGGTCATTCTCAACATGGCGGTGGCGGTGGTAGCACAAGCCACCATGGTGGTAGCCAACATGGTCATTCTCATCGTGGCGGTCGCGGTGGCGGTAGGCGTACATCAATGTTTGACGAGCTACGAGGGGGTAGGCGTAGTGGCGGTAGAGGTGGTAGACGTAGATGATTGGTATGACTGAAATTTATTTGGTTGTTATTTCTTATTTTCAATTGTTCCATTTTACTGTCAACTAAGTTTAAACTTGCAATTTTGTAGGGATGGACTGTTCCGATCTGAAGGAGAAGCCGGTGGCATGGCAACACAGCATTGACAGTCGAGTCGGGCACGATGCGCCGACTTGTTGGTGTGGTGACGTTTGCAAGATGAAGCAGTCCAGCGATTGGGACGATAGAAGAGGAAGAAGGTTCTGGATGTGCCCGAACTATGCTTGGGAGAAGCCGAAGCCAACAAAAAACAAGTCGAAGCAAACAAAACGCAAGCCGAAGCAAACAAATATTATTAAGCGTCCGCGGGTAAATGTCTCCTCCGCCTCTCTTGTAAAGAATTTATCTTTATCTAGTTGCATGTTTTGACTCGCTGTTATGTTTGCAGTCACCTCCGCCTATTTGCCAATACTACTGGTGGATAGACTTTGAGCAAACTGGCCTCTACCGGTGGGAGGTAAAAAATATGACTGACAAGGCGTGGGAGAGATTCTGGGAGAAAGATCGTGAAGAGGAGCGGGCCAAGAAGGAGAATGAGCAAGCGAAAATTGAGGCACTAGAGGCTAAGAACGAAATGATGCTCCGCGAGATGGAGAGGTGGGAGAAGACTGAGAAGGCACGTGTTGCAAGGGAGGCGTGGGAGGCGGAACGTGCAAGGGAGGGGCCGTTAGAGGATGGAAGGTACCATGAGGCGTGGGCGGCGTTTGAGGCCGAACTTGGAAGGAAGGGGTCGGGAGGCCAAGGTGAAGGTGCTCGCCGTGCACGAGAGGAGGCTCAACCTGATGGTGCTCGCCGTGCACAAGGGATGTTGGATGCGAGAAGGCGTGAGAGGGAAGCACAAGAGAAGTTGGATGCGAGAAGGCATGAGAGGGCTCGCCGTGCACGAGAGGAGGCGGGAGGACAAGGTGAAGGTACTCGCCATGCACGAGAGGAGGCGGATGCGAGGAGGCGTGAGAGGGATCGCCGTGCACGAGAGGAGGAACGAGCGGAACCTGACCCAGCGAGGCGCAAGGGCAAGTATCCACGTCTTACTCAGTGAGCATCCAACATTAATGTCGTTGTGAACCTTGCAATGTCGAAAACTTGATGAGTTAGTGGTGAACCTTGTAATTTCATGAATTTGATGGATTTCGTTGAACCTTGTAATATGGTGAACTCTTAGTGCGTTGTTTGCGTGAACCTTCTCATTATTCTATGCCATAACTGTGCCATATTAATTTGTCATTTGAATTCTGAAACTGTAGTTTGAAGTACAGGAATTTCTAAAACTAAGTGCAGGAATTCTGAGGAAGCTACCTGTGCGGCGCCCCAGACTGGGGCGCCACACCCTTAAGCTCCACTCCCCCACGTGGGGCGCCACACATGTGCGACGTCCCAGACTGGGGCGCCACACCCTTAAGCTCCACTCCCCCGGGCGGGGAGCTACACAAGAGCACAAAACTGCACCATCTCTGTTAATTTGATGCGCCGGATGCGGGGGCGCCACACATACACAAGCCGCGCTGGGAACTTCGGCGCCACACTTGTGCGATGCCCCAGGCTGGGGCGCCACACCCTTAAGCTCCACTCCCCCGGGCGGGGAGCCACACAAGACCACAAAACTGCACCTCTCTGTTAATTTGCCACGCCGGATACGGGGGCGCCACACATACACAAGCCGCGCCGGGAGCTTCGGCGCCACACTTGTGCGACGCCCCAGTCTGGGGCGCCACACCCTTGAGCTCCACTCCCCCGGTCGGGGAGCCACAGAAGACCACAAAATTGCACCCTCTCTGTTAATTTGCCGCGCCCCAGATTCCGGCGCCACACATACAGGAGCCGCGCCTCTGTCTACGGCGCGATATGTGTCACGCCCTTGCCTCCGGCGCCACACCTTCATGCACCACTCCCCAGCTGCCGGCGCCACACTCCGGAGACATATTTACCACATGAAGCAATATCTATACGAGTAAACATGACACAATATCTATACAGAGCAACAAAATATCGGAAACGACATCAGCAAACACGACAAGTTATAGTTCAACAAGAGTTCACGGTAAGGTCCACAACGAAACGACAAGTTCATGACAAGGACCACGGGAAACCAAGTTTACGACAAGTTCACGACATAGTACAAACGACGAATAATCTACTTCCTTTTCCTTAGCCTCCTCAAAGGCTCAGTCGGTGCCGGACCCGCGTTCTTCCTCCTACTCCTCAAAGGCTCAGTCGGCGCCGGATCCGCGTTCTTCCTCCTACTCCTCACAGGTAGCTTCTTCATCGGCTCTTCCTCCGACACGTGATCTTCCGAGTCCTCATCCTCCGACACGTGCTCTTCCGAGTCCTCGTCCTCCGACACGTGCTCTTCCGCATCATCGGACTCTTGATCGTCATCATCCTCATCCTCAGCAGGCCCCTTTTTCTTGTAGATGTAGTCGTCCGGTGAATAACGCTTGGTAGATTCTTCTTGGATCTTAGGTGGAAGGATCGCTGGTACGCCTGCAGGGTCATGTCATCATTCACATTATCATCTACATCGCCCTAGAAATGAAAGAATGTAAGCGGAATAATTAGTACATGGTTGAGGTTCAAGAAATCATTTTTGGGTGACCGGCATGGCATGTAACATATTCATACCTCAACCTCCTCATCATTGGGCTCATGTGGGTTCGAACTAGAAGCATCACCACGGATAGGGGTTGAAGGGGACCTCGAGCGGGTCGGCATGGCATCATCGCCGCGACAACCAAGCAAATGCGCTAAAGTGCGCAACCGAGTTGCGGAACGCTATGACGGCAAGAAATCAATATCTTAGTACAAATGAACAACAGATTATGCACGAAGCGGAGATCGTCTAACTTACCTTCACAAATTCCCTAACGGCAGCATCACCCTTCTTGCCACGAGGTAACATGGCTGCCTCCTCGGCTGCTACCGCTTGGCGGTCGATCTCATTGCGCTATGAAAACAAACATGTCAACAACTAAACTCTAATTATGATGAGATGAAATAAGTTGGGCAAAAATTACCATAAAGTTCATCACGGGAGCGAAATCAGTTCGGGTGCCTTCTCTTACGGCCTTGTTGTACCGGAGCTCAACAATAGCATCATCGTCCATGTCCTCCAAGAGCTCCTCATAAGCCGGGGGGCATATACGGACACGGGTACGTGCAAGGTACCAACCAAGATATGTGTCGAATGCCTCTTGACGGTACTTGGGGCAATCCCGCATATACACCTTCCGGTCCGTTGCCTCTTTCACCTCGGCATTGAATGTAGTGATGTAATCCTTATGATGCTTATCCCATTTCGTGATCTTCCTCTGCCGGCGCCGGTCCAATCTACATGGTCAACAAATGAAATATTAGTAACTACACTAATACATAAGAAGATTGGGTAAGACAAAATTTGGAGCCTCACTCGTGCAACGAAAACATCGTGTTTATCCACTTTGGCGGTGTAGTTTGATACAACCCAAATTGGCTCATCACACGATGTGGTAGGTGGAACTCAACGGCATACAAGCATACAATGGGCACTGCATCATCCAAAGATATTCTTCCTCGAAACACTTTGGGTTTAGGGGGAATTCTGGATTCCAACCAAATCTCTCCCCGACACCATAAATCTGCCATTTCACCTATATCATAGTACTCATTTCAGCATGTGCAGTTGGGATTTAAGATAGATTGTGATTGAACGAAAGCAATCTAATTATTACCTGGTCGGGGGTCAGCGAGTCGAACTCGTTGATGTACCGCAAGTACTCCTTTTGCGGGTCGCCGGTGAACTCCGCAACCCTGTCCCACTTGTACGCCCATGTAGCCTCCCGAAGCCTCTTGGGATGGTCAGGGACGTTCCAAGGCTTCCATGGCAAAAGCTTCGGCCGTCCAACTGAGAAGTGTTCCCACATCCAAACCGAAAGTAGGATCATTGGACCACCGATACCGGCCTCACCGACGAACCGACGACACGCATCATCCAACTGCACATATAGGTATACATGTTAGAATTTCATAAGTTTTGCACACACAAGAAACAAAGCAAGATAAATATTTACCTGCCGGTACAAGTAAGCAAGCGCAGCCGTACCCCAGCTTTGCTTACTCTCCCAACGTGTTAACGCCTTCAGCCACATCCACGGAGCGGTCCGCCCACTACTATCAGCAAACAAAGTCCTCGTGATCACGTACCACACATATGCGCGTGCATGATTCTGAATCACCACTTTATCAGCCCCTTCAGGACACTTAGCAAATTTTTCCCGGATCCAAACAAATGAGGCGCCGGCGGAGAGTCTATCCTTACTAGAGTCATCCTTCTCTGGAGGAGCCGCACCAATAAGGCTGAACATCTTCTCGCGCCACCCATCAGATTCGGTACTGAAACACACAGGTTTGCCCGCGATGGGGAGTGCCAGGATCATCGACACGTCCTGAAGAGTCACCGTCATCTCCCCGGTGGGGAGGTGAAAGCTGTGTGTCTCTGGCCTCCAACGGTCAACAAGAGCAGTGATGGCCGAAGGATTGAAATTTGGCGTGGACCGAGACACGAGCTGGATGAATGGAAGGAGTCCAAGCTTCTCGATGTACTCAGTGTACCTATCGTCGTACGGCATGCCCTTGCCCTTGTCATCATGTTGCAAGGAGGCCTCGTGAGACCGAAGACGAAGGGGGGCAAGTACCTAAAAAAATAATTACAAGTTACAACAATGTCCATGCCGAATAGAAATATGAACTAACATCTAAAATATGTAAGAAACTATTACCGTTCCCTGCACAATCTTTCTCGCACGGTGATTCTTATCATATTGTTCTTCGATAAGATCCATCCTACATATTTGAAAAAACTATCACTAGTAAGAGATAGAAATTTCAATGTTTTTCCAATATTCATTTCGACATCATATAGGACATCTACCACATCCACACATACACCACATATAAAAATTATATAGAAATTGGGTAACCACTTTGACCATCCACAAAAACACATCACATACACATAGATCTCATATCACACATCTATACCGAATTAATTAAAAATCAACCCTCCACATGATTAACAACTATTACAAGTGCCATACAAATGCTAGGGGATCAACAAAAATAGCATCACACCATACTAATTTTGAAATCTAGGATGAACTAAGATTTCACCTAGGGTTGCAAAAACGGGTCAAATATGAAAAATCAACCCTCCACATGATTACCAACTACTACAAGTGCCATACAAATGCTAAGGACCAAAACAAACATGCCTCATGCCATACTAATTTCGAAATCTAGGATGAACTAATATTTCACCTAGGGTTCCAAAAAGGGGACAAATAAGAAAGATTTATTGGATGAAACTGAGGGGAATGGAGGAGCTTACCGTGAGGACCGATGGGGAGAAGAAATTCCTTCAGATTGGGCCGGATTTGGAGGGGATTTGAGAGGGGGAGATGAGCCACCGCCGCCGCCGTTGCCTTTCTTCCTTTTCTGTTTCTGTGAAGTGAGGAGAACGAGTGGGCTGCGGCGCGGGTCGGGCGGAAAATTACATGTCGTTGTGTGGCGCCCCTGGCACCGGCGCCACACATGGAGGTGTGGCGCCCCCAGCACCGGCGCTACTTAACCAGGGCTGGGGCCCGCCTTGCCACGCTGGCAGTGGTGTGGCGCCCCAGCCTGGGGCGCGGTGCCTACATGTGTGGCGCCCCCGATACGGGAGCCACACAAAAGGGTTAGATTTTGATTTTTTTGAAAAAAGGGTTATTTTTGGATGAAGTTTCGGCAAAGGGTTAATTTTGTCAAATTTCACGAGCATGGCTGCCCCCACGCGATAGGTCCGTGCCGCCGGCCAACACGGACTGCTATTTCAGCTCAGCAAAAGAACAAATCGGAACAAAGAACGAACAAATCTCAGTCTCCCCTACCGAGCCAGGAAAACAGAAGGAGCGAACACCATGAATCGATTAAAAAAACATTCGGAAGCCCCACACTGACTCCTCGAAGGAGAGGAAAGAAACCGAATCGCCGAAGACCAGATTTGAAGGAGCAAATCCAGCGAGAGATCAAGGGAAAATTTACTGGAGATAAAGAAAAACTAGAAGCAGAAGCACCAACCACAGATCGTAACTACCCACCTTTTTGGTAAGACAAACTGAATTGGGAGGTGGGGAAGATCACGGTGGTGAATCGGGGAGGAACCCAGCTCCGGCCCCGGCAGGATGGAGAGCCGTGCATCCCGGCCTGGTGGTGGCCGGCCGCCGGCCAGGCCGTAGTCCAGCCGGGGAGCACCACGACGGAAAAAAAAAGACCGCACTGGATGGGGGCCGTGCGGTGCAGTACGGGGTCTGGGGCCGCTGGGTAGGGAAGACCAGATCCGGGAACACCACGGCGACTGAAGAGGAGTCTGTGCCGAATGGAGTCGCCGCTAGCGGAGATCGGTCGTCGGCGTCGAATCTGGCCTCCGCGTGCCGGTTCCAGTTTTCCCAGCACGGAGCGTGTCTCCGGCGGCGGTGGGCCATCGGGATGGCGCGACGGAGCGGCGGCTTCCGTTGGCAGTTTTGAGTCGTCGGGCTGGAATCTCGGGGGAGGGCCTGGGCGTTGGTCCGCCGGCGCGGTGAAAGAAATCGAGCACGGCGTTGTGGTGGTGGTGGACGCGCATGGATTGTTCAAAAAGACATGCGGGTGGTGGTGGGATTTTGGTTGGTCCGGTGGAAAGAGAGAAAAAGTTGGTAACGACGTTAACGGTCAATCGATGGTGTAAAATGCTCTATAGGGTTATCCAACGGGTGGATTAGTGTGGGTAGCTATCACCCATGGTATCCCACTATTTCCCATATATATATATATATATATATATATATATATATATATATATTTATATATATACGACGCGGATTTTCTACCCGGGTGGGTAGCTGTGCATACCCCATTGGCCGTTGGATATAGAGAGTACATGATCTCATTGCGTTTGGCTGTGCTAGATAGTGTCGCTTGCACTTGAAAAGTGTTAACGGAGTTCCTGCCCTCCGTGACATGTACCAGCTGTCGTTTTCATTGTGGAAATTTGAATTTCGGGTGCCGGTGCTGAGTGTGCCAGTGTGGGGTAGAGTCCATAGTCGTTTGTTTTTGTTTGGTGGTGGAAATTTAGATGTGGAGTCCACAATCCATGGTCATTTTTTTTTGGTAATAAATGTCACGGCATTTCTATGTCAGTGAGCGGTGATCGATTCAAAGTGTAGTCTTCGCTATAATTCACATGCGGGGAAGGGCTGGTTTTGGTGTCCCCTCAGCAAAGTGTGCGCCTTCATCGTCTTTTCCGTGGCAGGTTAGCCAGGAATTAATGATATTGGTCGATGCATGAATAAAGTTGTGACTGTTTTAGGGTACTAGCTTAAGGTCGGCTTCCTTATCCTCTCCTCCTCCTCTCTTTTCCTCTCCCTCCCCTTGAGAGTCTTCTCTCGAATCCGGCCAGTTCCGGCCGCTCCCGCCGCCGGCGCTTGCGCTGGCCGGCGTGGAGTTGGCCTAGGGTGCCGGCCCTTGCTGTATAGTAGTAGTTTAGGAGGTAGGTTTGGGCTTGTGTGCTCGTCTGGCGCTATGCCGTCGGGAGGTGTGCTTGTAGCTTCGGCGCTCGGGTACGGCGGCAAGCTCGCCATGGATTTGTCTTCCGTCAAGCTTCCAAGGTGGAGGATGTGTGGAGGTGAGTTGGTGGCAGCCTTCCTCAATAAGTACCTTTGTTCCCTGGTTTTGTGGATCCCTTTTCTGCTCCTGGCCGGCCTCGGTGGTGAGGGGGAGAAGAGGAGGGGTGCACGGCTATGGGAGCTCTGCGGCTATCCCGGCGATGAGGCGGACGCATCGTCGGAGTGCAAGGTCCTGGTGATTCCTGGAGTTCCATGGTGGAGGTCTGCGGAATCAGGTACTAAGCGCCGCTTCTTTATGTTGGCGTCTCGCGGTGGGTGGTGGTGGAGGCGGTTTTCTTTGGCGACCTTGCTCCGGCCGGCCGTGGCGGCGAGGGGAGCAGTTGACTGGAGAGTGGGTCTGCTTGGTGGCTGGCCTGGTCGAGGCGGAGGTGGCGGGAAGATGGGTGGATTGTGGAAGCAAGCGCTATGGCTGTGTTCGTTCATTGAGCTGGGTGTCCGTCGCGTCGCGGCGGCCGGATTTGCAGTCTACTACTTCATGTGGAGGTGCTTTCTTCCCCGGCAATGGTGGTACGGCGTCTCCGGTGGAGACTAGGTGTTTGGGGTGGGGGTGGATCCGATTTTGATTTTTCAGGTAGCTCGGGGTGTTTAGTGCAATTTGCTGGGTCTTGTTGTATTTTCTGGTTCAAGCTGGACCTTTCTGTAAGTTGTACTGAGCTTCCTATATATGTATCGGATCCTGTTCAAAAAAAAAAGTTGTGACTGTTTTTTTTTTTAACTAAGTCGTGATTGCGACTCCATAGAGAAGAAAACACTGCTCAAAAATAGGAGATAACACGTGGTCGTGACATGAGCAAACCTTATTAGGGTAGCTTCAATGGACTTCGGCATCGTCACACTATAATACCAAGAAATCTAAACTATATAGTAGTAACAGAAAACCTTGTACAAAAAATTTGAAAACAGCAAGGAGACCGTTATTTTATAGTACTCAGAAAATTTTGGCATAAATTGTGTCTTCATCACAAAAATATCGCCGATCGGAAGTGTATTTTTTTTCTAGAATCGACCACAAATTGCATGCTTCTACAAATTTCAACCATCTGAATCTTGCTGCAATTAGCTCTAGGTAAGCAAACACAAGTACATGGCTAGAGCATGTACCTAATTATCAAGACAATTTTTTTGCAAGCAAAAAGATTAAGAAGACACTTCGCAACCTGAGAAATTGGGACATCGAAAAGTGAAATAATTTCTTGCATTATGATTTCCGATAAGTAAGGAATTGGAAAAAACAAAACAAGAACAAAATATCTTGATAAGCAAAAACTGCACGCCTGGTTGGACATTGTAGACTATCTGTAGATGCCGAGAGACACAAACTGAACAAGGAAAAAGCAATGGTCCCAATTCGGTCATAGTAGCATGGCGGGAAGCTTGTCAACCGCAAAACATAGCAGCATGGCAGCTGGCCTTCAGGTCGATTTTCGAGCTCGCCCTCGTTTTGGTCGCGCTTGGCACCGTCAAAAGCATGCTCAACCTGAGACCCAAACAAGTCTTTGTTATAACATGAACAGATACAAGAAAACCATCAAACACAACCAATTTGTGGGCAATAAGCACCAAGGAGAGAAACGAACCAAGATAAGCAAATGTACATCAGGCCAGAGAAAGAAGAATCCATGGCCGCATGAATCAACTCCCTGCCCTTGGTGTGCAGCCAAAGAGCTAGCTGCCACTGTAAGAAACAGAAGTCCAACATAGATCATGACTAATTCGATCCAAAACCAAAACATCAATTTAGATCTTGGAAAAATCCTTGATCCTGAGACAAAATTCTCCATAATTTGAATTGCTTTTTCCCCGAGTATCTATTCAGGGAAACTGCTCCATGATTCAAGTAGCATGGAAGAATAATAAAATCAAAACGTAAGTGCTCCTTTCCCTGCTGCAAAACCAAACTGTTCCATGATTCAAGTAGCATGGAAGAAAAATAAAATCAGAAACGTAAAGTTCTGCTTTCCCTGCTGCGAGAACACGATGTAGCCTGTAGCCTGCACAGAGAGATCAATGTAGCATGTACCTCTCTGAATGCATGAAACACGATGTGCCTCTTTCCCTGCTGCAAGCACACTTCAATAAGCCTCGATGGGCACGAACAGCACAGACCAACATTGCATGGGGACAAAATTTATTTCGGACGATTTCATCTCTACTTTTGCCTCCCACGGGCGAATAACAAACAAATGAACAAGATCCAGATCCGGGCTTCCCGGATCCAAATACGAGACCCAAAAAGAAAAAGAAACTAGAAGAGCTCAGATCCAAAATCGAGCTTCCTAGATCCAAATCCGAGACAACAAAAAGAAAAGGAACAAGAAAATACACGAATTGAAATGGGGATATGCTGGATCCGGACAAGATTCAGAACAGGAAATCTCCACCGGAACAAGAAGTCGAATGGACAAGATGCAGAACAAGAAATCTGCACCAACTTTACATCTGGAACAAGAAGTCGAATGAACAAACAAAAAATTACATCCGTAGCAAGATCCAAAACAAGGGAGCTCGGATTCGAGGTCAACATGTAGATCCAGCGTCGCTGCATCCCTTCCCTCCTCGATGGGGACGCAGCCTCCTCGCGCGCAGATCACCGGGCGCCCGCCGGATTCATCCATCCCCGCCGGAGTAGATCTAGAATGGAGGTGGAAGTGAGAGGAAAGTGGCTCGGGGTGGAGGTGGAGGTGGAGGAGAGCCGGCTGGGAGCTGGGCCGGCCGGCCGGGTAAAGAAAGAGGGGACGAGACGGGAGGTGAGGGTAGTCATACTGGTGGTGGGGCAGGATCAAGGGATATGGTTGCTACAGTTTCGCTCAAACAAGGTGAACGGCGTTAGGCATGACCTGTTAAATTTCGTTGCTCCTTTTATCTCTATGAGGGTGATTTAATGGTTGGATGAGGGTGCATAGTAGCCCACTATTTCCCATATATATATATATATATATATATATATATATCTTACTATCTACATATTAACTTTATGTACATGACCATATTTTAGAAGGAACACTTTACGTACCGTCATAAAATACATTTCAAATTACGCATTAAAATTAACGCCACGGGCGCGGCGTGCCGCCGCGGCAATTTTCCTAGTCTATATATAAAAGCCAACCCCTCTAGCCTTCCCCTCGCGGTGCCACGTCATCGGGTACTGTTGAACAGTACGCGCACATGAACAGTATTCACACTTCTACCGTGTTTTTTGTTTTTTTTTTTTGAATTTTTTTTTGTTCTCCCAAAAATTATATACATGAAATATATGCGCGTCGACGAGTAGGTTCTATTCCCCTAAACGGTTTCGAGTTTTGACGACTCTAACTCCCCAATTTTGGATCCAAATTCGCACAAACATTTGACGAATTTTATCAAATTCGTCGCACTAATTCATCCGTTTGAATTTTACTTTCATGAGTATACGTATATCACCCTTCCAAACAAATTTCATGTTTTAACCTTTTTATTTTGACAAGCATATACATATTTCTCTCTAATCTTCAAATTCGTTGTATTTTATGATGTACAAAAAAGACAAACTTCTGACGGCACGCGTGTTTTTCTCAGAAAAGTCCCCTCCTTTTCCAGAAATTATGAATCGGTTCTCCGGTATAAAACACACGCGCGGACCATGTTTTCCCCTATGTTTTTTGCAGAGAAGTCCCCGCGTTTTTCGAAAATTATGAATCAGTCATATATCAGAGCGGACCATCTCAGCGGCCTGTCGAGGCGCCCACGTCGCCCCACACTGTAGAAGTGCAATATCAAAGCTGAGTGTTTCAGCCTTCCCTGAAGGCGCCCACGTCACCCGGCGTTGTTCCTAAGTGAATTATTTTGAGGCTACAACTTTTATGTTAACAGATTTTCTATCCATTCAAAGACATTTAGAATGTTAGCACATTGTTATATGCAAGGGGTACATGGTTTGTTTTGTGACATTGTTGAAACGGATACTACAAAGAAATCAAGATATCACCTTTATGTTAATGTAAGGAAATTATGCCTCCTTTTTTTCCTGCCAAGCAAAGTCAAGTAATGTTATTTTGATGGCAAAGATTCATGTTATTTCTATGGCAAACACAGTTGATTCATATTATTTTTTTCCTCGAAAAATATGTCGACGTCCTATAAAAAAAGCCTTAGCATGCAGATTAGTTCATTCCAGTTATCTATTTATTTTTGCTCCAAAAACACTTCTCATAGAATCAGGATGATGAAATCTTTAGTAGTCCTGTAGTGTTCACTTTGTTGGTTTTGGCATGCTGTCTATGTTCTGTTGAGAATATTTACCTAAATATCATTCGATTTTCCCTAGATTGTAAGGTGCATTTGAATGCCCAAGATGGGGACTCATAGAAGAAATGAATACCCATCCAGATTATTTCGGTAATACCATTTAGATTTACACAAAATGATAATGTTTCCATCAGTGTGATTTTCTAACACTATAGTTGATGTTACACTTCTACAATAAGATGTAGAAAATTTTGAGTACTCACAAGAAATGTACTTCATTGGCATTAAGATCTATGCATCTCTGATATGTTTTACTAGGTCACTTTATGATACTGTACGTGTTACTGTCTTCATGAAGGTAAGGTGAAAAGAAACTAGCATTCAAGAGATGGGTTATTTATGTGTTTTCTTCACCATACGTTCATCTACAGAATGTTATTTCAGTTCATGGTAAATAAACATCAAGTGATGAGTCCCAGAGTGCAGGTAGTGCATTCTTCCTCTTCACCTTCGTCCGTAAGTTAATATGATACCACTTTTGTGCGTCTTTTTCTTTTCATAATTCCAAAATGCTCCTCGCTTATCCAAATTTACTGCAAGATTGACTTCTTAATACCTTCACAACCAGGTGGATAGTTTATCGCTGGACTCCACACCTACAAACTGTTACAACTATTTGTTTTTTTGTAACTTACTGTAATTAGAAAAATTGCTTCAATATTTACCATCTGCTACTTTTTGAATTAAACTTGCTACTTTTTGAATTAAACTTCTATATGTGGAACGAAACAATTACAGAACCTTCTTCACAATTGCAGCTATATGACCATAGTTTAGAAGGAACACTTTACGAACCGTCATAAAATACACTTCAAATTATGCAGCAAAAATTAACACCACGGGCGCGGCGTGCCGCCGCGTCAATTTTCCTAGTTTAATAAGAACATGCATGGAACGTGTGTCTGACACCAGAGATCCGTTGACGCCATTGCTGACCTCACACAGAAGAAGCTTGTCAGGCAAGCATAAAATTTGGCATGAAAACAGTTTGATACAGTATAGCCACATGAATCAACTGTGTGGATGGAGCAACTTCACAGCAACAGTTAGTCAATTTTCTCAACAACAAGAAAACAATAAGGCAATTGCAATATCAGTATACACTACTGAGGCAGCCACAATTACAGCGCAAACACATACAGTGTGTCCTGCTGGTGTACCTAGATGGACCAGCATCATAGGATTTTCCTTTAAAATAGGATAAGTATTACAGCCGGTGAATATGACAGCAGCTCGGCTAGTCTGAACACGCTTACAAACTGAGACATGCAACACAGATTCCTTTTCACAACCTCCTACTGACAGACAGGTCACGACAAGTTCTTCCACCAGGGCAAACGGTTGGAGGGGCATACATGTTATTTGTTCTAAATGACTCTCTACTAAACTTTCAGTTACTAAGAGCATCTCCACTCGGGGCGCTCAAATGACCGCTCAAAGGTTTTCCAGACGGGCTATTTAGGCATTGTCCGGACGGCCTTTTGTCTTTGGACGTTGTTGCTCCCCACTCATGGCGACTAAATCTTTTTTGTAAAATAAAATTTCGGCGAATTTCATTCATACTTTAGGAAATTACTAATTAATGGCTCGCAAAGACGCCAGTTAATGACTTGTTTACGCCAAAATTAGCTAAGAGCATTTAAAATAAGCCATTATGAATGACGTGTCTAAATCTAATACTCTGAGAATGCCAAAAACGTCGACATATTATGTGCCTCGTGAGTCGTGAGAATCTCAGAAACTCTAAAGATGCAATAAAAAACGGCATATGTTGTTGAAAGTTTTCAAAACGACCATTAGTGGCTCAAAGTTTTCTAAAAAGTAACTTAGGGCAAACAACATGAGAATACTAAAAGCTTCTGACTTGGCTACACTGCCTGCAGTTTGGACCAGCCAACCAAGCTCATCGATCATGCTAACCTTTGCTAGGCAACTAGAGCGTGACACTCAGTATTTTGACACAAAATTGTACAGACATGCCCAGTTAAAGTAGAAGAAGATTTGTTTTTTGGTTCTTCCATAGCCCTTCAGGAGGACATGCCTTCTTCTCTGTTCCTTCATCTCTCTGAAAATCAGTCTTTTATCTGTATGTACCGAACTAAAAAGAAGAGTCGTTTTATTGTCTCACAGTTCAAGTCGATGCTCTACTATGTATGAAATCGGTTCATCACCGGCTTTGAACCACTTTTCTACCACATTATGTCTAGTTCAAGGTGTCAATTGGGACCGGTCTAAATCAAATCTATAATTATTTGTGGATTTCTAGTTTAAATTTTAAGACCAGTTTTGAAATAATTATTTTCCAATGAATTAGAAGTGGGATTTTGGCGGGAACCCACTTATGTCTCTACATATATTTTTTTACACGAGGAACTCACCATGAATCCACTAATTGCTGGTGCTTCTGTTATTGTTGCTGGATTGGCCGTAGGGCTTGCTTCTATTGGGACTGGAGTTGGTCAAGGTACTGCTGCATGACAAGCTGTGTCAATGGATTTGCTTGATCAAAAACTTGAGATAACGAGTATGTGCCAAAAAAGGTCTCATAAGTAGTCATTAATAAAATCGAAGTTGAAGTTGGAGTTACCAAAGTTTGGGGAATCGGTTTCGATTGACGTATGAATACTCTGCGGATAGTTTTTTTAACTGCATGTTGTAAACGACCAAGAGCTAGTCTGAATTGATCTTGTAACAGATCCGCAACCGAACAAATACGTTTATCGTCATCATCAAGTATACCCGTTCCAAATTTCATTCCGATCTTCAACCATCCAGGTGACTGAGGAGGACAAATTGGATCTTTCGGCCAGTTGGGCGAATAAAGGAGAGAAGGTGCTTGATGCATCAAGTGTAGGCGAGCAAAGTAGCACATATGAGTGTTAAATTATAAATGAATTTCCCTCCTTTCCATCAACTTAATTTTTTTGGTGAATTAGTTTGGTGTGTGCATGCAGCTTTGCGTGGTATCTTTTTTTTTAGCACAAAGAGAGCTTATATTATCATGGTAACACTCGAGAGTAGGTCCCGTGTTACAATGTCTTCCACAAGGTCTGGCGGGGAGATTGTCCAGATACATCTGCCAAGTGCCAACCGTGGCATCAGAGCCAATAGGTTTTGAGTACTAGCTGGCATAATATAATACACCCGTTGTTTCTTAAAATAAGGGTATAAATTTAGTCAGAAGTCAATATATAATAGGTTTGACCAACCATATAAAAAGGATTTATAAGACCAAATTGATATCAATAGACCCACCAAAGAATACATTACCATATTGTGTTTATTAAATCTTGTAAATGTCCATATTTTTATATATGATTGGTCAAAGTTACATTATATTGACTTTTAATTAATAATATATGCTTATTTGATAAACGAGGGTAGTAGCAAAAATATTATAGCTCACTTTTTGGTCGATGTTTTTACAAAATCCTTATACACACCAATTTTTTACTTCTTGTTCCGGTTGAACGAATAATCATTAAGTGAGTCCTCCTCTTTCCAAACAAGACATACAGAAAGACACGCCAACTGTCCTTTTAGTGAATCTGTTAGTTTTATGTCAAGCAAAACGTAGAGTAACTCCAATATATGAGTAAAAACAAGACGTAATAAAAAAGAATCGACCCGGAAAGAACCACCTTCGTCTTCTCATGGAGTTTGAGAACTACGTCCACTTGGATAAAGTATACTAGTTAACTGAAGAAATGACGAAAGCGAGCCAAAACATGTAAATCATGTGTCTAACAAAACAAGGGAACACCCAGTGCTGAAATACGGTACACTTGCATCGTCGTTAAACATGAAATAGAAAACGGCCCTATTGCATTAGAATTATTTAATTTGAATGAATTGGGTACATCAAGATGAAGAAATTTGTTTTACCTAATCGATTCCGTTGGCGTATCATCCATGTCACATCTTATCTTCCCCAAGAGTCCACATCGGCGGGAAGGTTTGGCACCTTGATGTCGGCTCTTTGCCACCTAGAGCTATAGGTGGTAAATCTGATGTTGAATTGAAAAATGATAAAATAACAAGATTCTTAAACGGCATAACACCCGGGCGACCCTAGGACATTGGAAACTTGGATGCCAACTACTCTTGTACAAAACATCTATACCAAAAACCAATAGTCATAAGAACAACATGAGCTGCATGTAAACAATGCGTTTCTCTTCGCGACATAAACTACACATACATCCCCTCTAACAAAGAAAAAATTTCATACTTGGCCATCCTACCCAACCCCATTTTTTCCCTATCAGGGAACCCTAGGACATTGGAAAATTGGATGCCAACTTTAGACAGCAACTGCGTCATGCTTACTTGAGGCCGTCGAATGTTTGTTTTGTGCAACAAAGCCCAATAAGAAACACATTACTACCTCCGGTTGGAAAAGATTATCGTGGGAACAAAACTAAGGTAGTACTAATTTCTTCACTGCTCATGATCAATCTTTACCGATTGGAGGGGGTATGACATTTTATGGATAACACTACTTGCATCAGACATGAAAATTCTATCAGAAACTGCATAATTTCTAGTTTTTCACACAGTACAAATCACATCACCCACCCCTGACCTTGTAGCCACAGTCGACCTAATCTTAGCAGGTAAGCCACACATAAGGATGACAATTTTACCCACGGGGACGGGTATCCGTGAATACTATACCCGCCTGGGCAGGATATGTGCATAATTTTATACCCGTATCCGTACCCTACGTTAAGTCGTGGGTAACCCTAACCGTTATGTAGACATGTACTCACTCCGTTCCAAATTAGATGACTTGCTATTGTCCACATGCAGATGTATCTAAACATGTTACATATATAGATACATGCATATGTGGCCAATACCAAGCCATCTAATTTGGAATGGAGGGAGTAAATCCTAACCGTGGATGTCCAACATATGCAGCCCGTTTGCGATAATTGTCATGTCATAGGAACACCTAATAAATACTTGGAGAGGACTATGAAGCGGCGCCGCAGATTGGTTGATCCGAGCGGCGGCCCTAATCACCCCTGCCCTTAATCAAGTTTCTACCGACTGGCCGCGCGCAAACACACGCCAGCTATCACACACACCTCGTAAAAAAAAACCATGCGACATGCAGTGCTAGCCACAACAGCGTTGTCCGTTTCTAGTATACTTTTTGCATGCAGTGCTAGCCACAGGAGTAGTACATTGATCCATGCTTTTAACTTTTTGCATGTTCGTTACACGGTTATGACAAATTAATAACGTGACATTTTACATGTAATTATTTATGGAAAAAATATGGGGCAACTTGAACAACAGTTTCTAACTTTTCCACACAAAAATGATTTGAACTGTGATTTATGATTAACTTTCCACACAAAAATGATTTGAACTGTGACTTATGATCTGATTATGAATGTATTAATTCTTATGGGATTTCCAGGTAATTATTGGGATCAAACAACTATTGGGATTGCTATTAGGAACATCTATCATGTTTTTTAAATGCAACTATCAAGTTTATAAATTAGAAATAGTCACTAGGTTTTCCTAAAACTACCGATTTGTTTCGGAAATAACTTTCAGGTTTCCCACAAAATAGCTACTATGTTGTCCAAATGTAGCTACCGGTTTGCTTTTTTTTTTTGAATGTTTTCACTGTAGAGCTGCCAAATTTCTGGAACAGTTACTAAATTGTCCAAATAACTCTCAGTTTGTTTAAAAAACACTTCGGTTTCCCTATACGATTTTGCGAAAACAGCTACCAAGTTCTCAAAATGTAGCTACCAAATTGTTTAGGAACACCTACCAAGTTTCCCTATATAACTACCAAGTTTTCTGAAAACAGCTACCAAGTTCTCAAAATGTAGATACAATGCTGCTTTGGAATACTTGTCAAGTTTCCCTAAACAACCGTCAGATTTTACGAAAACAACTACCAAGTTCTCGAAATGTAGCTACCAAATTATTTAGGAACTCGTGCCAAGCTTCCCCATACATCTACCAGCTTTTCCAAAAATAGGTACCAAGTTCTCGAAATGTAGCTACCAAGTTGTCTAGGAACGCCTACCAAGTCTTCCTATACAAGTGTCAGGTTTTTCAAAAACTACCAGGTTGCTTAGAAACACATGTCTTGTTGCCCTATACAGCTACCAAGTTTTCAGAAAACAACTACCAAGTTCTTAAAATGTAGCTACCAGGTTGCTTAGGAACACCTGCCAAGTTTCCCTATACAACTGATTGATACTATGAAAACAACAACCAAGTTCTCGGAATGTAGCTACTAGGTTGTTTAGCAAGCCCGCCAAGTTTCCCATACATCTGCCAGCTTTTCCGAAAACAACTACTAAGTTTTCGAAATGTAGCTACCAAGTTGTTCAGAAACACCTGCCAAGTTTCTTACAAAAACAACTCCAGATTGTTTAGAGCAACATATCAGGTTCTTTGAATAAAGCTACCATGTTATTTAGAAACAAATTATTCAAAAAAGGAGTGGCGGCTCCAGTTCAACGCCTTCACGCACCGTCTTTGAGGGGCACCTCCACGACCCCAAAGATTTCACGTAGCTCAAGGCCATGCCCACTAGAGTCAATCCCTACCAATACCTCGTCGGGTGCCTCTAGATGCATGCCATCCTGTCCTCGCTGCCTTCTGTGCCCAACAGGAGGCAATGGCTAGAAGTCGCCCGCCGATGAGGCTTCGGCCACTCCGCCGTCGGATAGAGAAGACTTGCAAATCATCACAAGGATGCATTGCTCAAGTGTATCATGTGTTCCACTCATGACGACTTCATACTCGAGTTTGCACTTTGCACCAACATTGTATTACATAAACAGTTCATCTTTTTCCACCTGTGATAATTTGCTAGAGCAAATTTAATTGTCTTGGAAATGACCAGACTCCAGATTCAGTGTCATCTTCTTGAGTTGTTTTCTAGTACATCACTGTATATTCAGGTGTTCAACTATTTCATTAGCGCTAGTCAGTGCACAACCGGGAGATTTGCTACATTCTGTACTAGTGCTGCTGAACGCTGATGCACTTTATTTTAGCAAGGAGTGAATAGTGTTGTTGATGCTATGTTTATGCATTGCCTGTTGAAATTATCTGTGGAAGCAACGCTGCAAACCGGCAAAAGAAGAACAAACGTTAACAGAGAACGAACAACTGAGCAGGGAGGCAAGAGAAACACATCCTTTGCATCTTAAAATTCTCTGCAACGGGTTGTAACCAGCCATGGAAAACTACAAGCTACAATTGTTGTGTTGACTGACCAGGGACCATCATTCTCTCGCATGCTTATTGTTGGTCGATTGAATCGTCAGCAATCGAATATCATAAGCATCGCGCCGGCCGCCGGACTCGTCATCAAGCGCACGTCTCCATCTGCTCGTCGGCGGCGGACGCGTCGCGCTTGCCGGCAGCGGCCTCCTCGTGCTCTACTGCGGCGGCCGCCTTGCGGTTGGCGGCAGCGGCCTTCTCCTCGCGCCCTTCAGCAGCGGCGGCCGCCTTGCGCTTGCCGGCAGCGGCCTCCTCCCCGCGCCCTTCCGCGGCGGCCTCCCCCTCAGTGTTGGTCGGCGGCAGACTGCCTGCTGTGTGCTCATCGGCGGCTTCCCTCGATGGGCGCTCGGCGGCGGGCTCCCCGCTACATGCTCGTCGTCAATCGCATTGGAGCCCTCCCCTACACTCGTACAGGCGCACTCGTCCCAGTGGTGGTTCGAGAGAAATAAGTGGACAGGAGCAGCCCACGAGGGGATAAGGGATAGAGACCCGAGTGTGATGCTTGGAGCCAGACGCGCGATGGCCTTTCACGAATCGCGGCGCACCGCCGCACGGAAGACGGATGACGAGGTGTACCCTCATCAAATCTCATGGTTAAGGACCTAGGGTTGAGATTATGGGGAGAGAACGTGGTAGTACTGGTAGTTTCGTCGGCTGACAAGCAGAGGCAAAGATTTACCCAGTTCAGGCCCCTCGGGTGGAGGTAAAGACCTACTTCCTGCTTGTCTGGTATTGATTGTGGATTATGCGATTACAGGTGAGCTCCGGCGAGTTGATGATCTCGCAAGAGCTTTGGTGGTTCGTGTATGGCTTGGTCCCAGATCGGTACCCCTCCCAGCCTTTAAATAGGCTGGGTCTCGGGAGTTTGTAACCGACCTAGTTTACACATAAGGAAAGCCTAAACCGACTATGCCTATGTCTAGTCTTGGAGGGTACTCCATCTTCTTGGGCCTCTTGTCTTGGGCTTCGAGTAGCCTCTTCGATATTGGGCCTTAGTCGTTACGTGCACCAGGTACCCTCATGGTAGGGTACCCATATGTATACCCATGTCAGTAGCCCCCGAGTACTTGGCTGACTCGAAGAATCGGGCATGGACTCTTTCGTGAGTGCACGTCGTATGCTTTGTATTCTGTATATATAATTTGGAATTCCTGTATGAATAGCACACGTTTGGCTATGTCGAGTATCTCATCGACTGTATTTTATGATGATCAAGATATAATAACTTAGCAGGCACAGTACACCGACGGATCGGGACTGGTTAAGTACTCATTCGGGTAAAACCTTACTAGATTTCAATCAAACTCGAGTCCCCGGACTCGAATCTGGAACAAACTGGTCAGATTCGACTAGGCCGCTTGAGGTCTTACTGAGTCGATCTGCAGTATAACTTTGAATTTTACCCAACGCGTCCGTCGGGATTTTTCATCATGTCTGCTGACACGGAAAGTGTAAGGATTAACGTTGCTGGAACGGTCCTTAGCCCAGCTCGAAAGTTCGGCGGGTCTTACCTTTGCACTATGCATGCAGCATCCGAGATATTTGCGACTGACACAACTCGGGAATGTTTCAAGTATGATTTCTGAACTTTGTTGGACGAGTCATGCCCTTTGTCGACTGATATTTGCCGTTATGCTATCGGGTGCGCGACAACGCTCCCGATGGGAGTAGCCCCCGAGATTGTGCTTTATTGTTTTGCAATGGGGGATAATCTCAAAAACTCTGCATATGTTAATCGAAGAAATTTGTGCCATAATTCTATCGGGTGCACGACAGTGCTCCCGATGGGAGTAGCCCCGAGATTATGCTGTATTACTTGTAAATGGAGGATAATCTCAATCATTATCCTCAGCATCTTCAGTCGAAGAATTTTTTGAACATGCTCCCAATGGGAGTAATATGACTTAGTCGAAGGAACGGTCGAGTGACCAATTTTGCCTTGAAAGTTTTGTCACACCCGAACTAATCAGGGCAATCGATGAACAATATGCGTTGAGCATACTCGAACGTATTTTCTGAACAGATGCTTTAATGACGTCAGGGATGACGTTTATTTCGACTGCGATTTTTGACACGCGTGGCATGCGTTATGCTGCGATTGATGGGACGTGACACGTAGGTGGGCCCATTTATGCAGAGCTGACCGAAGACGGTGCCGTTTGGACTTGATTTGACCACACGGGCCCACTTTTTCCGCAAGCGTGACGATGGCTTCTCTTTTTACGTGCGTAGTGGGCGGAGTGGCCGGCGACGGTTGCCCTCCGCGTTTGCCACGTGTACGGTCAGATTGCGTGCGTAACGCACGATTTGGATCTGAATGGCTGTGATTGCTTTTGTCTTGTGGTAAATAGGGGAACGGCGCTGGCATTTGTTTTTACCTGCCATTTGCTCTGTGCGCCGCCCCTGCTCCATCATCTTCCTCGCGCTCTGCCTCCATTGCTCCTGCGCTAAAGCTTTGCGCGCTCTCCCACCTCCTCGTTGACGATGAAGAAAGCGGTGGGCAACAAGCGCTCCACCTCGGCTGCTGCCGCCGCGCCCGATGCGGCGGCGAAGAAGGGGAAGAAGATTGCGGCTAGCACATCTGCGGCCGCCGTCGACCTCAAGAAGACCAATGGGGATTGGATGAAATCCACCTGAAGGATGCGCAGCTGGACAAGCTGCGCGAGGAAGGATTGCTGCCACCTTCCGACCAACTCCTCGTCCGCGCACCTTCGCCCAAAGAGGTACTTCCGAGCCTCGCGCTAACGAGCGCGTCTGTTTCGCGGAGTTTTTGCCTAGGGGTTTCTCGCTCCCCCTCCATGATTTTGTGCGAGGTTTGCTGTTTGCCTACGGGGTGCAGATCCATGATCTCACCCCGAACGGTATTATGCACATTGCGTGTTTCATCACGCTGTGCGAGTGTTTTTTGGGTGTTGCTCCGAGTTGGGCATTATGGAAATCCATCTTCATGGTCCGGCCAAACAACCGAGGCGACCGAACCTACCCAGTCGGAGGCCTGCAGATCCAAGTGCGCAGCGACACCCGATACTTCGCCCTGAAGCCAGTCGACTCGGCGCAGGGGTGGAGGAAGAGGTGGTTCTATGTGCAAGTGGACCAAAATGTGGCCCCAGCATTTTCGACTGCTGGTATAGCCGCTAGGACGAGAGCCTGGAACCATGATCTTTCGACTGAAGAAGTGACGGAAGCAGCGCCTATGCTGGAGGCAATTGGAGGGCTCCTGAAAAGCATCACGGATGTGCATCTGATTGCCACCTTTGTGAAGAGGCGGGTATGGCCACTCCGCGCTCGTGCCCACCCAATGTGGGAGTACGAAGGTCCCCTCGACTCCACTCGAATGAGCAAGGAGGAGCTGTCGAGGAGTGAACTGGTGACACATGTGCGGTCCATCACCAGTACTAAACAGAGCGAGCCCTGCAACGTTGACTGCCCAGTCGATCCTTATGGGGCTGAAAAGCCTTTGACAGAGGTTAGTGAATCTTTCGAGTATATGATCTTCTGTTTTTGTTATCCTTCTGTGCATCTTTGTGACTTTGACTGCTATATCTTGTATGCAGGGCCACTCGACTACCTCCACTCTTCCTCCTCTTCCCGAAGATGGGCCAACTTATGAAACAGAGGTGATAGTAGACGCGAAGGTAGGGGATGAATCGCCTTTACCTTCGGCTACCACTTCACCCACAGAAGATGTTGAAGAAGAAGGGGTAGAGGAAGCACAAGGCAAGGAGCCTGCCGCGAGTGAGTATGTTAGCGAGGTTCCTCTTCGCAAGCGCCGTCGGGCAGCCCAAGTTTTGTCTTCTTCCACGAGCTCACCCGCGAGGGAATCAGATGTGAGGGATGATGGAAACTCAGCTCCGTCTCCTATGACCACAGCTGCTCCCTTGGACGTGAGTCCTTTGAGCTCGGCTCCCCTCCTCCTCAGTCGAGTGGGCAGCTTCCTTTTGGAGGCCCAAACTTTGACGAGCTCGACACCGAGGATGAAGAAGAGCATAGGTTTGCTCCTTTTTGCACTTAATAATATTTTTTGTGAGTTATGTACCTTTGCTTATGTTGTATGCCTTTCGGTCACTTGTAGTGCTGAGACTGTGCGACCTCCAACTCCTCCAACCGCGAGAGCCTCGAATCCAGATCAGCCTGAAGCCTCTCCTGTTGCGGCTGAAGTTGTGAAAACAATAGCCACGACAGCTTCCATTGAGGCTGCCAATATTGCGAGTACATCGACTCCGCAAATTGGAACTTCTGCTGCCAAGCCCGCGCCTTGGATTGAACACGTAAGTGTCTTTTTGTTGAGTCTTCCTTCTGTACCTATTTGTGTATAGCTTATGTTGGTTTTGTGTGCGTGCAGCCCTTCTACCTCAACTGGTGGAATCAGGCAAAGCATTTGTCCAGGTTGAACAGGAGAGGGATAATCTGCGCGCTGTTATGGAGCAGCTCACCCGTAAGTATCTTGGGTTTCTGTAAGTCTTTGCCTTGTCGATTGTGAATGACATCTGCCCATCTATCTCAGGTGACAAGGCAAACGCTGAATCTCGGGTTAAAGAGTTAGAAGAAACACTCGCCAAGGAGCGCGAGGAGTCGAAGAAGGCCTTGGATGATGCCAAGGACTCCGCCGCTTTGCGCGAGAAGAATTATGCTGAGCGCCTGACGAGCCTCACCCGAGACGTAGGCGGTGAGTCGAGCCTTTCACTTTGTGCCTTCTTCTCTTGCCACTGAATAATATGTAACATTTTTTGTTATTTCTGCTTTTTTGAAGGAGCTGTTGGGGCATCGACACCTGTAGATCAACCGGGTGTCGATTTGTCCCTTGACCGCGCAATCGGCGACCTGGACGTCGTCTCTACCCAAGCCAAGGACGCACTCGTGGTGGCTCTAAGTTGACGAGGGAATATCTCCCCGGCAATAGTGCCAGAAACAATGCTTGTACGTCACACGTCAGTTGGGAACCCCAAGAGGAAGGTATGATGAGTGCAGCAGTAAGTTTTCCCTCAGTATGAAACCAAGGTTTAATCGAACCAGTAGGAAAACGAGGTTTGCTTCGAAGGTGTTGGTGAAGGAGTGTAGTGCGGCGCAACACCAGGGATTCCGGTGCCAACGTGGAACCTGCACAACACAATCAAATTACTTTGCCCCAACTTAACAGTGAGGTTGTCAATCTCACCGGCTTGCTGAAAACAAAGGGTTAAACGTATCGAATGGAAAATGATGTTTGTTTGCATAAAACAGTAGAGAACAATGATTGCAGTAGATTGTATTTCAGATGTAAAAGAATGGACCGGGGTCCACAGTTCACTAGTGGTGTCTCTCCAATAAGATAACTAACATGCTGGGTAAACAAATTACAGCTGGGCAATTGACAATTGATAAGTGCATATAACATGCATGTGTGAGCTGTGGTGTCTACTATGAGATTCATTTGGGCATTACGACAAAGTACATAGACCGCTATCCAGCATGCATCTATGCCTAAATAGTCCACTTTCCGGTTAACATCCGTACCCCTTCCAGTATTAAGTTGCAAGCAACAGACAATTGCATTAAGTAATGTGCGTAATGTAAACAATACATTCATCCTTGAATAAAGCATTGCTGTTTTACCCCTAGTGGCAACAACACATCTACAACCTTAGAACTTGCTGTCACTATCCCAGGTTAAATAGAGGTTGAACCCAACTATCATGCATAAATACCCCCTCTTGGAGTCACAAGTATTCACTTGGCCAAGGCTTCAACAAGTAACGGAGAGCATGCAAGATCACAAATGACATAGACATGATAATATAATATTCAGCTCCACATAGGTATCAATATAAGTCAGATCCCAGCAAACACAACATGTAGCATTACAATAAGATGATCTTGATCATGATAGGCAGCTCACAAGATCTAAACATGATGGCACAAGTGGAGAAGACAACCATCTAGCTACTGCTATGGACCCATAGTCCAAGGATGAACTACTCACGCATCACTCCGGAGGCGGGCATGGCGATGTAGAGCCCTCCGGTGATGATTCCCCTCTCCGGCAGGGTGCCGGGAAGAGCTTCAGAACCCCCCGAGTTAGGGTTGACGACGGCGGCGGCAGCGAATATGTTCTGGATGAAAGGCTCGGTGTTTTAGGGTTTTCACGTCTCGGGGAATAAATAGGCGAAGGGGCGATGTCGGCGGACCCCCGAGGGGCCCAAACCACAGGCGGCGCGGCTGGGCCCACTGCCGCGCCTGGTGGTTTGGCCACCTCGTGGCTCTTCGTCTCTCCTTCGGACTCCGTGTACGTGCTGGAAAAATAGGGACTTGGCCTTTTGTTTCGTGCAATTCCGAGAATATTTCCAGAAGTAACTTTCTGAAACCAAAAACAGCAGAAAACAGGGAACTGGCACTGTGGCATCTTGTTAATAGGTTAGTCCCAGAAAATGCATAAAAGTGATACGAAGTGTATATAAAACATGTAGCAAATGGTATAATATAAGCATGGAACAGCAGAAATTATGGATACGTTGGAGACGTATCAAGCATCCCCAAGCTTAGTTCTACTCGTCCTCGAGTAGGTAAAACGATAACAACAAATAATTTCTGAGGAGACATGCTTTCACACAATCTTGATCAATATATTGCAAGGCTCATGTCATGAATGAAGTGACTCAAAGCAATGATCTATAGTTTGCTAACAAATAGATAAAGAGTAAACAATGAATCATATAAGCAAAAACTTTTCATGAATAGTACTTTCAAGACAAGCATCAAAAAGTTTTGCATAAGAGGTAACTCATAAAGCAATAGATTCAAAGTAAAAGGCATTGAAGCAACACAAAGGATGATTAAGTTTCAGCATTGCTTTCAACTTGTAACATGTATATCTCATGGATAGTTGTCAACATAAAGCAATATAACAAGTGCAATAAGTAAATATGTAAGAATCAATGCACACAAAGTTGACACAAGTGTTTGCTTCTAAGATAGAAAGGAGTAGGTAAACTGACTCAACATAAAGTAAAAGATAGGCCCTTCGCAGAGGGAAGCAGGGATTAAATCATGTGCTAGAGCTTTTTAAGTTTTCGAAAGCATATAGAGAGCACAAAATAAGTATTTGAGAGGTGTTTGTTGTTGTCAACGAATGGTAGTGGGCACTCTAACCCCCTTGTCAACCAGACTTTCAAGAGCGGCTCCCATGAAGGACGTTATCTCTACCAGCAAGGTAGATCATCCCTCTTCTCTTTTGTTTACACATGTATTTTAGTTTCTTTATAGATGACACTCCTCCCAACCTTTTGCTTACACAAGCCATGGCTAACCGAATCCTCGGGTGCCTTCCAACATTCACATACCATGGAGGAGTGTCTATTTGCAAATTAAGTTGCTTACTGATAAATCAGGGCAAAACATGTGAAGAGAATTATTAATGAAAGTTGTAATTAATTGGGGCTGGGCACCCCGTTGCCAGCTCTTTTTGCAAATTATTGGATAAGCGGATGTATATGCCACTAGTCCAGGTGAAAGTCTGTCAGAAGTAAATGACAAGATTGAAAGATAAAACACCACATACTTCCTCATGAGCTATAAAACATTGACACAAATAAGGAGTAATAAAGTTTTGAATAGTTTAAAGGTAGCACATGAAATATTTACTTGGAATGGCAGGAAATACCACATAGTAGGTAGGTATGGTGGACACAAATGGCATGGGTTTTGGCTCAAGTTTTGGATGCACGAGAAGCATTCCCTCTCAGTACAGAGTTTAGGCTAGCAAGGTTGTTTGAAGCAAACACAAGTATAAACCGGTACAGCAAGAATCACATAAAAACATATTGCAAGTATTATAAGACTCTACACTGTCTTCCTTGTTGCTCAAACATTTTACCAGAAAATATCTAGACCTTAGAGAGAACAAATATGCATCCCAAGTCTCAACAAGCTCTACGGTAGTTCTCCACTACTAGGCTTTAACTACATGATGCAAGAGCTTAAACATGATCTACTTGAGAGCTCAAAACAATTGCAAAGCATCAAATCGAAACAAGACAATGATCTACAAGAATGCATATGTCTTTTCCAATACCAACTACTACATGTAGCATTTTCTTTCTTCCAAACAAACACCAATCAATTTATTTAAACATAAACTCTCCAAATGATAATATAATGCAGCAAGAGAGTATTTATAAACAAGTGCTAACAGCTCGAAGAGATGCATGAAAAACAGGAGCTAAAAGCACTGCAGTAGCTAGTTAAGAATACTCAACAAATATAAGTGAAGAACATGAGTATTCACATGAAAAAGCGGAGCGTGTCTCTCTCCCACACAAGGATTGCTAGGATCCGAATTTATTCAAACAAAAACAAAAATAAAAACACACAGACGCTCCAAGTAAAGCGCATAAGATGTGAAAGAATTAAAATATAGTTTCACTAGAGATGACCTGATAAGTTTGTTGATGAAGAAGGGGATGCCTTGGGCATCCCCAAGCTTAGACGCTTGAGTCTCTCTGAATATGGTTGGGATGAACCACGGGGGCATCCCCAAGCTTAGGCTTTTCACTCTTCTTGATCACATAATATCACCCTTCTCGCTTGATCCTTGAAAACTTCCTTCACACCAAACTCAAGACAGTTCTCATTAGAGGGTTAGTGCATAATCAAAAATTCTCATATTCTGTAATGATACAATCAATCCCAAAGCTTCTGGACATTAGCTACAGCCACCAATGCTTTGTGGAGCAAAGAAATCCACACAAACACAGTAAAAGAGCGAATGCAAAACAAAAGGCAGAATCTGTCAAAAACAGAACAGTCTGGAATGACGAATTTTTTCGAGGCACTTAAGTTGCTCAGATGGATCTGGCCTAAAATAATGAAAGTTGCGTACATATCTCAGGAATATGCGTGATTTTTCTCAGAATTTTTTGAATTTTCTACAGGGAGATAAGCTCAAATCCGTGACAGCTAAAAATCTGTCACTGCGCAGAAATCCAAATCTTGCATCAACTTTCAATATAGAACTTTACTTGGCACAACATTGCGATAAAATAAAGATACAAAGGAGTTGCTACAGAAGTAACAAAACTCCTTGACTCAAAGAAAACAAAAATAACAGCAAATAAAAACGATGGGTTGTCTCCCATAAGCGCTTTTCTTTAACGCCTTTCAGCTAGGCGCAGAAAGTGAAAATCAAGTGTTGTCAAGTGGCAAATCATTCAAATCATCAAAAGCTTCTTCCAACACACAGCTTGTAACAATGGGTATCTTAGATGTTCCTGGAGGTGTTTCATTACCTTTAACCGTACTAAAAGTTTTATCAATTTTAAGCTCATAATGAGTCTTTGGTTTTGGCACTTTAGGAACATACATAAACTTTTGCTCTCTACCCACATAAACTTTCTCCTTTTTAGACTTAAGAGAAGTAAAGGTTGAACTTAAGGTTTCAATAGCTTCCTCTAACTCATCAATTCTATGATTTTGGGTGTCATGGATATTATTATCCTCAAGAACAGTGATTCTTTCATTGATGGTGGCTATTGATTCATTAGTCTTACCAATACAATCAAGAAAATTTGGAAAAAAATTCTCCATAGAGTCTAACTTATTTATAACATCCTCCAAGGTGATCTCAATTTTAATATCTTTAGTGGGTGGTGTTCCTACCAAACTTTCAATAATATTACAGGCTTCTAAAGCAGGAGTACCCAAGAAATTTCCACCTGTAAGAGTGTCTAGAACATACCTATACCAACTAGAGATACCAACATAAAAGTTCCTAAGGAGGATAGTGGTAGAGTGTTTCTTAGTACATCTATGATGAGCATCACTAATTCTATACCAAGCATCTTTCAAATTTTCACCTCCTAGTTGCCTAAAAGAACGAACTTCAACTTCAGGAGCATTCATTTTGAAAAACAAAATCAAACTGAATTAAACAAGTAACTAATTTTTTTGTGTTTTTGATAAAGAGAGCAAACAAGACTAAATAAAAATAAACTAAGCAAGACAAATAACAAAGTAAAGAGATTGGGTGTGAGAGACTCCCCTTGCAGAAGCAATTCGGTTTTCCCCGGCAACGGCGCCAGAAAACGTGTTGGTGGCTCTAAGTTGACGAGGGAATATCTCCCCGGCAATAGTGCCAGAAACAATGCTTGTACGTCACACGTCAGTTGGGAACCCCAAGAGGAAGGTATGATGAGTGCAGCAGTAAGTTTTCCCTCAGTATGAAACCAAGGTTTAATCGAACCAGTAGGAAAACGAGGTTTGCTTCGAAGGTGTTGGTGAAGGAGTGTAGTGCGGCGCAACACCAGGGATTCCGGTGCCAACGTGGAACCTGCACAACACAATCAAATTACTTTGCCCCAACTTAACAGTGAGGTTGTCAATCTCACCGGCTTGCTGAAAACAAAGGGTTAAACGTATCGAATGGAAAATGATGTTTGTTTGCATAAAACAGTAGAGAACAATGATTGCAGTAGATTGTATTTCAGATGTAAAAGAATGGACCGGGGTCCACAGTTCACTAGTGGTGTCTCTCCAATAAGATAACTAACATGCTGGGTAAACAAATTACAGCTGGGCAATTGACAATTGATAAGTGCATATAACATGCATGTGTGAGCTGTGGTGTCTACTATGAGATTCATTTGGGCATTACGACAAAGTACATAGACCGCTATCCAGCATGCATCTATGCCTAAATAGTCCACTTTCCGGTTAACATCCGTACCCCTTCCAGTATTAAGTTGCAAGCAACAGACAATTGCATTAAGTAATGTGCGTAATGTAAACAATACATTCATCCTTGAATAAAGCATTGCTGTTTTACCCCTAGTGGCAACAACACATCTACAACCTTAGAACTTGCTGTCACTATCCCAGGTTAAATAGAGGTTGAACCCAACTATCATGCATAAATACCCCCTCTTGGAGTCACAAGTATTCACTTGGCCAAGGCTTCAACAAGTAACGGAGAGCATGCAAGATCACAAATGACATAGACATGATAATATAATATTCAGCTCCACATAGGTATCAATATAAGTCAGATCCCAGCAAACACAACATGTAGCATTACAATAAGATGATCTTGATCATGATAGGCAGCTCACAAGATCTAAACATGATGGCACAAGTGGAGAAGACAACCATCTAGCTACTGCTATGGACCCATAGTCCAAGGATGAACTACTCACGCATCACTCCGGAGGCGGGCATGGCGATGTAGAGCCCTCCGGTGATGATTCCCCTCTCCGGCAGGGTGCCGGGAAGAGCTTCAGAACCCCCCGAGTTAGGGTTGACGACGGCGGCGGCAGCGAATATGTTCTGGATGAAAGGCTCGGTGTTTTAGGGTTTTCGCGTCTCGGGGAATAAATAGGCGAAGGGGCGATGTCGGCGGACCCCCGAGGGGCCCAAACCACCAGGCGGCGCGGCTGGGCCCACTGCCGCGCCGGTGGTTTGGCCACCTCGTGGCTCTCTTCGTCTCTCCTTCGGACTCCGTGTACGTGCTGGAAAAATAGGGACTGGCCTTTTGTTTCGTGCAATTCCGAGAATATTTCCAGAAGTAACTTTCTGAAACCAAAAACAGCAGAAAACAGGGAACTGGCACTGTGGCATCTTGTTAATAGGTTAGTCCCAGAAAATGCATAAAAGTGATACGAAGTGTATATAAAACATGTAGCAAATGGTATAATATAAGCATGGAACAGCAGAAATTATGGATACGTTGGAGACGTATCAACTCACCAAATCTACGAGCACGCTCGGCGCCGTGTTCAAGGATGTGTTCCCCTCCAGCGAACCTCCTTCGACTGTGGGTGGCTTCGCAGACGTCCTGGGCCCGGGAACTTTGACTATGACGAATTTTGCGCGCTTTGACGGTACGCGGCTCAGAGACCACCCTCAAACTCCTTTTAGGTCATGGGATAGAGGGTGACTTCGAAGCCGCTCTGTCTGCTTTTCCTCGTAAGCCTGGCGGGAAATTGGTGTCCCTAAAGCATTTGAACGAGCCAGCCGCAAAGTTGGCTGAATTTTATGGCCACCATGGAGCGCCGGGCAGAAGAGGTCGCCGCTCGTGCGAGTAGGGCTAGGTCAGAGTCGATGTCTGAGAAGTAGGGCAGCCGCGCCTTTGATGTCTTGTAATTAAACTTATGACCATGCGAGTATGCATGTGCTTTTGCTACCTTTGTATGAATTTATGCTCCTCGTTATGATTCTGTTTGTAAAGCTGTATGTTGTTGCTCGTCTGAGCTTTGTGATAGTTTCTCATGAAACTTTTATGATGCTTGGAACAGAAACGGCCAGCCGCCACTTCATCCAGTTCGTCGCGGCATCATACCCCTTCTCGATCTCGAGCTCAGGCGTCAAACGATGCCGCGGTAATACGTTATATGAAGGCTCGACTTGCGAAACAGGAGCAGGAACTGGCGAGTGCCCGAAGCGAGCTGGAAAGGATGAGGGCAAGGCCTGCTTTACCCACCCAACGGGAGGAGTATGTGCTTGGCGAGATGGAGATCGTGAACAGACAGCTCGAGTGTAAGCATGACTGCCTTGATCTTATGAGTTCACAGCCTGTTCTTTTTTGTTCACCCAACTTGTGTTGTTGCAGGTTTTGTTCAAGATTTCCAGGCGGAGCAGGCTCGCGTGGATGAGCAGTTGAACATGGCAACTGACGAACCCACGACTGGCCGCCAGCACTTTCGATTGGACAAGCACCGAGCACGCATACTTGCGACTCTGCAAGATCGGGTGTGGCGGAGCACTATGCTTCTTGAATTGTGCAGGTCGGCCTTCAGTCGAATCAACCAGATGGTTTTTCCGACTGGGCCACAACCTCAAGGAATCCACGCGTTGCTCGATCTCTTCCGGTCAACAGGTTCCATTCGAGGCTTCATCACCCAGAAGCTTGTGGACGGTGCCAACGCAACCATGGCGTATCTCCGAAGTCAACGTCCAAATTTGCAGCTACGTCCACCCGTGCCTGGATCGTCTTTGTCCCAGTCGAACCTTGACGAAACATTCGATCACGCGAGGACATTGGTTGATTGCTATCAAGCGCAACTTATGGGCCCTGTTCTTCCAGCAAAGGATGAACCAGAAGATTAGGGTATTTATGTATAGGGAACAGCCCCCGAGTGTAAATTTGCCACTTAGTACATATTTGTTCACTTGTATGTATGCAGCCCCCGAGTGTATCGAGTGGGGTTTATGAAAAACAGTTTACATAGATCATGAATTACATAGCCCCCGAGTGCTCGAGTGAGGTTATGAATTTTATGAGAGTTGAAGCTTCAACTTATGCCTGCAGGCTCAGCCCCCGAGTGATTGATTGGGGTTGAGCAACTTTTCCTTTGTGTTTAGTGTTACGATCCAGCCCCCGAGTATTCGAGTGTGGCTGGAGTATT
The DNA here is from genome assembly GCA_947311845.1 of Poa pratensis. Lineage (NCBI taxonomy): Eukaryota > Viridiplantae > Streptophyta > Magnoliopsida > Poales > Poaceae > Poa > Poa pratensis. The sequence goes on along the minus strand of CAMZMU010000107.1, from coordinate 69,822,567 downwards.
GTGTTTGAAGAGCAAAAGCTTTTATGTTTTGAGATACTCAGCCCCCGAGCATACGGTGTGGCTAAGTTTGTGCTGATAAGCTATGCGAGTAGTAAGCAGAAAAGTATGAGGAATTTATTGACTATATTCCATTTATGAATGTTAGGCTGCAGGCCGCCTCATTAAAAACCTTCCAGTCCCCTTAGGTACCCTGGTAAGGAAAAGAGCGCGTCTGAAACCTGCAGCCATCCGACATATGAGCCTATTACATTATGCGACTGAGCAATCTAAGCATAGAAACGGCGCAGCTGCGCAACGTTCCAAGGATTGTGGAGAGTTCGCCGGTCTTCGCATGCTTCAGTCTGTATGCTCCACCACCTATGACCTCGTGATGATGAAGGGTCCTTCCCATGGAGAAGCAAGTTTATGCACCTTCTTCTGCTTCAGTCGAAGTACCAAGTCACCCACCTCGAAGGACCTGGTACGCAGTCGACGGCTGTGATAGTTGCGTAGATCTTGCTGGTAGACAGCTGTACGTGCTAGCGCTGTGTTGCGTGCTTCTTCGAGCAAGTCGACTGCATCTTCGAGTGCTCATCTGCATCTTCTTCATTGTATGCTTCGACTCTTGGTGCGTTGAACCTTACGTCTGATGGCAGGATTGCCTCTGCGCCGTAGACCATGAAGAATGGAGTGAATTGCGTTGAGGCGTTGGGTGTTGTGCGTAGGCTCCATAGCACAGACGGGAGCTCTTCTACCCAAGCACCCGCAGCCCTTTTGAGTGGCACCAGGAGGCGCTTCTTGATTCCACTTGTCACAAGCCCATTGGCCTTTTCGACTTGGCCGTTTGATTGCGGGTGCGCCACAGATGCATAATTGAGCGTGATATCTTGCTCTTTGCAGAAGGATTTGAATTCCTCAGCCGTGAAGTTTGTACCGTTGTCAGTGATGATGCTATTGGCACACCAAAGCGGTATATGATGGATTTTATGAAATTGACTGCTGTAGTGGCAGTCGAACTTGTGATGGGTACTGCTTCAATCCACTTGGTGAACTTGTCGACCGCCACCAGAAGGTGAGTATGCCCTCCATGGGAGGATTTTTTGAGTGGCCCAACCATATCGAGCCCCCACTGGGCGAAAGGCCAGGCCAATGGTATTGTCTTCAACGCCGATGCGGGTGCGTGCGGCTTTGTGGCGAATTTTTGGCAGCCGATGCACCTTTTGACTATGTCCTCCGCGTCTTTGAGTGCTGTGGGCCAGTAGAAGCCTGCGCGAAAGGCTTTGGCTACGAGTGATCGACTGCTGGCGTGATGCCCGCAAGTACCTGCATGAATATCACGAAGGATGGCTTGGCCATCTTCAAATGCTATGCAACGCTGGAACATACCTGATATGCTGCGTTTGTAAAGTTCACCGTTGATGACAGTGTATGCTTTAGATCGTCGAGTGACGCGTCTTGACTCTGTGAAGTCTTCGGGTACCTCGCCGCGGAGTATGTATGCGAGGAAGGGTTGAGTCCAAGTTGGCTCGATGAGGAGTACCTCGACTGGTGGGTCCTCTGTGCTAGGTGTTTTGCTCTTGGCTGGTGCGGCTGATGCAGGAGTTGCCGCTTCTTTTTGATTGATCTGTGCTCTATGCGCTCGAAGAAGACACCAGGTGGCACTGGTGCTTTGGTCGCACCAATGTTGGCTAACTTATCTGCTTCTTCATTGCTTCACGCCCTATGTGCCGCAACTCGCAGCCTTCGAAGCTGCCCTCCATGATGTTGTACAGTCACGGTAGGCGATCATGTTATCTGCGATTGCGTCACAAGCCTTCATTGTTTGCTGCACCACCAAATTCGAGTCGCCGTAGATCATCAGTCGAGTGCACCCGAGTGCTTTGCCATCCTCATGCCATGGATCAGAGCCTCATATTCTGCTTCGTTATTGGATGGGAACTCGAACCCATTTGCAGGATGTAGCGGAGCTTGTCGCCTTTTGGTGATATGAGGATGACACCTGCGCCTGCGCCTTCGTTTTTCTTCGAGCCATCAAGTACATGGTCCAGGAATTGGACACATCTGGTGCTCCTGGGAGCTGAGCTTCAATCCACTCGGTGTGGAAGTCGGGTAAACTTGTGCTTTGATGGCCTTCGGGTAATCATACTTGATGTCTCTTGGTGCTAGCTCGATGAGCCATTTTGCTACTCGCCCAGTCGCATTGGGGTTTGTGAGGATGTCCCCGATCCCTGAAGTGCTGATTACAGTGATCGGGTGCTCGGAGAAGTAATGCGTCAGCTTCCTTGAGGACATGAACACGGCGTATGCCAGCTTCTGATAGTGCGGGTACCGCTGCTTTGATGTGGAGAGCACTTCACTCAAGTAATAGACTGGACGTTGTATGCTTTGGGCGTGTCCCTCCTCTCTGCGTTCGACCACAGAACAGTGCTCACCACCCTATTAGTTGCAGAGACATATAGGTATAGTGGCTCGCGTTCCCTTGGTGCTACGAGGATTGGAGGGCTTGTGAGGACTCGCTTGAGGTCCGTGAAGGCTGCTTCGGCTTCTGGCGTCCACTCGAACTTATCTGCCTTCTTCATCAGTCGATAGAACGGGAGTGCTTTTTCGCCTAGCTTGCTGATGAATCGACTGAGTGCTGCTACTCTACCCGCCAACTTTTGCACGTCGTGGAGCTTTGAAGGCCTTTGCATCGTCAAGATGGCCTGTATTTTCTCCGGGTCCGCCTCGATTCCTCGAGCTGAGACTAGATACCCGAGGAGTTGCCCGGCTGGCACGCCGAACGTGCACTTCTTCGGGTTGAGCTTGATGTGGAAGCGTTTGAGGTTTGCGAATGTCTCCGCAAGTCATCGAGTAGCGTGCTTTCTTCTCTTGTGGTGATGACGATGTCATCTACATAGACCTGGACGTTTCGCCCAATCTGCTTCTTGAGGCAATCTTGCATCATGCGCTGATAGGTTGCGCCTGCGTTTTTGAGCCCGAAAGGCATTGTGGTGTAGCAGTAGACCCCGAGTGGGGTTATGAACGCCGTTTTTTCTTCATCCTCTTCCTTCATCCTTATCTGGTGGTAACCCGAGTAAGCATCCAGGAAGGACAAGCGAGCGCACCCGGCGGTGGAGTCGACGATCTGGTCGATTCGAGGTAGTGGAAAGTGATCCTTTGGACAGCACTTATTGAGTGCTGTAAAATCTACACACATCCGCAGGATGTCTGTATGCTTCTTCTCTACAAGTACGGGGTTGGCCACCCATTGTGATTTCTTGATCTCTCTGATGAATCCTGCTGCGAGTAGCCTGTCGACTTCGGCTTCGACTGCAGTTCTTTTTGGGCCGGATATGCGGCGCATTGTTTGTTTGACTGGTTTAGCACCTGGAAGTAGCTGGAGAGAGTGCTCGGCGAATTCCCTGGGAATACCTGGCATGTCTGCTGGACACCATGCAAATATATCCCAGTTCTCACGGAGGAATTCGACGAGCGCGCTTTCCTATGCGATAGGCAGACTCGACGAGACATTGACTGTCTTGGTCGGGTCAGTCGGGTGCACCTGATGCGATCTTGTGTCGTTGGTGGCACTGAATGCTCTGTCGACTGCCACCTTTTTGTGCTCTGGCATAAGTGTTCGATCGTTGGAGACCGCTAGATCGCGAGTGTTGCTTCCATGCCAAACATCTCAGAGATTTTGCTGAATTCTCGGTCGCAAGAGTCAGACTTTTGGAAGTTCCCCTTGACTGTGATTACTCCTTTTGGTCCAGGCATCTTCAGCTGGAGGTATGCGTAATGTGGCACCGCCATGAATCGAGCGAACGTCGGGCGTCCAAGTATAGCATGGTATTGTGACTTCCAGTCGACCACTTCGAACTCAATCGACTCTGTCCTGAAGTGGTGCTTGTCCCCGAACGTTACGTCGAGTTGTATGGTGCCCTCTGGGCTTATTGCTTTCCCTGGAACGATACCGTGGAAGGTATTTGAAGATCTTGGCAGGTTTTCGACTGACCTGTTCATTTTGCGGAGCGTATCTGCGAAGATGATGTTTATGCCGCTCCCACCATCCATGAAGACCTTGGACATGGCGTAGCCTCCAATTTGCGCGTCGAGTACCAGAGCAGAGTGCCCTGGTCGAACAACCGATGGAGGGTGGTCCTCTTTGCTGAAGCTTATTGTAGTTTCGGCCCTTCAAGTATTCTGTTACCGCAGGAGGTGACATGACCGCCATGTTTACCTGTCGAGTGCGAAGTTTTTGCTCCCTGTTGGAAGGTCGACCTTTCTGTATCATGTACATCTGCCCTTGGGGCGGAGGGTACTGTGGTTCGTCCACCCGAGGCACGGGCTGTATGGCACCCGCGAGATTTCCGCCTGGGGCAGGCTGTGGTGGTGGAGGTGGTGCCATCAGAACAGGCACGTTGTTTGGCTGAGGCACGGGTGCAGGTGCTTGTGCGGCTGCTGCCTTTCTGCGATTTACGTAATCAGTCGCCATTTGGTCGAACTCCCTGCAGTTTCTCATCGAGTGGTTGGATCGCAGTTTTCCATCGTCCCCCTTGTACAGGTGGAATCTGCAATCAGCGTCCATCTTTTCTTCGAATGATCGCTCAGATTGTGCCCGTGACTTGCGCCAATCCTTCCTCTTGTAGCTATCACTGCGTTGGCTGTCTCGACGATCATCTCGACTGTCTCCGATCATCTCGACTGTCTCGCCGATCTTCCGACCGTCGGTCGCTTCTGTCCTGATCATTGCGGGGTGTGGAGAACCCAGCCGCCATGAATTCGGGTCTGTCATCGTCGTAATGACGTTTTGAACGTTTGCGCCTTCGGTCGTCTCTGTACGAGTCTCTATGGCTTCGACTGCTATTCTCATGTTTGTCACGGGGTGAGGACCCGCGTGTGGTGCGTGCCATATCCTCTCCATCTGCCCACTCAGTCGCGATCTGCAAGAGGTGGGCTACAGATTTTGGCTTTTGGCGGCCAAGTGCTTCTTTGAAGTCTCGCCTGGCGAGGCCCATGACGAAAGCATCCATGGCCATATCTTCTGAAACCACTCCAACTGAGTTACGTATCTCAGTCCATCGTCTGATGTATGACCTCAACGTTTCGTCTGAACGCTGAACGCAGGCCCGCAGCTCCTCGAATGTTTTCGGGCGCTCACATAGAGGCTCGAAGTTTTTGACGAAATCCCTGCGGAAGTGATCCCACGAGTCGTATGTTGATGGGGTAGGGCCTTGAGCCAGTCGCGAGCTGTGCCTTCGAGCATGAGTCGTATGTACTGCATGGCTGTAGTGTTGGTGCCCCGCTGGCACGCAACTGCCAGCCTGTAATCTTCCAGCCACCCGGAAGGTTCCTGTCGACCCGTGTACTTGGGCTGTTCGGATGTGAGTTTGAATCCTTTGGGCATCCGTGTCTCGCGGACGCGTCGAGTGAAGCACAGAGCTCCATGTGGCTCAGGCTCTCGATCAGAGTATGAGTCGCTACTGTAAGATCTGCGTGATCTGCTCCTGGACCTGCGCCTTCGCGAGCCGCTTCTTTCCTTCGAGTGGTGGCGACGACCACTGTGATTATGCTCTTCCCGAGGCGCGTCGACTAGGGCACGGTCTCGACTCCCACCTGGAGTTCTTGGAACTTGGCGTATGGCCTTTGCAGCTAAGGCGAGTGATTTGATCTGTTGGCGGTGTAGTTTTGCGTTGGGGTCATCCGCTGGGGGCTTGATTGCCTCCAGGTATGCTGCAGCGGTGTAGAGAGCACCTGCTGCTGTTTTGGGCACCGGCAGTCCTTCCTCGTCGTATGTCATGAAGGAGTTGCCTAAGTTGCGGGTGAGTGCCGCCTTCTCGCCTGGCGAGAGGTGTGACAACCTTGATCTGCGTCCTGTGTCTGCTCGCCCGGTGGAGCTCAGGGAGAGCTGTCTTCTGCGCACACTCGACAAGCTAGCTTGCTTTTTGCGTTCTTCGAGTGTGGCTCTTATCTGCTTCAGTCGAAGTGACTCCTGCCAGTTGAAGTACTGGAAGGTCAACATCTCTTCTTGTGTTGCGTCTGCTGGCATCATTGTGCACTCCTTGATAACTTTATCTGCTTTTGCTGCCATCTCAGCAGTGATTGTGAGGGTTGTGGCTCCGTCCGGCATAGTGACTGTGCACGGGAATTCTGTAGGCCTGCGCTGGCCGCAGTTTCTGATGTTTCTGCGGCGATGGCCACATAGACCTGCTGGGGTATGACCCGAGGGTATATGTATGTACTTTCGAGTCCCGTCATGGACTCGACATCTTCATCGAGGCTCATGTCTGAGCCTGTATGTTCATCGAGTGGTTCGTCTGGACGGATCTCGCAGTCGACGTCTTCGTCGCCTATGCCCATCTCGGCGTCGGCGAGGTTGTTATGAGTCTCGAAGTCGAGGTTGTTGTTGGCGCAGATCTCGGAGTCGACGTGGTTGTCGATATGAGTTTCGAGGTCGTCGAAGTCGCTGAGGGAGATCCCGCAGTCGAAACTATCCTCGAGTGGGAGATCCAGCTCGGGATCGTTTGTGCGGTATGCTGATTCGGCCTCCTCGCCCTGGAGCTCTTCAATGAGCTCGCGCATCTCTCGTGTGGACATGGTTGTTGCAGACGAACAAGCTTGGAGGGTCGATGATGGTATGGACGCAGTGGAAAGATCCGCAGTCGAAGGAGCCGCAGCCGATGGAGCCTCGGGTGCGAAAGTCGCGAGTTGGCGTGGATCCGTCAAGTCCTGCACACCAAGCTTGTTGACGAAAAAATTGAACGAACCAACGGTTAAACCCAAACCTGACTCGAGATCGGAGAAGGCCTCCTGGAATCCTGGCGAGTGTGGCTCGAAATCCATCAGAGGATCCGATGTGCTTTTTGCGGGTGAAGCTGGCGTGTTGCCGTTTGTCGAGTGAGCCGGCGAGTTGCCGTGTGCCGCCTGAGTCGGCGAGTTCTGGTTTGTCGATGCAGCCGGCGAGTTGCCGTTTGTAGATCCGATCGGCGAGTCGCCGTTTTCCGATGGAACCGAAGAAACCGCGAGTCCAGCACTATTCTTTCCCACAGACGGCGCCAATTGACGAGGTGTACCCTCATCAAATCCCATGGTTAAGGACCTAGGGTTGAGATTATGGGGAGAGAACGTGGTAGTACTGGTAGTTTCGTCGGCTGACAAGCAGAGGCAAAGATTTACCCAGGTTCAGGCCCCTCGGGTGGAGGTAAAGACCCTACTTCCTGCTTGTCTGGTATTGATTGTGGATTATGCGATTACAGGGGAGCTCCGGCGAGTTGATGATCTCGCAAGAGCTTTGGTGGTTCGTGTATGGCTTGGTCCCAGATCGGTACCCCTCCCAGCCTTTTCTCGGGAGTTTGTAACCGACCTAGTTTACACATAAGGAAAGCCTAAACCGACTATGCCTATGTCTAGTCTTGGAGGGTACTCCATCTTCTTGGGCCTCTTGTCTTGGGCTTCGAGTAGGCTCTTCGATATTGGGTCTTAGTCGTTACGTGCACCAGGTACCCTCATGGTAGGGTACCTAATATTTATACCCATGTCAACGGACTGTGCGGCGCCTCCTAGTAGATTTCCCTAAATACTTATAAGAAAACTTCCCTACAGCACAAGTAAAGATAGAGACATACTTGAGACAAACCTCTAGCTGTACCAAAAAAAACTCACTCCTATACAAAGTTATTTTCAAACCAGAAAGCTGTTCATAAAGGCACGAAATAAACTTTAAATTCTAACACTTTCCAAGTTATTCTCACACAAAAACTTCAGAAAAGCTGTTCAGCAAAGCCAAACGAGCTCAACGACGCAGCACGAGACCACGCACAGCCCTTTTATCACGCGGCTCGAACCCTTCAATCCCGTCCGAGTAAATGGCATTGGCGGTCACACAACTCGTCGCGTATGTGCACTTAAGTCACACAACTCAAAAACGTGATTTTTTTGTCTCACAACTCCCAAACGTGTGCAAATTGGTCATAAACGGATCACGTCATCCCGTTTTGGACTGGAATTTTTTAGAAAACCCCCTGTGTTATATTAGGAGGGTCAATATTGCAAATATCCATGGACATAATGATTTTTAAAAAGATTAAAGATTGATGACATCATGCTGACATCATCAATGGATCCACCGCCAGAAACCGTTGCCGCGCCGTCGCCTGCTCACGCTTGAGCGGCCGGGCGCCATCCTGGGCGGGCGTCTCCGCCGCCCCACCGTGCCCCTGCTCGCGCCCTCGCCGCCAGAGCGCGGCCGCCGTCCTAGGCGGGGCACATCTGGCCTCCATCCCGAGCAGCGCCGCCGGCCTCCGCCGTCTCCGGCGCGATCTCTCCGGCCACCATGGCGTCGGAGCAAGGCGAGGAAGTGCCACTGCCGCCGCTCCGCCCTCTCCGGCGTGCCCGGATAGCCCAGATCGAGCGCACCAGAGGGCCGGTTCTGGGTCGCTTGCATTCACCGCGTCTCGTTGTCCTCTGTCGTAGACGCGGAGCTCGTCCAACGGCGGTTCGTTCACGTTGGCGGCGTGCCAAACAGCGCTGACATGACGGCCATGATTGGAGCAGCTCCAGGTGAATAAACAGGAGTTGTACAATCTGCTTGCGGATGTTGAATGGGAACGACACTACATGCTCAATTGCTCACCACGCCCACGCGCATCTGCACGGAGCGGTTCCGGAAATCGAAGCTGCTCCAGTGTCTCTCCGTCCAGCTCGCCCCGAGGCCCGATAACCCCAAGTGGCGCGCACAGCATGAACGGCCTCTTGATCTGTGGCTCGCGGCCGATGTACTGTTCCACGCTGGGTATTGCGGCAACCGCCCGGTGTACGCAGGCCTGGTGGCGACCAGGGACGCCCAAGTGCGGCACGACTGCCGGGGATGGAGGGCGGCGCGGCTGCGGGAGGTCGACGCGCGGGGAAGAAGATGTAGGATTTTGCAAAATGGCCCTCCTAATATAACATCAGGGGGTTTTCGGAAAAGTTCCAGTCTAAAACGGGATGACGTGAACGGTTTGTGACCAAAGTGCACATGTTTGATCAGTTGTGTGACCCGTTATACACGTTTTTCAGTTGTGTGACTTAAGTGCACATACGTTGTGTGACCGCCGGTGTCATTTACTCGTCCCGTTCGGCTCGACCAAGGCCGCACCCATTGGGAGAATTGATTATGACCCCCTCAGTTCGCACGCCTTGAATAATATACCCCTTTCTTCGTTTGCTTGCATCTCAGCCCGCCCACGTCTCTTTAGCTGGTGTTAACATGAATAGAAACATGAAAAGACAAGAGTACCCCGGTTTTCTTTATCCCCAAAACCACCAACTCGCTCCAGCCGCTCGGCGGCGTGTTCCGGCTGTCCCTGTCCCGTGCCGCCCTGCTTCGGCCGCTCGACCTGCTCCGTCTGTCCCTGCCCCCGTGCCGCCCCTGCTCTGGCCTCCACCATGCGAGCTCTGTCTCTCCTGCCCCGTGCTGCCGCCTGCCCGTGCTCCGGCCGCGGGCCGCCATCAGGCGAGGTCGGTCTCCGGCGGCCCGACCACCCCGCGTCCTAGCCGTGGCGAGCTCCTCCGTACCTGGTCCCTCACTGAGTCCCAGCTGCTAGCAAGGGGAAACGGATGCCGGAGCGCAGCGGCTCTTGTAGCTGGCGACAGGTCGAGCTGGCTGCAAAGAGACGAACAGGCCAGCCCTCGTCTATCTCCCGTGTTGAAGAAATTGGACCAGGGTAGATTAGTCAATTGGAATATAATGAGACCAGTTTCTTCCGCTATTAGATATAAATGATGAGATAACAGCGAGAGGGGGGAAATCGGCAAAGATTATGCCGTAGTGGGGGGCTCAGATGGAGGCAGACAAAAGAAAGGGTATATGATCCAAGTCGTATGAACTGGAGGGGTTAAAATCAATTCCCCCGCACCCATTGCCCCACTCTCCTCTCCTCCGCCAGTCGCCGCCCTCCTCCGTTCCGCCGCGCCCCCTCCCGTGAGGTGGCCACGCGCGTCGGGAGCTCCCCCTTCCGCTTCCGCGGGTCGGTGGTGGGATTATGCGCCACCTGCTCCTGTCCCGCCGCCTCTCCGCCATGGCCCCCTTCTCCGGCTCCGCAGCGACCAGAGCCCTCCTCTTAAACCCCGCCGGGTTCGCCGTCCGTGGCCGGATTCCCTGCCCGCCCTCCTACCTCCGTGCCCCTGGCGGCCGCGTGTTCCCCGGGGCCTCGCTCCGCTGCTACGCCGCCGCCGCCGCGGTGGCCGAGCAGCACCGCATCAAGGTCCAGAACCCCATAGTCGAGATGGACGGTGCGTGCCTCGTCGTTACACCTCCTCGCTCCCTCTTAGTTATGTCTCGAGTCTACTCTAAACGTGCGAACTCCTTGTGTGCACTACTAATTTTTATTTTTTATTGCGGGGAAATGTGTACTACTCATCAGGTGACAAGATGACGCGGGTAATCTGGAAGATGATTAAGGATAAGGTGAGGAATTCCGCTTTCATCATTTTCCCCTTTCCGATCGCTGCCGGTTTGGTAGTTTGCACGAGTTTGATTTGTTCCGTGGTGCTGGTCGTGAATGGGGTTGCGTGCAGCTAATCTTCCCGTACCTGGAGATGGATGTAAAGTACTTTGACCTTGGGGTGCTCAACCGGGATGCCACAGATGATAAGGTCACTGTCGAGAGTGCAGAGGCTACGTTGAAGTAAGCAGATTGTCCCTCTTTCCCTCTTTGTGCTCTCAGTTATGACATATGTGATCCAACCCTTCATCTCAGTGGCTTATAAGAGATGCATCTGGCCTTCATGTGTTAGATTTCAGATGTCTGCTTAGTAGCTGCAGTTATTGATGATGGATAAGTGTATGTTATGATACTTGTGTGGAAATGAAGTGATCACTTACGGTAGCTGAATATCTGATTTGATTGCATTAATTTTGTATCCCGTGTTGCTGTGACGGACTCTTTTTTGTGCTATCAGGCAATACCAGATGGATTTTAGCCGTCCTGTTTCCCACAGGATCGTCTCTGTTTTGTTTTAAAAAACTTTCACTCAAGTTGAACCAGGGGCTCGACGAGACTCATTGATTGGTTAATACTTAGCCACATCTCCTTACAATGGGTTCATCTAACTTAGGCTTCATACGGCATGCATTGGTCATATTTAAGGATATTGTAGTTAGCTGGAAGCACCTTATTTGGTGTAACAGATAAATCTTCCGACGACTAGTAAATATTTCCCTAACTAACTGATTACACAAGTTCAGCGCAGCAACTGCAAACTAAACCTTCCTTAAATTGAGAATGACTATTTCTTCATACGTAGGCCATATGCATGGCTAGATTGCTTGCAAGATGATAATATATTGCATAGTATCAATGACACGTACTCAGGTCTCCCCTTCACAGCAAGGTGTCGAATTTTGCGTTCCTGCTAGTTCGCTTGTGATTTGGGTTGCCCAGTTTCATATCCAACAAAAAGTTTGGAGAACTTGCAAACGGTTGTTTGGACATCTCTCTGTTGACCACATAAGCAGCATAGATTGTTATATATGCTTTTCCAATAACTTTCTAAGAAGTATCTTCGGAATCAAATTTTTAGTGCTATGCAATTTAAAATGGTGGCCCCTCTTTGATTTTTTATCGTGCATGAAACTTGGTTGTATCTTATCTCCACAATCTTTACAATGCTATGACGGAAAACCATATGATGTATAACTTTCTGCCGCATCATTATGGTGAAGTAGGATGATTGCACCTACCTCTACTTTATGCACATTCTTGTCTAACTGGTGTTACCAAAGGCCAGTGCTAAAACTGTCCATTCTTCTACTGTGGCCGTCATCTGAAGTTTGGCTTTAGAGTTTTATAATATACGTATTTGAAATATGATTTTACATTATTTTCTCATCTCTGCTGATCTCTTCTCTGTGTACTAAACAGGTATAATGTTGCTGTTAAGTGTGCTACAATTACTCCTGGTAGAGTCCTTTAAACTTTGATGTACAATATTTAATAATTATTTTTTGGCAATGAAATGCATGCATTTATGATTCAGTTTGTACATTTATGTTTAAGTATTCCTTTTAGATGGATGCGTGCTTCTGGCACATGCATATCCATACTTGCCTGTATTGTTCAGCTTGCTTACATGAGCTTAAAATATTTATAAGAATCTTGATCACATAATTTGCACACTATTTTCCATGGTCAGTACTAGCCTGAGTTTTCTAGAGCCACAACCAGACATGTTCTGTGGAAGTGACAATTTATTGCCATAAATTGCAAGAGGAACAACATAACTCTGTTCCAGGTTCTAAATAATCTTTTTTATTATCCTAGTTGTTAATGAAGATGGTATCAATCTTCTATTTTTTGTTTGCACCATTTCCCATGATTCCATCTTTTTTCTTGTGGGTGCTGAATTGCTGATTATCCCTTATGGAGTTTTCTTCAAATACTCATTAACTAAGTTTCCACAGATTATAATATAAGTATGCAACTAATTGTTTATCTATTGCAAGAATGCAAGGTGCAATTGAAGCCTGTAGTGAAACATACCCTCATATATATTTTGTTTTGCCTTGTTTGTTTGTTACGTTCTGTGTTACTTGATACTGTATTCGCTATTTAACTTCTGATTATGAAGTTTAATATGTTGCGACAATAGTTCGATTTAATCCATTTGAATTTTTGAACAGTTCACGAGAACTTGGGCAAGTTTTTTTTGTTGGATTAATGTCTTCTTTCCGTGTTAATATCCAGATGAAACAAGAGTCAAAGAGTTCAAGCTCAAGTCAATGTGGAGGAGTCCAAATGGCACCATCAGGAACATTCTGAATGGTTTGTTATTCAGCTATTTGAGATGCCTTTGATGTTTCAGATTTTTAGTTACTGGATGAAATTATCTGAAATTAAGTTGGTAGGCAATTTACGAATGTTAATTTGTCAGAATATATTAATATAGTATAAGATTGTAAATTTTGGTTGAGTTCTTGACATTTTTTCAGTGTTACAAGTGACTATTGAACTTGATTGTTTCCATATATATCACACTAATACCCTAAACTTGGAATTTTCGTTGGTTATCACAAATAACAGTAATATGAAAATTATCAGTAATATTTTAACACGCAGGTACAGAGCATACTTCCAAGAGTATACATAGCCTGGATCATGACAATTAACTGTGCATTTCACATTTTCTTGACACAGGAACTGTTTTCCGGGAGCCCATCTTGTGTAGAAATATTCCACGGATACTTACTGGTAAGGAGGGAAACACAAAGTTATGGTTGTGAGAGCAAGTAATAAAGATACCACATTAAAGGAAGGAACCTTGTTTTGAAGGTTGGAAGAAGCCCATTTGCATAGGAAGACATGCATTTGGAGATCAGTATCGAGCCACTGATATGATTATTAATGGTCCAGGAAAGCTTAAGATGGTTTTTGGTAAGCTTCATTGACCGCTTTTTACTTGTTTATTTATTATTTATTCTATCAGTTCCAAAGCTTCTATTGCACATGTTGATCTATTCCTTTATTTGGTACTGAAATCAGTCCCTGATGGAGCTGAGCCGATAGAGCTAGATGTACATGATTTTAAAGGACCTGGAGTTGCATTGGCAATGTATAATGTGGATAAGGTATGATAGCAAAGTAATCTAGTTTACTTTATTCTTCTCTTGAGTGCTATGCTAATTTCTGCTCTTTTCTTTTAGTCTATTAGGGCATTTGCTGAGTCATCAATGGCAATGGCGCTGTCCAAGAAATGGCCTCTTTATCTGAGCACCAAGAATACGATACTAAAAAAATACGACGGGAGGTATCTTGAATAATTGTCAATTGCGATGTATTTTTATTGTATTTCAGTCATTAAGCACTCTTTTGTCGCAAGGACTACCAATGAGACACTTGTAAATGTACATACAGCTTATGCTGCACTGTAAACTGTGAATGTACCAACATGTTGTCTAGCAGTAGTTGTCCAGTACTTGACGGTCTTCATTGTTGTACTCTGATGAGGCCTTATTGGTGGGAAATGTAATTATTCTAATGAAATTAAAATATTGATGACCTACTCTCTGAACTTGTATCTTTACTGTACACTTCTGGCTGAAGCATCATTATCCTTATAATTTCTCATTGGATGTGCAGATTTGTTTATATAGGGTATATGCTATTTAGTTTTGTTGCTCTGAATCTCTAATGGCCTTATGTACAATTTAGCAGTTAATCGTATTTTCATACAGCAGTCCTAATTTGACATGTGCAAAATTTAATTGTTCATAGATTCAAGGACATCTTTCAGGAGGTATATGAAGAGAATTGGAAAGAGAAGTTTGAGGAAAACTCAATATGGTGTGTGCTAATTTGTACCAGATTTGGATCACTGGAATTCTGCTTAAACTACAAATGGTCTTTACATGATTCATACAGGTATGAACACCGGTTGATTGATGACATGGTGGCATATGCTGTGAAAAGCGAAGGTGGATATGTCTGGGCATGCAAAAACTACGATGGAGATGTTCAGAGTCTCTCAGTGGCGGAGCCAGGAAATAAACATAAGGGGGGCCGAGCATTGGGCACAACTCTAAATTGCAAAAAAATGAGTGGAATATATAGATTTTTTAGACAAAAAATGTACCATTATACCCTATAAATATGTTAATAAATATTAAGACAGCTACACAAGAGTTAGCATGGCGGCAAAATATATGTTTAGATTTTTTTGCCGGCAAAATATATGATTAGATATTTTTGCCGTTAAAATTGAGTGGAATTCATAAATAATTTAGAAAATTCATTGAAATCTCTTTCTTGGTGTATAACAACAAGCCATCTCTTAGAAACTCGTCTTTTACAGACGACTATTGCAAGTCAGCAGATCAAAAGTGAAATATCTTCCATCACAGAGGTGATTAAGGGCATGGTCGGTTGGGTTTAGGTGCTTCCGGTTTAAAATATTGATGAACAGAGGGAGGGGAGAGAAACTACAGCAAGAAAAGCACATGCAGGCATGCAGCATGCAGACTCTTGGCGCTGAAAGAACGGGTGGAATAGTCAAAAAGCTACTCAATGCGATTTTCTGTGAACAGCGTACGTGTATTTTCATGTTTGTGAGATGGACATAGACTATGGCACACAGCTCAATGCACAACTAATCGGGCATCATATAAAAAATTCTGCATGTTAGGGGGGGCCGAGGCCCCTGCTGGTCCCCCCCTGGCTCCGCCGTTGTTCAGAGTGACTTCCTTGCCCAAGGTTTGCATATGTTCTCTTCCTGATGTTGCAACATACGCAGTCATGGAGTTATATATGTTGTGAAACCACATGCTTATGTTAACCACTATGCTCGCAATTTGTGTTTTATGTTTAATCTATTATTCCTGATGAGTTCTTGTTTCAGGTTTTGGTTCTCTTGGTTTGATGTCATCTGTTCTGGTAAGTCATGCTATTCCTTTTGTTTTTCTGTATAATTATTGTATTTGACCTCTGATTAAACATTTTCTCTTCTATAGTTATCTTCTGATGGGAAGACATTAGAGGCTGAGGCTGCCCATGGGACTGTCAGAGCATCTCCAAGCGGAGGCCCCAAACCCGCCCTATACGTCCGGGCGGGATTTGGGCCAAAAAACGCCACCCAACCGCGGCCCCCATAACGGCCCCAAACGACCGGGCGGTCCGGCACACCCCAAACCCAGCCCAAATGTGGGGCGGGTTTGGGGCCGCCCGGACGCGACCGGACGCGTCCGCCCTCAGGTCGCTGACAAGTTGGGCCCGCGTGTCGGATGAAGCCTGACCGTCGGAGAACACTGACCGGCGGTGTCCACGCGTCGCCGGCGTGATAAAATCGGAGCCCCCGAGAAAACCCTAACCGCATTCCCCATTCCTCCTCATCTCCAATCCGCAATGTCGAGCGGCTCCGAGGACAGCAGCTTCTGGGATGAGCCGGCGGACGCGGAGAGCAAGGCGCCGCCGGCGGCGGTCGAGCAACGCGCGGAGGAGGAGGACCCCGACGACGACCTCGCTTACCGCGTCGCTGTCCTCCGGTCGCTGGAGGAACAGGGGCACTCGAGCACGCCGGCGCGTGGATCGGGAGCGGGAGCGGCCAGTGGCCAATGCAGCCGCTGGTCGGCTCCGGCGCGTAGATCGGCGGCGCCGCCAAGCGTCAGCCGCAGGTCAGCTCCGGCGTCTGCGGCCGCGCCGCGTCGTCGTCTCCCTCCGGTCCAAGCCCCTCCTGGATGGAGGATCCTTCCCGATGGGGAGGGGTGGAGGCTTCTGCCGGTGCCGCCGCCGCGGGCGCCGGAGACGGTGGGCAAAGTGTTCCGCCAGGCGAAGCGGGCGGGCCAGTCGCTGAGCATAGCGGCTGCCGTCGCCGGGGCTGACGCGGACCTCCCCCTCGATTTGGTGGCGCAGTCCTTCACCTCCGCCGAGACCGACGCCTGCGGTCCAAGGGCGGCGGCTCCGGCAAGGGCAAATCTCCGATGTGAGATTTGCCCATCTCTAATTTACTTTTGTAAGTATGTTTGTCAATCCGGTGACCTGCTGTCGGATGAACTATGTATCAACGTTCTATATATCTACGTTGATCAACTCTCCCTCCGACGTTGCATGGGTTTGTATGGATTTGGGGGTTTCTTTTTGAGGGGAACGGCTGGAGCGGCACGTTTTTGGGGGTCGTCCGGTCGTGTCCGCGGACGTGTCCGCGGACAGTTTGGGGGCCAAATTTGGCCATTGTGGTTGGAGATGCTCTCACTAGACATTTCAGGCTACATCAGAAGGGACAGGAGACGAGTACCAATAGCATAGCTTCTATATTTGCTTGGACTCGTGGGCTAGAACATAGGTAATGACAATATTGTAGATGATGAATTTTACACACTTAGAAGATATATAAGAATCTTATTCCGGTTGCTTTTGTTCACAATCATATCAAATGTTACATTTTCCACACCTGCTTATATTAACTACTTCTTTCTCTGTTTAGAGCAAAGCTGGATAAAAATGACAGGCTGCTGGAGTTCACACAGAAGCTTGAATCTGCGTGTGTTGAAACGGTGGAATCTGGGAAAATGACAAAGGATCTCGCACTTCTTAGCCATGGAGCCAAGTAAGCTGATTTATGTATATGTGCTCAGTTTTCGTGGTAGTTCAAATACTATGGCGTCCTATCTTGCGGTGTACAGTGATAATCTGATTGTTCCCAGTATATATTATCTCGCAATTATAATAAACAAAGCAGCTAAAAAGATTGTAGCGTTTGTAGTGATGATAATTAGAGACTAAGCTAAGCAGGAAATTATCTGCTGTTGCAATGGACTAAATATACTCCCTCCGTTCCTAAATATAAGATGTTTTAGCTTTTGTCCACATTCACATGTATCTAGATGTATGTGGACATATTTTAATGTGTATGTACACTCATTTGGGTTTGCACCTAGCCAACATGTGATCTAGCTAGAACATCTTATATTGTGGAATGGAGGGAGTACTTAGAGGTCGTTTGGTGGCCATCATTTTGAGCCGGAATCATGTAATTCATTTGTGATTCCATACCCAACCTGTTTGGCTGTCATGGAATTGTACATGTCATTTCATTTGGAATTCCAGCAAATGACTATGTTATGTCAATTCCTATCCCTAACCCTGTCATTTCACTTGCCAAATGAAATGAAATGATGGGTGCCAGACGACCTCTTATTAGTTAGTACCGGAATTTCAACTGCTTATGCTTCTTCATGATTCTTAGAACAAAATCTTCTGTGTAATAGAAACAGCAGCCCGTCAATAAATAATATTGTTCCCCTCCAGTTCTGGTTTATCTTGGCAAATATTAAGGTAGGCTTATGTTTTGCACTCCCCCACTTGTTAGCAAGGGTTATTTGTCTGGGTTAAATTCAATATATACCACTGTGAACTTTGCAAAATCCAGATATACCACTACAAAAACTTACAAAAGGAGCCACTCCAACTTTTTTGTATACTTTGGAAATGCCATTATGACCGATTGAGCACAAATACCAGCCAATATCCCTCTCATTTATTAGTCTATTTGTTTTTACAATCCTGTTTAAAATTCTAAGGCGTGCATGCATTTTAATGTCATTTTATCTCCTATGTTCTTGCTTATTTTAGTGTTTCTCCTTAAGTACTCGTGCATGTTTTTCCACACAAATTGTTCTCTTAATTTTCTTTTGCGGGGTTCTCTTATTATTTCCAAAGCACTTCGTAGCATGCTAATTTAGTATCAGTGCCCTCCATCAAGCACACAATTGACTAAATGACCCTTTTCTTCAGTGCTTTGGAAAGATGGGAGAGAATAATTTGTTCGGTTTGTCATGAATAAATGCTTAAGTAAAAGATGAAATAAAAGGTCAGAAAATAGAAAATAACATTAACTATGAATCCACGTCTTATGATTTTGAAAAGGATTGTAAACCAAATCGGCTGTATAAATTGTAGAGATTTCTTATACAACGGTTCTAAAAAAACTGCCAAAAACTAGTATGGTGAGAAGTTTACTAAAGCCAACTTCTTGCATTACTCTTCCAAGAAACCAAACGGTTTCTGATTTAACGAAACTGATAGTGCAGCACAATTGTGAACGGTACTACATGAACATCATAATTGGGCCCGTTCATGGTTGTATCACTGATGGGTAGTCCACACTTGTCAATTCCGTTGAAATCCTAAGATGTGGTTTTCTGAAACTATGATACAAAAGAAGTTTAGTTAGATGGAGCTACTTAAAAGCATTTGTTCTTTGATAGTTTGTCTAGAGGTGTAGTTTTAAGAAACTTACGGATAAGAATGAACGAGTATATTACATCATTGTCTTGCTGAGCTGTGTGGTATGCCAATCACTCAATCTGTTAACAACGTGTGCTTCCCCTGTATTCAAGTTCAAGAATCGCCTTGTGCTTACTTTGTTCTCCCCTCATTGTTGTTGATAGGGTAACAAGGGAGTATTACCTGAGCACCAAGGAATTCATTGATGCTGTGGCTCAGCGGCTCCGAGAAAAGATGGAGATACCAGCTGCGTTGTAATTCACCATATGCAGATGCTATTTCTAGCCGGATGCCTGGGATTGGGTCGGGTCACTTGGGTGGACCAGGTTTCGGCACACATTTTGACCGAGACGATTAGACAGAGGATTTTGTTGTCTGGAAGTAGCTTTTGTTAATAAGGCCTGATATTTCATCGCGTTAATAATCTACTATATGTGACTGTCTCTTCAGCTTCTGTTGGGTAAATAATGGTTCATAAGCCAGTGAATCCAATACATCGATTAGCCTCTCATCCTTGTGCACAATCCGTTTTGCTTCTTCGGGTCGTACGCGAGCTGACTTGTATCTTTTTACTGGAATGATCGAAAGGTTCCTCTCGGAATTTTGATATGAGCAGGTTTCGTGTTTCCGAAGAAGGCGGTGAATGTGTACATTGGCCAAAAACTTGTGACAAACAATACTGCAACGTTGTATTCCACGGTGGTGACCAAAGAAAGGTCATCCAGCGTGGTTCGTGGGGCGTGAAGGTACGAGAGTCGCCGACGAGCAAAAAAGCATTCCCACGGGCAGCGCGATGTATCCGGCTTGGCGAGGCCCTCTTCACACTGACCCGGATGTTGTTTCCTTTGTGTAAAAAATAGAGGTCTCTGAATTTTCTCACGATTTGTGGTTTCCCGGGCTGCAGACCTGCAGTGCATCCCTCCAGGTCCGGGAACCGGGGCTGCCTCGTAAAAAGAAGTGGAGTACAAGAAAAGGTCCATGTGTAGGAGTCTGATCGGGGAAGAGGCGTTTTGTCAAAAATAAATAAATTAAAATGCATTTCAAACACATTCAAGTCTCAAAAAAGGCAGAAAGATGTTTGCGTATAGGTCTTGAAATCCTACGTGTTTACGAAGTCGTTTTGCGAAAACTGTGCCTTACGAAATTTGTTTGTATTTCTACACAGGTCCCAAAAAAATCGATTTTCAGCTAAACCGCTTTGTGAACAAATATAATGTTAAAATGTATCCGCGTAGAAATTACCGAATAATTCGAAATATGATTTCGGTCAACACCGGCGGACGCCTCATTTGTGATTAGACGCCTCCCTCAGACCCAACTGCGTATTTAGCCGCCTCCCAGGCTACAAAACGGGAAAAACTCTCGAAGATTCTGCCCAGCGCCTTCAGACGTGAGCCGTGACCGGTGAGTATAGTTCGGGAGACGTGCCACGCCCACGCGGTCGTCGGTCGGACACGCAGCCCTCATTGATTGCGAACCCCGCCGCACCGCCGCTCCCCTCCGGCTTTATAAATACAGGTCCCCGTGCCGGAGATGGGTATCGCTTCCTCCTCCTCCTCCAACCCAGAATCCGTAGCTATGGCGCTCGACAAGGCCAAGGAAATCGCCGCCTCCGCTCCCGTCGTCGTCTTCAGGTGCGTCAGCCTCCCTCCCTCTCATCATGCCTTGAACAAACGCTACTGAACCTTCCAATTAGTAGTCTGTAATAGAACTGAAAAGGAAGGGGGAAGGTGGAGGAGGAAGAATAGATCCCATGCTAGCGTATTCATTTTTTCCCCATCCCTACGGGCTACGACTCGAGCATATTCGTTGTTTTTGTATTCCTGTTTTTTTAGGGAGTATTCCTGTTTTTTATTTCTTCAGATAAGCTATTACTGTTTGCAATACATGTCTGATGCCCAATGCTTCATGCCTTGTGTAACGCTAACTCTGGTACTCCGGCCTATCTGTGTATAGCAAGACTTTCTGTCCTTACTGCACACGGGTGAAGCAGTTGTTCACTAAGCTAGGAGCAAGTTTCAAGGCTATTGAGCTAGATGCGGAAAGTGAGTGCACTCATAAACATATCTTGTTTTTACTTGTACATTGATGATGGTACCCAAAATTTCAGACGAGAAATTTGTTTGTCTTGGGATGTTCCTTTTGTATTATTTCGTTGAAAATTGAGATAGACTGCATATTGAGTCTGAGAGCATTGACCTGCGACAGAATTTAATATGGCAGCACCCTCAGATTTGTCAGGATCGTAAGTAGTAATTGTATACAATATGGTATAATGTTTACAAGAAAGCTCATAATTAGTAATTTGTCAGGATCGTAAGCCTCTCAGGAGAGGTTGATTGCTTATGCAATAGAGAACCAATCGAGGTGGCAAAGTGCTATCATCAAAAACTTAGTTTTCTTACTGTTCTTGTTAACGATAAAAGCTATTCATGTTAAACATTTGAATGCTGTGAGTAAAACATGTTCCATCGTGCTCCCAAATTGCACTAGTTTTTTGTTTGTTTGCGAGAGGACAGCTAAGTGGTATATGGACCCTCGTGACAAACACCTAGCATTTTTAAAGTTCCAATCGCCTCATGTGTTGGCTCTTATTGAATTTACCCATGCTATCGTCTATGAAGGTGATGGACCTGATATGCAGTCAGCTCTTGCTGAATGGACTGGACAGAGGACTGTTCCAAATGTTTTCATCAATGGGAAACACATCGGTGGCTGTGATGGTGAGCCGTTTTACCTTCACAACGTTGACACTGGCATTTTAGTAGCGCATAACTGGCCACCCAGTGCCAAACTCTTTTGGATTTTATCTGACATGTCAATTCTCTTGGTTTTGGGGCAGACACTCTTGCATTGGAGAAGTCTGGTAAGCTGGTGCCTCTGCTGAGGGAGGCCGGAGCAATCTCTGGTGATGCTTCGAAGTCAACCATGACTGCTTAGCTTGGCGTGCCAGTTGTTGGCTTCGTCGACAATGTAGTATGTGTTATGAAATAATGTAAGATGCATGGTTGGAGTAACTGCCTCAAATCTCTGTTATGTTGGAGTAACTGTCTCAAATCTTTGTAAAACTCCTTAGAATAAATCAAATGATCTCGGATATTCTTAAATGGTCGTTCGTTCTTCTGAATATATACATGTTATCATAGTATTGTTACACCTGTTGGAAGGGAACCACCACCATAAGACTGAATGCAGTTTCAGTGATTCAGTCATAGCCAAGTCGTGCAGGACATTCGAAATGAAGCCAAACAATATGAGACGCAAAGATGCATCAAATCTGTCTGATTCTGCAGAACAGTTTTTGGTACCGAAGCGTCCTAACGACGGTCACTAGCCATTTTCATATACAGTTTGTACACTACCACCTGTTTCTCTTTGCCCTGGCGCGCCTCCGCCACTGGCAGCTCGCAGAACGGGAAGTCCCGCCCGAAGCCGTACTCCTCCATCCACCACTCCGTCCGCGACACCCGCCTCACCGTCTCGTCGTCCTCCCTGTACAAGAACACGCGGCGGTAGCCCAAGTCCCCGCCCTCGCCGTTCACGGCGCGGCCTTCACGCACTGGCACGTACGCCCCTGGCCCTGCCCTCCGTGGCCGCGCGTCGTCCTCGTCTGCGTCGCGCGGGCGCTGGTGCACGGCGAAGAACCACTCGCACCTGTCGTTGGCCGCCGGGAACGGCGCCGTGAGCACCGCAGGGTGCCCCGCGAAGACGTCGGCAGCGGCATACATTCGGCACCGGCGCGAGTCCCCCAGGTTCAGGCTGTCGAGGTAGAGCCGGACGAGCAGCTGCGGCCTAGTACTGATCACGTCTGCGTCCTCCGCTCCACGGCGCGAGAGGTTCTGCTGGACGATCCCGCCGCGCGCCGGGTAGAGCTTGCAGACGACCATGTCGAAGGCTGCTGCGGCGGCGGCCGAGCGGCGGTCGCCGTACTCGTGCATGCGCCACTCGGTCTCCTTGGTGGACGCGGAGCCGACGTCGGCCTCGTCTTCGTAGTAGCGGAAGGCGTGGCAGTAGGCGGTGCCGCCGAGCAGCCTCGCCTCGGCACCGAGGCGGTACGCGCCGGGGCCGGCCCTGCGGCGCCCGCCCGGGCACTGCGCCCGGCACACGAAGAAGAACCACTCGGGCCGGGCGTTGGCCGCCGGGTTTAGGGTCGAAGGTTGATCCGTCAGAGGCCACGACGAAGTCGTCCGTCGTGGCCGTGGTGGATGAAGATGAAGGAGTAGTGCGGGGCGGTGGTGGCCTCGGTGGCTTGCCCCGCGATTTGGCGACCGGGGGCAGGACGATCCAGCCGCGTCGTCGTCGGTCTCCTCCGGATCGGAGAGGAGGGAGGAATCGGCCATGGCCGCCGGCGTGGGCTTGTTCTTGGCCGGCGAGGGTTTAAGGGCGGGCCAGTACATGTTTGCGTGTAGGTGTAGCTGCGATCGCCCAGGGATGCACGCCTTGTCGTGGAAGTCAACACGAAGCGCGGTTCGGGTCCCCGAGGCCGAGGCTGAACTTCAACTCGACCTTCAGCATTACGGAACACGGCTCGAACGCAAGGTCAATACCCTTTTTTTTCGCGGAAAATCTCTCTTTTTTTTTAAGGAGGAGCGGACAAT
The DNA here is from genome assembly GCA_947311845.1 of Poa pratensis. Taxonomy (NCBI): domain Eukaryota; kingdom Viridiplantae; phylum Streptophyta; class Magnoliopsida; order Poales; family Poaceae; genus Poa; species Poa pratensis. The sequence goes on along the minus strand of CAMZMU010000107.1, from coordinate 69,799,259 downwards.
CTCGGTCTAAATCGGAGACAGTTTCTTGTCATGAAATGGGCCCGATATATATGGGCTTGAGATCGGGCCAGCGACCTTTGTATTACTAGAAGGCGGCCTGGCCGTAGGCCGTGTTGTCCGTGGCACCGGGGCTATACCATTTCATTGCGCAGGAATTTATAAAAAAAAACGAATTCATGGCGCATGAGGCAACGACAGCGGGACACGGATTCGTACTGAGACGAGGCGACAAGAGAGAAGTGTGAGGGAGGTGCACGTTGACCTTTGGGGCCAATAAGAGGCAAAGTAAAACAAGGCAGAACCCTATGCGCACGCCTCGCTGCTGCTTCTTTTTGAAGATGCTGTTCGAGTACTGGATAGCGGGATACGGATGGATATACGGTCGCCAAAAAAAGAGGATCCGCTGATCGCTCGACCGGCCCATCGCACGACACAGTACTAGACAAGTGCATCGCTCGACCGGCCCATCGCACGACACAGTACTAGACAAGTGCATCGGATCGGGGGTGTCGTCTTCGGCAGATCCGTGAACAATTGAAACCCTATCCCGTTGCATCTATGAGATCTAGCCAACAAATTATCCTACGTACAATTGTTATATTTTTTTTACAACTACAATACATACGCAGATGGTCATAAACGCACACCCACACTCGCCCCTATTGACGAACACATGCACGCACACTAACCTTATGAGTACCACTGAGAGCGAAGAGACATATTTAAAGGTTTTTTCTTGAAGCAGGTAGTAAGCACTTGTTCAATTCATTAAGATGGACCAGGACAAATGCCGGTAAGAGTGCATGTTAGGTTAGAGAAAATTTATAAAAATATACATGTATGAACTGATGTAGGCTTTGCCATGATCAGCAAGAAAGGAACTGGGGATCACTCACCCAAAGGCCACGATCTTAAAGGAACTGATCTTGACATTTTTAATGGTTGAGGAAGTCATCATAGTCGTCTCGCTGTTGATGGCTACATCATCTACCACCAAAAGAATAGCGCCTATTAAATCCTGGATTATATTCAGATAATTGCGAACATCCACGTCAAGTCTAGGACTTAGATCTAGGTGGCCTAGTTCGACCATAAGTAAGCTGACCGTACAATTCATGTAGATTTTTTATACTACGTAGTAATATAACATAACATCATCAAGTCACGCCCTTCTAAACGTGTATCGTCGATAACCGCAGCTAAATTGGAGATACGTGGGCCTACGGTCCACAATTTAGTTCTAATATATTTTCTTAGAAAATGAAATCTTTGTTACCACTGACCTTAGCATGTGACAACACCATGTTTTAACTTCACATTGATCTATATATGTACGTTAAATGTTTAGAAAATAATTGATCATTAGTCAACATAATAGTTGTAGATTTGGCGAGGCAGTGGTTGGGAGATGGAGTGCGACAAAGTTTGAGGAGAAGAACAGAGGGGAGACATTGAGGGAGCACACCATAAGTAGGGGAGAAGAAGTTTGCCAGCAAAATTAGGGTGGTACGTCATACCCTAGCACCAACATTATTTTATTGTACTACCGAATGTTTGAGATGTTGTTTTCAAATTGAACTAGAGTACAAATTCGACTCGCTATGGAATATTTGGTCTAGGAAATGTCTAAGCCCTTGCCCCAATTGTGTTTTTTTTTATAAAAGTGACATATGAGAGATTGTAAAATTTTAAAGGAAAGAGGGAATATGGTCCTATGGATCACCATAAGACAGTAAATGTAGTTTGAGTTTTTGCATTAACCAGTACATTTGAAATTGTAAGTTTGTTAAATAAATCATAGACAAAACTCATACCGAAATACATCTTATGTCAAGTTAAACACACATAAAATAATTGATAAAGATGGCAAATATGAACAACAATAGCAAATGTGATATGCGAGTGTACAAGATATACATTTTACATCAAGTTTAAAGATAAATAACTTACATTTTGGGCCATAGGAATCAACGATCAAATAATATAATTATAAACACATAATAACTGTTCTTCTCTCCATTTTATCGGCATCACACTTTGGCAAGTATGGTTGTGTCCATACACTATATACTGAAATATTATTATTTTCCCTAATGTTTTATCCTACACCAAGATACATCTTATTTTTAAAATAAAATGGAGGGAAAATCATGCTCTAGATGTATGATCTGTAGTGTCATTTTGTTGATTTATATGTCCCTGTAGGCCGGATAATTTGACAAAGTGTCGTTATGTCTCCCTTTTTGCACTTAACTTTAATAAAAAAAATATAAAAATATCAAATTTAAGTTTACAATTGCTTCAATCAGCAACTTTTCTTATTTTTATTTGTGCATAAGGTTTAACCTTTTTAATTTCCTTTTTTTGTTCTTTTTGGCTCTTTGATCATGACCATATAATTAAGCCTGCCATGTAGACTATCTGAATGACCCTAAATATAAAGCTATTAAGATGGTTCTCAATCACAACTTTGTCATTAATATATCAGACAATTATAATAGTATTATGACAGGAACTAATTTGAACACATCCTCATCTGATTAATATTTGTGCAGGTAGGAAGAGAGCTTGTTAGTACTAGTACTAACTAGGGGAAAACACATCTTGAAATTTCCCTTAAGATATCCATCACTTGATCAGCACCATGTACTGCCCTCCGTTTTTTAATATAAGATGTTTTAGCTGCTCTACATGTTATCTACATACACACTAAAATAAGTGAATGTGTCCACATACATTTGTATGCATGTGCATGTGGACAAATGATAAAACATCTTATATTAAAAAACGTAGGGAGTAGAAGGGAGCATGCAAGTTCTTGAGATCCTTCATTTTTTTTTTGATATTTTTATCACGCAGCTATAGCTAGCTACCAGAGCGTGCATGCCCCACCGTCGACGTCATGGGACACGACCACGTCTTCGAGGTTCCACAGGCTTCCCCACGTGGCGCCGTCGTCCTCGCTGGAGCCGTAGTCCTGGTCGCTCGTGGAGGCGCAGCAGCTGCCGCCGCCGCTCTGCCCAGCGCCGTGGAGGAGGGCGCAGGCCATGGGGCACAGGAAGTCCATGACGTCTCGCATGATCAGCTGATCCTGGTGGTCGTGGCCGGCCAACGTCACCGCCGCGCCGTCCACGCCGCAGATCTTTTCGTCCTCCTCGACGTCGGCGACGATGCCTGCCGTCGCGAGCTTGACGTCGTCCTTGCCCTGCCCAAGCAGCAATTGTTGTTGCTGCTGCTGCATCTCCCTGCGCTGCTTCAGGAACCTGGCCCTGGCCGCTCGATGTTCTTGGACGGCTTGCCCTTCTTGAAGTGCGTCCTCCAGTAGTTCTTGATCTCGTTGTCCGTCCTGCCCGGGAGGCTGCGTGCAATCGTCGACCACCTGAACAAACGTGCCATGTACTGAATTTAGTGACTGCACTTAAAGTTTTATCCAGTATATATCCTAGTGTGACCTGTATGAGTGCAGTAATCTCTACCTGTTTCCCCATAAGGCATGGAGCTGGACTATGGTGCTCTCCTCTTGGGCGTGATCTTGCCCCTCTTCAGATCAGGTCTGAGGTAGTTAACCCACCGCAGCCTGCAACTCTTTCCACTTCTCTTCAGGCCTGCAGCAACAGAGAAGCTCAAATGAGAAGTCGTGACAACACACAGCATGTGCTAGTATGCTACAGGGGTGGTCCAGGATAAATATAATATTACCTGGCAAGGCATAATGGTGCCACTGCGTACTAACTTACACTAGTCATATATTTTCAGAAATTATTTGTGCGCAGCTTAACAAGAACAAGTGAAGGATCCCAAGTCACAATCCCAATGTGCCTGGATATGCTGGATCAGCCCCTTACTAGTGCGTACTACATATGTACTCGAGACTCCAGTTGACATCGCCACATGTATATATGTAATTTGCCATCGCTATATTGATGCTTAATCTAGCTAAATTTTAGGTCTAAGTGCTGAGTACTTTCCATAATTGATAGCCAACTCACTAGAATATTTTTCAGACGTCAATCAACTCACTCCAATTTTTAGAAAAAAAAATAGCGATCTCCGGTTACCAGGCCCCCCTACTCGTTTCATATGCAAGAACTCGTTTGGAATCTAAGAGTTCTACATGAATCTTACCAATTTCTACGAAATTTCACTATCAACGGTGCCAGGGATGAAGGAGAGAGATCAAGACAAACTGGAGCAAAGGACACACCATGGTCCATGGACATCGACCTAGCAGTACGTTACTAGGAAGTTCCTACAAGAACATAAGACCGTACAGGATCGAATCGTGCATGCATGCAGCTAGCTTTGAGAAGCTGCAAGTTGCAGGTACTTGAAGATCTAAGGTACAAGGAAGCCTAAAAGTTAGGCGATTGCGCCTGGTTGACCGCCGTGCAACTTGCACTTGCAGGAAGGAAGGATCAATCATTATAAGTCGCAACTTGCAAGTTGCAGATCTGTTTGGTGGAAAAGGACGCTCGCACTTGAAGCGAAAAACAGAAGAATAAAGGAAGAGCAAAAACCATCAGATCAAGAGCAGGACAAGAAAGTAAAAAAAGAAACGATCTATAAATCATGTTGATGATGATGGAGTTACTTAACAATTACTAGTACTCTACCTGTGAGCTTGGAGACGGAATTCCACCTCCCCTCGCCGTGCTGGCCGACGTGCTCGAGGAGCAGCTTGTCCTCATGGCTGGTCCACGGGCCTTTCTTCCACTCGTCGTCCTGCTTCCCCCAGCAGGCCGCGAGCTGCCCTTCCGCCATTAATGGCGCCGCACAGCACGTACTCTCTTCAGCTGGCTCTTCCGGTTAGCCGAAAGCCTCGGTGCGGCGGCTGCTGCTTTCGCTCTTTTGTTGGGGATATTTGTGCTGCTGGTAGGACAGAAGGAATTAAGCCGAATTGGCGACTGTATATCTGCTACGGCGGGGCAGGGAGCAGCCTTTCTTTCCTCTTATGCTGTCGCCCACAACGAAGTGAGGCAATGGAACGAGTGAGGCGCTGCCGCGTATATATGGGGCAAATTCTCTGTGTCTTTGTCAGGGGAATTCCAGCTTCCACTACGTGCCGTGGAGATTATTCCCCAAAATGCCCATGGTAAAAAAATTCTTCACCTTTGTCGTTCTCTCTGTCACTCGCTCTTTTAGAGAAGCTCGCGTGGTGCCGTGTACTGCAGTGAGTTAACCGCGTGTTGCTTACGGAAAGCGTTTGATGTATGTCGGCGTGACGGTTTGGAAGAATCCCTGTTTTTCTTAACAGGGGCTCTGAAACCCAGGATTCTCTATGGCTAGCCTGTAAGATACCATCAAAATAAGAAATACATAGAACTGTTTTTGAATTTTTGGCAAGAATTCTGCAGATTTTTGAACTGAATTAGGCGATCCAAATAGTCCCTAGACATAGAAAAGAAACTTACATGCAAAATATTTCCAACTCAGAAGACCATAACTCCAGTTTCATAAAATTACTAACGCGTTGGGATAATTGTGGCAATTGCCCTCTCTGCCATCAAGTTCTCGAATCGGCGCCACACCTTCTCTTCAGTTGTCGTTTCTCTTAATAGGATTTGGTCGACAATTCTACCTTGGTTGGCCTTCATGGCATCCTACCGAGCCACTGTAACAACTTCAATAATGTTGAGCCGCGCGAGTGGCGCAGTGGCTGGTGCTGGCGGTGGCCGCCCAGCCCGCCCGAGTTCGATCCCCGGATCGTTCGGGTGGCTCATCAGGGATTTAGCAGCCAGGCACTGGCTTGCTCCCGGGAATAATCTCTACTGCCTCACGTCTATGCGCCACAGGCGAGATCGACGTGCCCGTCGGTCACCGAAGCACTAGTCTTCGGCCAAGTCTCTCAGGACGTAGTTCTGGATTATAGGGTGTAGGTCTAGTTTAGACACATAGGTGGGGTGTGCGTGTGTGTGGTGTGTGTGTGGTGTGTGTCCTGTGTGTCCGAACAGGTGCTACAACTTGTAATTCCAGAGAGGCTCTCAAAAAAAAAAAAAAATGTTATGGAGTGGTGGAATGATTTATCTCTGGTTTGGGTAGACCGAAGAAAGCTTTGGCGTCACCCTCATGATTGTTTCGTGGGAGATTTTGAAGAAGCAAAATGCGTGTGTCTTCAACAATCATGCCTCCCCCCTTCAACGTCATCATCACCAAAATCAAAGACGAGGCTAGATTATGGGGACTAGCCGGGGCCTCACCTTCAGTAATGTATTTTTGGGAGAGTAATCCCTTTTAAAAAGTACTAGGAAGTGTCCTAGGCATTCATGTGTGGAATCAAAACCTCTCTCTTATTTAATGAAAATGGCAAGCCTTTTGCCTTTTTTTAAAAATATAAAAAATCAAGTAATAAAATTGTTTCTTCACACAAGATATATGCTCGAAGTTTTATTATACATGTAAACCACACCTCGCATCCGCATGCATATAAAAACTATGTTTGGTTCAACAAATACTTTGCAATAATGAGAAGAATGTAGCCCGAGCCCCATGTTTGATTTGTGCAATTAATGATTACTTCCATGGAAAACATTTTCATTGAGTTACATATGGAGAAATGTTTCATACATGATGCATTAAAGATTTGGATGGATTTGTGATGAATAACATCAAGATTAGGCTTGCATCAAGATTGAGTTCACTGAGTGAAGCAATATCATCAAGATAAAGTTTATATAAAGATCAATAAATGACCAAGATAGAGTTCACTGCGGTCATCAAAGGTGGCCATTATTGGTTTATTAATTGAGCCACAAAGGATCAAGATCTTGAGAGAAGATTCAAAATATGGCTTCAAGTAAGAGTTTAGTCATGAATAATCAAGAGTTGATGCATATAATTTAAGTAAATAATTCATTGTATTACTGTGTATCTCAACAAATTGTGATATAGCATGAAGAAAGCAAAGCATGACCAAGATGAAGTCCGAGGATGAGATTCTAGATGGTTAAAAAAGAATCGAAAGTGATGTATCACATATGATATGTGATCTAGTGGTAGGTAAGCAATTCTTAATAAACCTAGTGAACTAACCCACATATTGTGTACTTGGTATGTCTATGTGGTTAGGTGTCACTCATGGGTTTCCATTAAAAAGAAACATTTCATATAACCCATGTTAGAATGAAATCAAGCGGAGATGGTCCTAAAGGTTGATAAGAGCAAGTTGAAAATAATCCCTTGGGAATAATGGTTGAACCTTGCCGCCCATTCAGTGATAATAAAAACGTGAATATGTGCGTAAGTGAAGGCTTTTCAAATTAAGTAACGAGGGAGCACATTAAGAATCTTCCTCAAGTGAACATGATCGATCAACTGAAGGATTCCGGGTTGAGGCACGCATCACGGTCGATATGAGCTCAAGGGAAATGCGCAAGGTTGAGGTCTAAATTTGCTAGGTTTTCTTAGTTTTACCGATACCAAGGTTCTAGGCGGGAAACTGGATTAAATATATGATAGGGGCTATCGAGCGAGTAGATTAATCACGTCGGTCGTAGAGTGCTCATACCTTTGCATGATTTTTATCCTATCCCATTTTAACTGATCTTGGGAGTTCTCTGATAGGAGCTATATCTTGTTTTTAGCTTCCATGTGAGATCGATCAACAAATACGAAGTTAATATGATAGAGTTATATAACGTTTTTCGTGTTGGAAGTTGTTGATATTTTCTTGCTCAGGTGAGGATGAAGTCAGGAACCTTAGGATGAGGATGACATCGTCGATGATGGGCCAAAGGCCAATGAATTCTATGATCTGGGTTGGGTTAGCTATCGCGGAGATGGATTTAAACCAATTTTCTCCCTAGACCTCCTTATGGACTGCCCCATTCTTCCGAGTGGCGATCTTGAATAGCTCGAGGGTGGGGACTCAAAGGGATCCGGTGCCCAACCAGTTGTTCTGATCTTCTTTCTATCTCCGAGAGTGGATTTTGGCGGAGGCCCAAAAAACATCCATGTTTGCTGCATCACATGGCAGCTCATAGTCCATCCAAAGGCGGTCTGGATTGGTCCAACCATGGCCACCGAAGTCGCAAGGCTCTGCTGAACGCTCGAGGTCCATGATTTCGATTCCACCCAGGTATTAAAGTAACCGATTACAAATTTCTTGTTGCCCGTAAGTTTTAAGTGTTACTACTATCGCTGACCCTAGAAGGAGGAGTGGTGGTGCGCCATTCAACCGAACTTATACTTATAATTTTCTATTTACATATAACACATTTATCCTAATGCCAAGAATAAAATCTTACTGTAAGCACATAGTTGAACAAGCCCACTACAATATTTTGCTTTGTCTCTAAGTCGATCAAAATCCTCCTCTCTCATGCGCTCCCAATAACAAAGAAAGTGCAATACAAAAAAAACATACGACCTTTCACTCAGCAGCTTTATTAGCGAGCTATGTCTACATTTAAAATTCCATCAAGATTTCGTCAAGTTTCAGGTGATTTGGGTTGTACTCAAATATTTATAACTAGTATTTCCAGAAGAAAACAAATTAAACTCAAAGTCTTGGTCAAAATCCATCCAGTTTTGTTTGAAAAAACAAAAAAAAAACCCAAATTTTTTTTGGGGAGGACTAGCATACTTTGTGTTCAAATAATAATAAACTGATAGCATTGTAAATATATCAATTTTTTTAGCTTATTGTGTTTCGGTGTTCACATCGTTCATGTTGTGCATATAAAGTGTAGCACCATGGACTATAAAATTCTAGATCCGCCGCTGGACGCTAGGCCTGTCACCGGTTCCCTACAAGTGACATGTGGTGTATATAGTACAGAATCATAAGCATAAACAAGTACTTACAACTATGAATTTGTGTTACATTAACTACATATTAATAGAGTAGTTTTTGATCAAAATCTTGTCCTACCAAAATAAAATATTCTCTCTATACATATATTGATGATGCATTACATGCTATCACTACAGGAATGGCGCGCTACGCCGATGGCTTTTTGTCGGGGCCGTCAGCGTAGACCCCGAACAGGTCATCCCATAGGAAGCCGTCGGCGTATATCTCTTTTGAGCTATTCCGACGGCATTACCCTCGGCATAGCTCTCTTTTGATCTATGCCGACGACATTGCCCTCGGCATAGATCTCTTTTGATCTATGCCTACTCATCGTTTTGAGCATAACTTTTGCATTCGAATTTAGATTTTTGATATTCTTAAGCTTGTTTCAAAGAGGAGAAGGAGATCTACATCAACATACACATTGTTCATGCTATATTCTTCAAAAAAAATCATGAGCAAGGACGGAACCAACAATAAAGGGTGAAGATCGTCGATGAAAGGTATAAACATTCTGCGTCTTCTCCCCACTTACATTGATTTGTGAGCCACACTATCTTTACGACCTAAAACACCTATTGAGACTAGTTCATCCTATGATTGATTTGGATTTGCACATTTGATATCTTGTAGAATTCCGAGCAAAAGTTTAGGATTTCACCGGAAAAAGACCACTGGGGCGCCGAAATCCATCAAAAACTTGCATGTGGCCCTATATTATGTGTAAAAGTGTGACCCTCTTCACACACATGCGGTAACACTTAGTAAAGTCCTATACTCGTAGGTACTATCAGAAACCCTAGTTTCGACACCTAACTTGCCTTGGGGTGACCCTCTAACACACACCCAAGACCCCAAACCCAGGGCTATGTTGGTTTGCAATGCCATGGTGCCCCACTGTGCCAAATCTTGGCCCATTCCAACATGGTTTGATCACTTGGTGCCCAAGTTTGGCCTATTTCCCCAAGAAACCCTAGTTTCGACACCTAACTTTCTTGGGGTGACCCTATACCACACACCCAACACCCCAAACCCAGGGCTAGGTTTGTTTGCAATGCCATTGTGCTCCACTGTGCCAAATATTGGCCCATTCCAACATGGTTTGATCATTTGGTGCCCAAGTTTAGCATGTTTCCCCCAGAAATCCTAGTTTCGACACCTAACTTTCCTGGGGTGACCCTATACCACACACTCAACACCCCAAACCCAGGGCTATGTTTGTTTGCAATGCCATTATGCTCCACTGTGCCAAATCTTGGACCATTCCAACATGGTTTGATCATTTGGTGCCCAAGTTTGGCCTGTTTCCCCCAGAAACCCTAGTTTCGACACCTAATTTTCCTGGGGTGACCATATACCACACACCCAACACCCCAAAACCAGGGCTATGTTTGTTTGCAATGCCATTGTGCTCCGTTGTGCCAAATATTGGCCCATTCTAACATGGTTTGATCATTGGTGCCCAAGTTTGGCATGTTTCCCCAGAAACTCTAGTTTTGACACCTAACTTTCCTGGGGTGACCCTATACCACACACCCAACGCCCCAAATCCAGGGCTATGTTTGTTTGCAATGCCATTGTGGTTTGATCATTTGGTACCCAAGTTTGGCTTGTTTCCCAGAAACCCTAGTTTCGACACCTAACTTTCCTGGTGTGACCCTATACCACACACCCAACACCCAAACCCAGGGCTAGGTTTGTTTGCAATGCCATTGTGCTCCACTGTGCCAAATATTGGCCCATTCTAACATGGTTTGATCATTTGGTGCCCAAGTTTGGCATGTTTCCCCCAGAAATTCTAGTTTTGACACCTAACTTTCCTGGGGTGACCCTATACCACACACCCAACACCCCAAACCTAGGGCTATGTTTGTTTGCAAAGCCATTGTGCTCCACTGTGCCAAATCTTGGACCATTCCAACATGGTTTGATCATTTGGTGTCCAAGTTTGGCCTGTTTCCCCAGAAACCCTAGTTTCGACACCTAATTTTCCTGGGCGTGACCATATACCACACACCCAACACTCCAAACCCAGGGCTATGTTTGTTTGCAATGCCATTGTGCTCCGTTGTGCCAAATATTGGCCCATTCCAACATGGTTTGATTATTTGGTGCCCAAGTTTGGCATGTTTCACAGAAACCCTAGTTTCAACACCTAACTTTCATGGAGTGACCCTATACCACATACCCAACACCCCAAACACAGGGCTATGTTTGTTTGCAATGCCATTGTGGTTTGATCATTTGGTGCCCAAGTTTGGCCTGTTTCCCAGAAACCCTAGTTTTGACACCTAACTTTCCTGGGGGTGACCCTTTACCACACACTCAACACCCCAAACCTAGGGCTATGTTTGTTTACAATGCCATTGTGCTCTAATCTTGGCCCTTTCCAACATGGTTTGATCATTTGGTGCCCAAGTTTGGCATGTTTCAGCCAGAAACCCTAGTTTTGACACCTAACTTTCCTGGGGTGACCCTATACCACACACCCGACACCCCAAACCCAGGCTATGTTTGTTTACAATGCCATTGTGCTCTACTATGCCAAATCTTGGACCATTCCAACATGGTTTGATCATTTGATGCCCAAGTTTGGCATGTTTCCCCCAGAAACCCTAGTTTCGACACCTAACTTTCCTGGGGGTGACCCTATACCACACACCCAATACCCCAAACCCAGGGCTATGTTTGTTTGCAATGCCATTGTGCTCCATTGTGCCAAATTTTGGCCCATTCAACCATGGTTTGATCATTTGATGCCCAAGTTTGACATGTTCCCCCCAGAAACCCTAGTTTCGACACCTAATTTTCCTAGGGGTGAGCCTATACCACACACCCAACAAGCCAAAGGCTATGTTTGTTTGCAATGCCATTGTTCTCAACTGTGCCAAATCTTGGCCCATTCCAACATGGTTTGATCATTTGGTGTCCAAGTTTGGCATGTTTCCCCTCATTTTTAGATTCCGATTTAGACATATTTGGATTCCTCTCATTTTTGGATTCCTCTCACTTAGTAAAGTCCTATACATGATGAACAATATGATATAGATGTCATATTTGTATTCCTCTCATTTTTCTAATCGATTTAGACATATTATTTGTCGAATTTCGATTTACAGATTTGTAGATGTGAATTATTCAATATTAAATGGAAAAAGGAAAAAAATAACATTCATTTTATTGTTATTTGAATTCGAGATTATTATTACTTATTCATTTTTGTTTACTTAAATAATTGTTTGGATTCAAATAATAGAGGCGTGTGACATCATGATTCAAGGGTTAATAGGATTGATAGGATAGTATTGTCAACAAAGCATGAGGTGTTTCTAGGAAGCTCATAGGGATGGAAATAAAAAGTTAAGCGTGCTGGGGCTAGAGTAGTCTAATGATTGGTGACCAATCAGGAATTATCACTAAAAGTGAACGATTAAATTGAAATTAAACATGCTTAGAGATAAAGATAAATAGGTTCCAGTGCGATTAACCGGTTAAACAATTCAAATATTTTGATATTTTTGAAGAAATTTTTTTCTGGCCTAGGCCTAGACAGAGGGCAATGTCGTCGGCGTAGTTGGTACGCCGACGACATCGGAGGCTGCGTCGACGCCCTATTACACCGACGGAGCTACGCCGACGGCTTCTAAGCCGTCGGCGTAGCCGCGCATTCCTGTAGTGTATAAGCATTGGGGGATTATGCTAGAAACAGATGGGAATTTAAGAATTAGAGATCTAGAAGTTGGACACCATTTTTTCCGTAAAAATTACATGACCACACATGACTGCGAACTTCTATATATCGGGAACACATATAAAACGTAAGAAGCATAGATTGGTACTTCCACCACTAAAAAATCCTGGATGATTGATGTTACGGCGTCGGAACAATTGGCAAAGCAAAAATTAGCTATCGGTAAAAAGGACAGGAAGATTTATCTGAAACCAAAGGGGCCGAAAGTTACCTTGCTTGGGAGACGTAACATCGCAGGGTTTTCCAGAAGATGCGTGTCGTGGGTAACTAGAATTGCTACAACTGGCAGTTCCCGTGATGGCAGTTGTACTTGTAGCGATCGGTCGACTGATCAAAGCACTTTCCGACGCACAAGCGAACTAAACTAATCATCCTAATTCGACGTTCCATGTACCTCACTCCTCGGAATGGAATGCGGTAATTATCGCATAAGAGCATTCTCCTCACCTGGCCGCGTCGGTATACCGTGAGCTGGCACGCGGTAAACAAAAGCGCTTATGGGTGTGGCTAACTTTGCCATGGATTAGAGAAGAAAATGATACTCTAATTATATAGTCTTGACGTCTGATCTGTGTGCATCGCTATCAGGAAGAAAGAAGGCACGAAGCAAATCAAAATCGAAAACAGGGGATCGGTCGACTAGCCAGATAGCCCCGTGCATTACACGCTCACACACACGTATGCATGCACCGTACCTGATGGACTTGATAGTGTTGTGCTATACGTCAGGCCTGGTTTTCCGGGCAAGTCTAGCTTGCTTGACCGGTCAGTCATATCATGCATGCAACGTTTTTTTTTCTTACGAAACACAGTATAAATATACACTCACCATTATCCCTATAGACACCTCCAAAAAAAAATGAGTCGGCGGGTCATGTATTTAGATTGAATAAATCATCACAGACGTCTCGCTATCAACAGGAACGTCGCCTCCCACTAAAAAAATATTCCGTCTTAAATGAGAAACACCACTGTCAAATATGGGGTTTGAACTCTGTTGGGTTGGGGTACAACCACCCACCTAATCATGCAACCACAGGTCTCGTTACTCTCGTACACGTTGCGGTACTCCGGGTATAATTAATACCTTATTCAAAAAAGAACATCACGGCCGTGTTTATTAATTTGTACTAGTTAGCGTGCACGTGCAACGCACGTCTCCACAAAATGCAGCAAAATATACGTGTGTATGCATGGTTTTCTTAAATAAATTTTAAATCGTTTAAGAAAACCTTTATAAGCCATGCAAAGATATACTTGTCTCGGAATTAAAATAGAAGGAGACAAACAATTTGATTAATTTAAACAAAGCAGTCCAGCTTCTTTATAGTCAATGCCAATCACTAATATGAATTATTAATGCCAACATAGGCTCTTCATCCATGTGTGTTTAATTCGAAGTTATTTTTCAACAATGCAAATGTTGTTTTAGTCAAATAACGTATACAATAATTTTCTCTGACTTACATATAACATGTGTAACACAATCCACACCCTATATCTACTTCTCATTGCCTAAAATTCTTATTGATGATTTATGAATCAGCGGACACATTTTTAAAAAATTACAGAATACAATAAATTTTAAATGGATCTTTTCTCCCCTACGTGGAATCTTACCAATACAAGAGTTATTTTATGAGTAAATTGCAGCATTAAGAAATAGTAAGAAAACATCTATGAAAAAAGGCCAAGGAAATACACACAGAAAATGCATGAACCAAATAGTTACATGTTTTGCACCAGTATGTAGCGAGTATATCTACAGTATACACATATGACTTGCCTGTTAAATAAGTTATTTCAATTGCTGATAGCAATGTGCCAGTGCCAGATTATAAGAAGCAACTAAATGCTTAAACTAATGCACTGATAAATCTGATCACAACACTGTTTGTAGTGTGGCTGTCCATCTGCATCCTTGGCACTCTCACACCCATCGCCCAGGACCTTGGAGACAAAAACAATCCTCAGCTACCGTGGCTCTGCAAGGCCATAGCCATGTAATGTTGCTGACTACTGCTGGGTGATGATCCTGATAGTGTAGGGCAGCAGGAGTGTAGAAGGCCGGTGAAGGCAGCAGCGCTGCACCTAGGTAGATACTTTAATAAATATATTTGAGTCTTAGCAGTAATTTGGTGTTAATTAGCTAGAATATTTAGAACTCAAAATCTAAATACATTTAGAACTTAGAAGTAAGGTAGAGGTGGCAGTGCTGCACCTAGGTTTATACTTTAATAAACCATTTAGAACTCAAAATATAAATACATGTTTATTTGAAATACAGAATGTGTAATACTAAAGTCATACCTTACCATGCATAAGAGTTAATTTATACACCGATATTCTTCTTTGCATTAAGAAATTGTAACTATTTTAGTCTCTCACTAATATTTAGAGGTAAAAATATGGAATGGATCAAATCAAGACAGATGAAGCATGTACCCAAAGTTTGACAAACTGGTATCGAATTGAGACCTTGAGTTTTACCCTTCAAGACTTTTTTATTTCCAAGAATTCCTGGCAGTAGATAAGGAGAGCCGGCTGCACTAACATTTGAGAGGTAAAAATATGGAATAGTTCAAATCAAAACAGATAAACATGTACCCCTCAAAACCTTTTCTTTCAAGAATTTCTGGCATATAAGGATATCCTCTAAGACTGCGTAATGCTCGAGTAAAATGGCTGACCAGCAGACGAAAGAAGATATCAATATTTCTGGTCTCCATTTCACAAGTTTTCAGCTTCTTGCAACCTAACCAGAGAACAAAGAAATGTCAAACCAAATGAAAATATCTTGTAGAAACGTTAATATACTAAGCTACCTTACAGCCAGATATAAAAGTTCATATCAAGACAGATAAACATATACACATTTGGCTTTGCCACGACGCGGAGCCTGCATCAGTACTATTTTACCGTCCGCCTGCATGCTGATCGTATACACCAGGATGGCACATCCACCATTCACAAGGAAAATGATCAGTTGTTCTACACAGTTTCCTAATCTCCTACATGAACGCACACCTCATATGGGACCTTGGGAAAGAGGAGCCGCAGGCCTACAGATCGGAACGGCAGGTGGAGTCGGTGTACAGTGAATCGTGCCAGACGTGTATCATACTCACACTGCAGATCATAACGGTGTGGGGGACAATGGCGTCACGCCCCCCCCCCCCCCCCCCCCTCCTCCTCCTCCCTGAGGAACGGTGGCGTTGCCGGGGAGCGGGGGATGCGACGTGCCGCCGTCGCGGAGCAGGCGGTGTCCCAGGAGTCGATAGGACAGGGAATCCACGCCGCCGTCACCGGGGAGAGGAGTGACGCGTCGGAGATGAGGGGCTCGGGAAACAGGGGCGCCGTAAGGAAGGCTACGCCGTCGCTGGTGAGATGAGCATGGAGAAGGGTGTCGGTGGGGAGTTTTTGTCGGTGCTTTGGGGGAGACCGCCGCCTGGATGCCGGTGGTAGACTGCTGGCAGGGTGCCGAATCCGGCGCGTGGCAGGGCGGAGACACAGTGCAGGGAGTCGCCGGTGCCCGTGACGATGCAGTCCGACTCGTGGCGGTGTGGCTCTCCTGCCCAAGGAGGCGGCGACGAAGAGCAGGGCAACGGGTGCAGGCAAGCGTGGTGGCCGTGCGAGAGAACGACTGCGGGGGCGGCGGCATTGGCAAAGCTTTGTCGCGTGGGGAGGAGGCGGCGGCGCGTGGAGAGGAGGCGGCGGGTGAGGGGATGAGACGATTTGGGGGAGACCGCCGCCTGGATGCCGGTGGTAGACTGCTGGCAGGGTGCCGAATCCGGCGCGTGGCAGGGCGGAGACACAGTGCAGGGAGTCGCCGGTGCCCGTGACGATGCAGTCCGACTCGTGGCGGTGTGGCTCTCCTGCCCAAGGAGGCGGCGACGAAGAGCAGGGCAACGGGTGCAGGCAAGCGTGGTGGCCGTGCGAGAGAACGACTGCGGGGGCGGCGGCATTGGCAAAGCTTTGTCGCGTGGGGAGGAGGCGGCGGCGCGTGGAGAGGAGGCGGCGGGTGAGGGGATGAGACGATCGTGATGTAGATCGTGCGAGGAGTTTTTTCTTCGCAGGTGAACGGTGGAAGTTTTCGTCCGCTCGGCATACAGTCCGCCATCGCTAATTGCTAAGTGCACCGACGCGTTAAAGTAAATCAATCCAGCCCGTTAGATCTAATTTTTGGGACAATCTAATGGTATAGTTTTTTCTGTGTACACTACACGGGGTGGCTGTAGCCTAACTCAAGTTCGCTTGTTTATTAGTAGTGGAGAATAGCAATTACATCATCATCCGTCAAAATGCCACGAAGAAAGAGTGGAAGGTGACCACATAAAATTCTGGTGACTCTCAGCAAACTTACCTTAATCATGCGCCATCCTATTGGCCTTCCTTGAACAATGGATAAAAATAACACGAGTAAATTGCGATGCATATAAACGAGCATTTCGTAGATGGCTACAGATGCACCGATAGAGTTGCATCCAATTTGCATGACCTCGATTGTCTCCCAGCAATCAGCTATCAATTATCCTTTTTTTTTCCAAGATCTTCACCAATTAACCCGTGGCATCCAACTTCACCAGTTAGAAGCAGCCCATCACGCAGCGTCGCAGCATCATCACCGTAAGGAAGGCCAAAACAACTTCCCGCAATCTACATGCCGTGGGTCGGTGGGTGTCCATGAGAATAGCGCCAATCCTGCCCTGACTTGCATCAAGATCAAAGGCACCATCGATGTTTGGTTTGATAAAACCATCATAAGGCTTCTGCACCCGTACTTCAAAATAGCAGACTTCTTTAATTCACAACCAGCGGCGATATTTATTCGTCCGTCCTCAACGGGTCTTGGACATGCTAACCATGTGTAGCATTCGGCCGTTCCTACCAGAGAAACCAAACTGTGACAATGATCTAGTCTTTCATATGGTCATCCGGAAGGAGCGACACCATTATAGAATTTCTCGTGTGCAAGTAACCGAGTCCGGAAAACCATCATCGCAAGGATTGCATGCATCTTCAGTTTGTCCAAGGCATGTCTGGACTTGTTTCACTCGCGAGCATAGGAAGAAAGAATGGTCGATGATCTCACAATCCACATTACAAATCCATGATGTGTATTTATAGATGGCTGATTCACGTTTCGACTATCTATGATTCTTAAACTGTAAATGAGTTGAAATGCTTTGCAATAATGAAATAAATACAAGCCGTATGCATCCATTCGATGTAAGATTTGCCCCTTTTCGAAGAAAATACGAACCGTTGTGATTGGACCATTGACTAATTTGGGAAAGAAGTTACTGGCTGCGATGCCCGGGGACAAAACAACTGAAAGGAGCCCGATTGAGCGCAGGTGTCCTGAGCACAGGATTCGGCGTGAAACCGGAACCTATGCAATTGTTATTACCGGCACTACTAGAAAATGCCTCTCCGCCGGGTGGTCAAAACACACGGCAAACGTTCGATTTGGCCTCGGCGAACACTTCGCCGAGAATGGCACTCGGCAGAGCCCACTCGGCGCAGTATGCCTCGGCGACGCCTCTTCGCCGGGTGCATTTTGTCGGGGATGCACGGCGACAGCTTCGCCGAGACGTTGTACCTGACACCCGGCGAAGAAAAGAAGATCTGGAGCGTCCCTTGTCAGATGGGCGTCAGGCGTGTGTCAGAGCTTCGCCGAGTTCGGCGGTGAAGGCTCTCGGCGAAGAAGGATCGCACAGATGGCGCCACGTGTCCTCCTTCTGGGTGCCGGCGAACATCTTCGCCGTGCTGCGCTTCGCCGAGTGCCGATCTTCGCCGTGTGGACCCTTCGCCGTGGCATCCCTTCGCCGAGTGCCGGCGCCAAGCTTCGCCGTGCATATCCTTCGCCGAGTGCCGGACGTCGCCGAGTGCCCGTTCATCAGCACGGCTCGGCGAAGGGACCACACTGGGTGACCATTTGGCGCTCCTTCGCCGAGTGTACGTGTCGGCAAAACTGTACATCTCGGCGAAATTTGTTCCCAGGTGACCATTTGGCACCACTTCGCCGAGTGTGCTGCTCGGCAAACCAGTAATTGTCGGCGAAGTATCTTCCCAGGTGACCAAATGACACCTGGGGCGCGTCTTCGCCGAGTGCCTGTGTCGGCGAAGGCGTGTTCGCCGAGTGCTTTACTCGGCGAAGATGCAATTTGGTCCAAATTTTCCCTGCTTTTTACTAATCCCTGCATTTACAAAAAACAGTATGCATATATAGATATCAATTATATCACTGGATCACTCCCAGCACACCCAGGACATTAAAATGAGACACATATAATAAAATATATCACACATTGTCCAAAAGTTCACCAAATAGAGTCCACAAGTTCTAAGCACACAACACAAGTTCAAAATACATCCAGCCAACAAGTTCAAAGTTCACAAATGCATCCAGTAGCACAAGTCCACAAGTCTAGTAGTCACCGAAGGCCTCGTGGATGCAATCCTACAAGTTTGAAAACTCTAAGCATTAGTTTCAAGACATGAGTGTGGAAATGTGGTTAGATATGTATTTGGGAAAAGAGCAAGCATACACTTTCGTGGGTACTTAAATTCCCTCGATATTCATCTATTGTACTGACCATACTAAGCGAGATTGTGGGTCAGGAGCGATATAGTTCACATTTGCTGTTTAGGAGTTCATCTCGATTACATGGCAAAACAACGGACACCGTGATCAAGGAATGTTTGATTTAGTTAAGATGTGTGGCAATGAAAGTTAGTTAATGTTGGAGTTGGGTTGAAAATTACTTTGATCTAAATAGAACCTCACCAGGAATTTAACATTTCATTATCTAGTTTATGTTATGAGGTTATGTCACTGTTAATTCACAATTGTTTTACTGTTTCTACATCAAGTACTATATCCTAGGTACTATCCCTCATTCCCTCTCCTGTTGCTCGGAAAATACAAAAGAATTATTTTGATACCATTGACAAAAGATCAATCTGTTTCAAATCCATTCCGATCAATAAAACAAGAACAAGAAAAATGGTAAATTCTTCTGTGAACAATAGCTTTGTATTAAAATGGAGAAATGTAATATACTACCACAGTATCCTGCAGTGAACAATAGCTTTATATTAGAATGGATCGAATTTTGAATTGAATACTGCATCGTACATTCATGTACTGTCAATGCTGTCAATTATTGTTTTTTACCCGAACAACCATACTTGTATTTACTTAATATTACAATGTGGCTGTCATTTATCAGGGGTCTTTCTATGAGTTGTTCCAAGAGTTGCCGCTGCTCAGACCTGTGTAGCAACAGGCCATTCCGCAAGGATAAGAAATTTAAAATTGTCAAGGTAGTTCTCTCTTGGAAATGATGTAACCCTCTTGCAAATGATGCGCATGTGTTCGTATTTATTTGAGAGGCATGGGACTTGAGCTTACCTAGAGTTGCTCGGGGTTGTTGGAGGCCGTTGGCGCCGATGATGGGCTTGCAGCTCCGCCTCCACCATTCCCTCCGTCTTGACCTCCACCATTCCCTCCGTCTTGACCATCCGTGGGAGTGTGGGATCCAGCCGATCGATGCTCCTATGAAGATTCACATTAGACGAGTAAGCAAACAAAAGATGAATTATTGCCTAGCTAGTGTATCATATGGTTCATAATCATATTATTATCTAGTCCCAAGAGCACTTACCAAGAGGAGTAGGGGGGCAACTAGTGGAGGAAGAGGAGGTAAAGGAGGAAGCGACGAATCCGCGGGCATCGTCTGCAAACCGAAGAGGAGGGTTAGTTCGCAAAGTTCAAGCACATGCTTTAGTTGAAAGAAAAAGTTAAAGCACTTACCGACATAAGGGCCTGGAGGCATGCTTGTTGGCTTGACATATGTGAATGCATTTGCTTGTTGTTCTCCTCTGCAGCCTGCGCCCTCGCCGTAGCCTCCGCCGCGAGATTCTATTTCTCTCAACTTCAGCCTAGAGGATTGCAACCATGTAAAAGAAGCGGTCATGGCGATGCAAACATGTACAATAGTGGAAAAGATGGTTGAAAAACGACACGTGTACCTCCATTGCAGCAATGGCATCAAGTCCGACCCTTGGGCGGCGCTCGATCTCGGGCGCTGAGCTCGTACGCCTAGCACGAATCTCGGCAAGTGATGGGATGCCCGATGAATCGAATGAAGCACCGCCAATATAAGGCCGGCCATTCAGCTTGCCTTGTCCCGCGAGCATAGCAACCTTGGGGTCGAAAGGAGAGGTCAAAGGATCGGACGCGTCACCGTTGACCTCCTTGAACTTGGAGCAGTAGTTCTTGTGTTGATTCTTCGCGGTGGTGGTGATCCACTGCTCTTCCAAGGGTTTAGCCGGATCCGGGTTCTTTGGCCTCCGGGTCTCAACGAACACTTGCATCTTCGTCTTTTTCACTCCCTCCTTTAACTCCTACAATTAATTGACACCAAAAGGAAGCATACAATTGAGGTCAAAGAAAAAATAAAATATTATGGGACAGAAATAAAAACTTGAATGGAAAGGACAAAAATGATTTCTTACCTTGTGTGCCACGAGGCCGTCGAGTGTGAGGGGGCCTTGACGGTGGACTCCGTGGTCGCCTACCATCTTCCGCTTCTCCCGTGCCGACTTGTTTTGCACCTGGAACCCTCCTGACACCCACTTGTCTACAATCTTCTTGTAGCAAGGCTTATGGGCGGCTAGCCATTGAGGAATCACCTATTTGACACAAGAAAGATCCATATGAGTAGAACTATTCATCAAGTCATGTGGAGAATAGTAGGAAAATATATGTGGTTACCTTCAAGTACTGGGCTCTCGACATGTGTATGGGCCTAGCGTCCTCTTTGGTGATTGTCCTGTGCATATACTCTGCATAGAACTGGACAACAGCGGCAATACGGGCCTCGTAAAGCTGGTCGGGGATGAGCTTCTTCGCCATTTTAATCAGCACCTTTTCAGCCGCCTCCGCTTTACCTTCACCATCGACGAGTGTGAAAAAGTCCTACAAACATTGAGCATACGACAAAGGGGTTAGCACGATGAAATCCAAACTCTTGGTATTAAGGTAGTAAAGTTATATAAATTACTAACCCAGAACTCGGTGATCAGCCGCATGCCGAGGTGGCCGTGGGTGGAGTCGGGCACCATCGTGAAGTGGTTCCAAGACCAAGCGGGCACCTTTTCACCAGTGGCGACTCCATCCTTCTTCAAGGCGATAATGCCAGGGTAAAGCCTCTTGATAAGAAGGCCAAGGACGCCTGAAGGTAAGCGCTCCCACTTTGGGCCCACCCACTTGAATGACCTGCACATACCGAAAACATAAGTCAGAATGCTTGTGATGAAAAGGTAACTAAAGTAGAAGGTAACAACATTTTCAACCAACACTTACGCATCTGATGAGACATCAAGTAGGCCATGTGACTTGCGTTCTGGAAAGCTCGAAGGCCCTCGCAAGTACACCTTACCCTCGCGCACAACACCGATCAAGTCTAGTGGATGATCTGTCAAGAGATCCTCATCCGCCACGGCATCCTCATCCTCCTCACTCTCCTCACTCTCCTCACGCTGCTGCTCCTCCTCCTCTGACACCTCCGAGAGCCGGTCCTGGTAGTCATCATCACTAGGCAAAGAGCCCGCATCCTCCTCCACCAAGGGCTCCTCGGGCTGCTCCCCCTCCTCTGACTCGGAAGACGACACCGAGGGCAGAGGACTACTCAAGCGAGCAGGAGGGCGCCTACCCCGGGGCGCCTTGGTGGATCCCGTGGGTCTACCACGCCGTGCGGAAGTCTCCTCCGTAGCTGCCCGGTCACGCTTCCTTCCAATGAGCACGGGAGTCCCATCAGCACCCTGCGCGTATAGTTTAGACACATTGCCCACCTTGTGAGTCCGCTTCTCCTTGACGACCCGGCTGAGGGGCCGCTTGTTGATGAGGAGCTCCTTCTCCTTGGCAACACTCTTCTTCGACGCGAGCTGCTTCTCCTTGGCGCCCGGCTTGTGAGTCCGCCTGCCATGTCTCAATCACCTGTCATCACAAAGAATGTGTTGATTAGGCTTAAAGAAAACCCATAAGAAGAAATTGCCAAAACTCATATTAATACAACAAAAAAAAATTAAGCTTCGAACTCCATAAAGAGATACCTACACTCCTAGATGGTTGTTGGAACTTTACATCATGTCTCATTAGTGTTGTTGGCGGTTGTTTTTTTGTGAAATTATATGTACCATGCATGTTACCAACGGTGGGATCACAAATTGTTAGGGAAAAAGAAGTTGTTGGTATGGACGGGAGAATCATCCTAATATGGTACAACGATGCATGTAAATGAGAATGTAGAACAAATAGATAGACGGGCTTCTATAAATTCAATTATCTATTAACCTTATTATCAACAAAGATGAACCGACACATCTTTATAATTGTGCATAACATCATCTCACCATTAACATGATATGTCTTAATTATACCGTGACTAATTGATCTTATTAGCCTTAATTAAACATCATTGGACAAAAATAGAGTTTTACAGACACATCCATAGAGTTTTATTGAAACCACCACACATCCATTAGCCGTAGCCGTAGCCAAACTATTTTTTAGATAAAAGGGTTCTCCCCCGGTTTCATTGAAACCACCACACATCCATAGAGTTTTACAACCACACAGGCCACACAGAACTATGCGAACCGGACATAAAAAAGCTACAGAAGCTACACAGAGATACTGATCCAAAAACGACAGGATTCTTGCCCAGCTAGACCTACAGAGATGACAGACAACCTAGACATGCCAACGAACAAGCATCAGGCTCCACCGAGCATCAAGATCATCAAACGACAGGACTCAGCTTGTTTGGCATTGAAGGCCGCCCTTTCTTCATCAGTCTCCTCATACCTGTCATCACTGGGCAGAGTTGCCATCATTTCCAGGCGATGCGCAACACCTCCCCTAACCCTAGCCGTAGCCAAAATCTCTGCTTGATGCCTACCTTGGTCGATGGAGGGGGTGCAGCGGAGGCCGGAGTAGAGGAGGCCGAAGATGCCGGAGCCGGAGCCGCGTCGAGCCGGAGCAGAAGAGGCTGAGGGGTGCAGCGGAGGCCGGAGTAGGGTTCGGGCTCGTGGCGGCGGGGGCCGGGCAGCGTCCTGGGATTCGTGGCGGTGGGGGTGGCGGCGGACGGGGAGAGGTGGCGGTGGCAGCAGAGGGAGCTGGCGGCGGGGGCGGCGTGGGTGGGGGGTGGTGGCGGGCTGGCGGCAGCGGCGGCGAAGAAAGGCAGAGGGCGCGCGCGGGGATGGGGAAATGGGGAATTTTTGGCATTTCGGCAGCCAAATTTCCACTAAGTCCCCGCCTCAGCGTTATTTTTTGCCGAGTAGGCGTCTTCGCCGAGTGTCCAACTCGGCAAAGACCCTTTTATAATTTATCATTTTATTTTATATAATCTCTTTTTGTTGGTTATTTTTTATAATTTCATTTTATAATGTGTACGACCAAACTATTATACATATCTTAGGACACCACCTAGGTTTTGGTGTGGTTCCGACGCTCCTCGGCCCCCGGTTCCGTCGAAACCCCCCCCCCCCCCCCCACGGTTGACCGGAAGTCAACCGTCTCGTCTACCCCTTCCACGGGCGTCGAAAGGGGTAGCTCCAAGGACTTTTCTCCTTGGTTGTGTTTGGATAGGTCATAGGAGCATCTGGAACCCAGTTTGGCCCCATGTCTTCACATGGTTCCACCCGTTGCACCCGAAATGGGAGTTTCCACCTAGAAGAGCAGAACCTTCGTGCGGGACAAGTGTGGTTTGTGAAGCCGGTCACACCTCGGAGTATCATGTTGGATCTTCAAGCCTCCCACCACACTCTAACACATATGATAGGGCACCACCTAGGTTTTGGTGTGGTTCCGACGCTCCGCGGCCCCCGGTTCCGTCGAAACCCCCCCACGGTTGACCGGAAGTCAACCGTCTCGTCTACCCCTTCCACGGGGTCGAAAGGGGGTAGCTCCAAGGACTTTTCTCCTTGGTTGTGTTTGGATAGGTCATAGGAGCATCTGGAACCCAGTTTGGCCCCATGTCTTCACATGGTTCCACCCGTTGCACCCGAAATGGGAGTTTCCACCTAGAAGAGCAGAACCTTCGTGCGGGATAAGTGTGGTTTGTGAAGCCGGTCACACCTCGGAGTATCATGTTGGATCTTCAAGCCTCCCACCACACTCTAACACATGTTATCACAAGATTCCATCTGTTGAACCCGAAATGGGAGTTTCCACCTAGAAGAAATGGGTTATATCACATGTGAGTTTTCTTTTTTATTTTCTGTTAATTAATTGCATGACGACCGGTGAAACACGCGTGGTAGGTGGTTGTCGGTGGAGTGGATAAGAACACAGGGTATGTGCTGACGAGAATAAATTTAATTATAAAACACATACATATTTAATCTTAAAGACATATTTTATTTAACATGAACAAATAACACTAGTACATTTTGGAACAAACGAACATAATTGACTAACAAACAAAGAAAAAAATTACAACAGTTGATGAACTGGTTCACGGCTTGGGGCTCACAAACCTCCCGTGGGAACCTCTCAAACCTCAGCTTCGTTAGGTACGGAAGCTCCGATGCCCGCCCTCCGTGCCCACGATGCCAGTGGCTCATCGCGAGCGTCTCGCCGTTGACGACGAGGCCGGGGAGGCATGGAGGACGCGAGTGCAGTCCTCGCTCAAGCGGAAGCACACGTAGAAGTCAAATGGCGGCGCGCAAACCTCCACCGTGGCGTCGCGGCGGTTCACAGCACTGCACCACCACCGCCCCCACGACCGTCTCCGGCGACACCGGTGGCCGGCTACCTCCCACCTTCGCCATGAGTGTGCGCCCGCTCCACTTCTCCTCCAGCTTAACCATTGCGGGAGTGCGAGACAACACATCGATGAACAAAACATACGATTTCCCCGAGCTACAGTCCCACACTGGCTGCGATATCACATGCAGTGTGGGACTGAGCTCGGGAATCAATAGTACATATACAAGAACATGGGTAAAAGGATAAAAAGAAGATTATAGCAAATACATCCTTCAGAAAAAAACTCCAACGTCTTACACGCGCTCGAAAAAGTTGGAACAAAACACACGGGAACCCGAATGTTTTGTGTTTGAGCGCCACTTCGATCCAAGCAGCGGTATGACGTCTCTGATGATCTACAACCGTCCGGCAAGACATCTCTAATGATCTGCAACTGTTTGGAACGGTCGCAGATCATCAGAGACGTCTTGCCGCTGGTTGCCCAAAGATGCCTCTCCGTGTGACGCTGGAATGTTTTGTGTGAGTGAGTAGCCTGTCTGAGGAGTGGCCAATTTATAGGCGTCGTTATATTTGCCGAGCGGGACACTCGGCGAAATTCACCACTCGGCGAAGGTTTGGTGCGGAACGAAAATATTTTTCCCGCCCACCATCTTTGCCGAGCGGGACACTCGGCGAAACTCACCACCTGGCGAAGAAATGGTGCGAAACGAAAATATTTTTCCCGCCCACCATCTTTGCCGAGGTAGACACTCGGCGAAGGAGACCACCCGGCGACGAAATGGCGCGGAGTGTAATTTCGTTTCCCGCCCTATTCTTTGCCGAGTGCTGGCCACCGACAAACTCGGCAATGGGGCTACAATTTGCGCGGCAAACAAAAAAACTTTCGCGCACTTTCGTCGCCGAGCGAGACACTCGGCAAAGAAATGTCCAATTATTTTATTGTTTGCGGTTACCTCTTCGCCGAGCGAGATGCTCGGCGAAGGCCAGCTCCCGTCATGGCGTCCGTGGGTCCGACTGTCAGGTGCCACGTGGCCGTTCTTTTCGCCGAGACCTGAGCTTTGCCGAGTGTCTTTTGTGGTCGTTGCCGAGAAAATGGTCTTCACCGAGTACTGGGCTCGTATTGTCTCGGCGAAGTGCGTTTTTGCCGAGTGGTCACCGCTGCGCCGAGTTTGGTTTGTCCTGCGTCGGCGTAGGCGTCTTCGCCGAGTTGCCCCGCGTTTTAGCACTCGGCGACGCCGAGATCACTCGGCGGAGAGGCATTTTCTAGTAGTGCGGAGGGCATGATCGGAACACCACCCGCACGTAAAAACAAGAGGAATCGAAGACCAATATCCAATGCGTCATGCATGGCCCCTTACCCCTTCGAGAGACCTCCTCGCGTCGTGACATTCACCAAAGAATAATAGTAACCCCAAAGCGTGCAGCTGTAGATCATTAGATCTCCCCTAAGAGGTGTAATCAGGATTCGATTCCGATTTCTTCAGGACCTTATCCTCTCCCCAGCTACAGTACTCTGAGGCGAAGGAGAGGCGATCCCGGTTTGCCCCCGCGTCCGCCGGCGTGGCCGTGGGTTCCCTCCCCCTCCGTCGGCCGCTCCGGCGGCGGGAGGGTGGGGGAACCCCGGATCTATGCTTGGCGTGTACATAGGGTGTGTATAGTTGGGTCTCCGGCCGGCGGCGCGGTGGTAGGAGGGGTGCTGTCGGGGTGGAGTTTGGTGCTACTGCTCTTCCTCCTCTGCGTCGACGGCCTCCGTGCTCTCGGCGGTGAGCAGCTAGCTTTTGGTGCTCGCGGATCTGCGGGTCCTGCGGGCGGTTCTGTCTCCGGGTGTGGTCACCGCGCCGGAGGAGGTGACCATGCTGTGGAGCTTTCGTCTCCCGGCTTCTTCTCCGCGACGGCGAGGAGTGCTCCGTCCTCGTCGTGGAGTCTGGGAGGCCAGCGTGGCAGGTGGAGCTGGCCCCGTTCCCCTCTTTCTTTGCAGGATGGCGATGGAGGTGACGGCGGCCGGGATTCAAGCCTGACGCAGGGGTGGTGCTGCGATGGTGGCCGATCCAGCTTTGCTGGATCCAGGATCGAGAGCTCCGTGGCCGATGGGCGTTTCATCGTTTTAGGTTCCGGCGGCTTCGTCGGGCGACTCTTGTTTTCGAAGGCGTGGTGGTGCTCTCTCCTTTGGGTGCTGTGGAGGTTTTCCTTCTTCTTCTCCGGCGTTGCTGGCGGTGGAGGATCGAAGCTAGTGTGGTGGTTCAGCATCTTCTTCGTTGCTGTTGCGTCTGTGCTGTGTATCCAAGGGTGTACACCTGCGTATGTAATCCGTATTGTACTTTTATCTCTTTGAATATACGTTAGGTTCTCAAAAAAAAAAAAAAGATCTCCCCTAAGATTTAAGTATTCGGTACGTACGGTCCTCCGGCCACGTACACCCTCTTCCTCCTAGATCCAGCCCCGGTGGCGTCGTGGCAATGTGCCCTCCCCGGCATGCCTCCATTCATCACCAACAGGCCAGCTGAGAGCGCGTCACGCCACCACGCGCGCGCATCAGCGATTCTTCAGCTAAGCCCTGCGTAATTAACAATGCCCTAAGCTCCCGATCGATGGGTAGCCGCTGTCGCTGCCACTAATTAGTGGTGGGTGCGCCCCGCTGTTGCGCCGATGGCGACGGGCCGGCCAATCCCGAGCCGACACTCGCCGCCTGTCGCAGCTGCCTTTTCTTCCTCCTCTTTAGACGATGGGGTTCTTGCTGCCGCGGCAGGCGTATCGGAGCCGAGACGACAGCGCACACGCGCCCGTAAAATAATGCTGGCTGCCATTTCGGGCAAGCACGTACGGGCAGGGACCGCGCCGGAGCCGTCGTTATTTTATGCGCGCATCCCCGTCGTCGTCTCTGGGTGCGGTGACTTTGCCGCACCCCGCCGCCAACAGGTGTCACCCCCACCAGCTCCCCTCCAGGACCACCGCCTTGTTTAATCGCCGGCCCCTAAAGCCCTCTCCGGCCAGCCACCGGAAAGAAGAGCCCAGATCATCTCCATCGACCGGCGACACGCACGTTTATCGTTAACTATATGCGGCTAACCAATGCAATCTTGCAGTGGATGCTACGGCCGGGTTGCTTCGTCTAGCCCGCCACCTGTCTGTTCGAACGTCGTTTGCACGGGCGCCCCATTCGTCGCCCGAATTACTAAATTTCTACCCTGATGTGGCTCCAAGGGTTTATGTGCTTATGTTAATGTTCGTGCGGTGAAATGAAGCATCCATGGATGATGGCACGGGGTGATGCTGTCGTGCACAGGTCTCTTTCTGAGTAGCTAGAAGCCTCTGGGCGTCTTGTTTTATATACGGAAAACCAGGTGTATTTTGGTGGTATGTTTATACTCCACTCCAAGCAAAGCAAAGACGAGAGCGCTCGCCGGGGACCAAAAGCGGAAAGCAGGATACGGCTAGCTCCGGCCCTAAAGTTTGCTAATTGCATTTGGCGATGGAGCCGAATCGGGCAAATCTTGTGACTGTGAGAGGCCTCAGGGAATACTAAAACAAGGCAGAGCTATAGCCTATGTATATGCAAAGGTCTCTGGTCTCGTCGGATATGCTTTCAAGCTCAAAGCAAAGTTAATCGCAGTAGCTATAGCTAGTTTAGGCAAACTGTACTGGTTGTTGGTCATTCTGTCTGGTGTGGTGTGTGGTCTGTACTCTGTACTCTATGCATATTACATACATGTTTCTCTTCCTTCTTTGCGTGGATATTAAGTAGTATGCGCGTGCAGCGTATCGTATTATTTCAATCCAGTACAAGTACGTTGTATTTCGCAGTGGAGTGACTTTTGTATTTTTTATTTGTTTGGGCCCTTCGTCATTTTAATTATTTGTTGAAGTGTTCTATTATTTACAATTAGCCAATAGCCATACAATTTTACTAGATTATTCCAAAACTAATCTGGTAACCAACAACTAAATTTCATAGTTCATCGTAAAAATGATTAGGCAACAACTCCATCTAATCCTTAGGTTGCAGTTCGAACTGTTGTGGATTATGATGATCATGTTTGGTAGAGCTAGTTTTACATTTTTGTTGGGTTGGCTATGATATCTGTATAATCCGTAGAGACTTAAGAATGTGTGTACTAACCAACAAGTAGTATTGTTGTCATTTTGAAAGTTTATGAGTTAGTTCAATTCTAATCTGATTTTTCTGGAAAGAAACCAACTATGTAGTAAACTGATCAAATATTTCAGCACATCATAATCCAACAAACCGCAAATAGGACTTTATTTTTGATTAAAAAGGTTTAACCCAAGCGACACCACGTATGAAGTTGTGGCGCGAGTAGATGATACATCATACATCGTGTGTTCTCCATATATCTCGATAGTGTTTTCTCAGAGGTTTCATGGATCCAGTCTGACCTAATGGAAGAATGAAGAAGGGTCGAGCAGATGCGACGGACACACACACGCACGCACGCACAACACACGCACACGCATACTCACGTAGGCACATTAGCGTCTTGCGCCCCTGGACATTATCGTTCGTGTTTTCAAGGATGTCGACTAGAACTAGAGCACCGTACGTTATATGAGCATTTTATGTGTCTCTTACATTAGCAAGGTAACATTAGCACCCCCTCTTTTATGTACGGGCAAAGCGATTTTGTTGATAGAAAGCAACCCCTACAATGGGATCGACATTGTAGTGACTAAGGTCGAGCACCATGTTATTGGACACAACAGTGTGGTTCACATGCGATTCTGGCTAGCTATAGAGGTAGCACGAAAATGGGAAACAAATGGGATGGAATCAGTTTGCCTTTGTACGCAGCTGCCTGATCCGTCCACGAGTCCCTCCATCCTCTTTCTCTTTGCGTAAAGAGGAGCCAGAATCTTGCGATTTTTTGCACGACCCTCCTCACTATTCACTCGTTCACAAAGCACAAGGAAATTCTGTACTTGCGTCGTGGAAAGCTCATGTGGTCCTGTGGAGAAAGCCAGGAGGAGAATATGTACCTCCAGGGCCCAAACCAGATGTTCAAAGGCCGTCAGAATTTGCCTGGCCCATCCGTGTAGTAAGCCCACCAAGGTAATCCTCCATCCGAAATCCAGTGATCCGTCCACTCACGCGG
Organism: Poa pratensis; assembly: GCA_947311845.1. Taxonomy (NCBI): domain Eukaryota; kingdom Viridiplantae; phylum Streptophyta; class Magnoliopsida; order Poales; family Poaceae; genus Poa; species Poa pratensis. The sequence goes on along the minus strand of CAMZMU010000107.1, from coordinate 69,768,828 downwards.
GCTGCGGGCCTTCGGCGCTCTCAACTTCTGCCGGCTCTCGTGGTCATCCCGAAAACACGCCCGGCCAATCGAACCGGCCGGAGCCTATTCCACGAATGACGTGACACGGCGGGAACCTTTGGACGTACCATTGCTCATCGATCCATCCATGGCCGCGTCCGTCTTCCTCGCCGCCGTCCTCGTCGCCCTCCATCTCATCCACGCGGTCAACGGCGAGATCAAGAGGACGCCGATCACGTCGGACTCGCGGCCGGTCATCCTGTTCGAGGAGTTCGGGTTCAAGCCCGGCGGCGTCGCGGAGGTGACCGTGTCCGGCGTGTCATGGAGCGTCCCAGAGGGGTCCCAGCTGCAGGCCGTGGACCCGGGGCTCATGGGCTTCATCCTCATCTCCAACACCCTCTTCTTCAAGATCACCAACGAGTCCGAGTACGCCGAGGAGACCGGCGCCGCCTTCTGCCCGCTCACCAGCGAGTACGTCACGCCGCTGTTCCGGCTCAAGGACGTCGGCGCCGACGGCAAAGGCAGGGCCAGCGTGACCATCCCCAGCGCAGACCAGTACACGGTGCTGTTCAGCAGCTGCCAGGACGGCGTGGAGGTCACCATGGACGTGCGCACCGAGATGTACAACGTCGTGGGCGGCAATGGCAGGGACTACCTGCCCGTCGGCCTGCTCCCGCTCCCGGGGATCTTCGCCGTGGCGTCCGCCGTGTACTTCGCGTTCCTGGCGGCGTGGCTGTTCGTGTGCGTCAGGCAGCGCGCCACGGCCGAGCGGATCCATGCCATGATGGGCGCGCTGCTGCTGTTCAAGGCCCTCAAGCTGGCGTGCGCCGCCGAGGACTCGTGGTACGTGGAGCGCACCGGCACGGCGCACGGCTGGGACGTCGCCTTCTACGTCTTCGGCTTCTTCAAGGGCATCCTGCTCTTCACCGTCATCGTGCTCATCGGCACTGGCTGGTCCTTCTTAAAGCCATACCTCCAGGTATGTAGATCCAGGTAGCGACCGGCCGTTGCAACTCATATGGCGTAGTGTTCATTTCCATGGTTGAACGGCCAAGATTTGGATTTGGCGCTGAATGTTCAAGCCGTTCAACGCCAAATCCTAGCCCTTTAACCGTGGAAACGAACGGCTCGAAACCATATGAGTTGCACATCATCATTTTCGCTACGAAAAAAGCCGACGTGACATCCGACGTACCGATCGATGGAGAATGCAGGAGCGTGAGAGGAACGTGCTGATGATCATCATACCGCTACAAGTGGTCGAGAACATCGCGTCGGCGATGATCGGGGAGACGGGGCCGGCGGGGCGGGACTGGCTGGCGTGGAACCAGGTCTTCCTGCTCGTGGACGTCGTCTGCTGCTGCGCCGTCTTCTTCCCCATCATCTGGTCCATCCGCAACCTGCGGGAGGCCTCCAAGACGGACGGCAAGGCGGCCAGGAACCTCAAGAAGCTCACCCTCTTCAAGCAGTTCTACCTCGTCGTCGTCGGCTACCTCTACTTCACACGGATCGCCGTCTCCGCATTCGCCGCCCTGCTCAGCTACAGGTACCAGTGGGTCGTCAACGTCTCCGTCGAGACGGCCAGCCTCGCCTTCTACGTCTTCGTCTTCTATAACTTCCAGCCGGTCGAGCGGAACCCCTACCTCTACGTTGCCGACGACGAAGAGGAGGCTGCCGGTGGCCAGCTTGAGATGGAGGGCACCTTCGAGATCTGAGGCACCCGGCCCGACTGTCTCTCTAAGTTTTGTAGTAATTATAAAGTATCGGGTAGTACTAGTACAATATTTTCTGCGTAGCACTACGGGCCGGCTGGATTGTGTGATGATCTAAATCGCCTCCCTGGGAATTTTTGGTAGGGTTCAGAGAGAGGGGAAAGCGGTAAACTCACTGATATTCATGGGACTATATGATGCTACCAAAAGTTAATTAGACGAGATATTGAAAGCAAAATACTTTCCGAATGGGTTTATAAATAGACACGTCGAAAGAAAAATTAGCGGGTTTGATCTTTGACAAAATCAAACGATTTAATCTAGAAAACGTGTGCAATACATGAACAATCACACGCGATTAAAATTTTCAATTGAGTGTGAAGGGTCCACCATCGCACAAGCTTTTAAACCGTGTTTGATGTCGCACCTTCTCCCACCCATGTATAGTGACGGTGTCTATAATCGTGCGCCAAGGCAAAATATATCGTGTGGGATTGCCCGATCTAGTGCAAGACGCTACGCTCGCCGTGAACGAGGGCCGCTGCCGATTTTGCCGGCCTCCTCCTCCGAGTGTAGCCGCCGACTAGGACTGTAGCCACTACGAAAAGTGTGGGTGAAAAGGGCCGGACCACGAGGCATCGATGTATTTTGTATGGATACATTTGGGTGCCACTATACAAATGGTTCCTTTTGAAAGGAACCTGTGTGCTGCGAGTGTGCCACGTGAAGAACGTACGGAGGTAGGAAAATAAAATTTGAACACTGCTTCTGGCACGACACGGACGCGCGTCTCGCGTGCTTGCGATTCCCGACCAGACGCCTGATTACCCCCAAGAGCAGGGGATCACTATAGCACCTCTCAATGTGGAAGTAAGGTATCGATCCGCAGGAGCAAGAAGGAAAAGTTATCTATTCCCTACAACTAAAGTGTCACAAGTTTTAGTTGATTATGCACTAAACAAGTTCAAGGAGCAAGGTGGTTGATTTGATGAATGAAAGTAACCAAGCAAAAATGTAAAAGTGTCCCAATCCTCTTCAATGCAAGAGGACAAGACAAAGGTTTTCTCTTATAGAACAATGGACATGGGTTCATGGGTTCACTTAATCCTCTCTCTCATCTATGGTGATTATCATGTTATAGATAAAGTACACATAATTGTCATGTTTTAATGGTAGCTTTTATAACGGCTATATGTCCTAAAACAATAGTTGAAAGAAATACTCATTTGTGTTGCTAGGTCACCCTCGTAAGGCTAGCGTGGTTGCTCTCACTCCCACATCATACTTCTCCCTTTTTACCCCCAGATAAAGGATGTTGGACGGTACTGTGTCACTCAATACCTATGCCTTCTGTCACATTGGCCACCCAGTACCCACATACATCATACTTCATAATGGATAATATTCTAAACACTAGTGCAATGATTTATAATTCGTGTGCATGACCACATCTCTCTCATCTATCCACACTTGGTGGTGTCAATCACCTCATGACAAGATAAATAAGGCATTATGCATAAATCAAACCATCACATGCATCATAGAATATCTCCAAAGTATGACAAATCATAAAAGATCCAACACAACAGTAAATGCATAACAAATATTATCTCACACCACAATATCCACCATGGGAATTACATAGATGACCGTAATCATGTTCAGCTCATACGGTACTAATTAGTGAAGCTCAAAGAGAGGAGAGATACATAAGTTACCACCACAAACCCAAATCCAGGGGGTGGACTACTCCCCCTTCATCATGGAGACGGTGGAGAAGTCGTTGGAGAAGGTGGAGACCACCCCGGCAGCGCCCCGCCGGAGTTTTCCCCCTCCAATCTGCAGCTCCTGATCTCCGTTTCGGTGTTTCTGTGTTTGTGCGGCGCTCCTTCCAGAGAACGTCGGGGGACCTTTTTTATAGGCGTTTTTAGGTCAAGACGAAGGCGGTGGAGCGAAGATCGACGGCAACGGAGCCACGAGGCCCGAACGGGTGGGTCCCACGGCCACAGTACCTGGCCGCGTGGGCCATGCCGTTTGGCCCTCGGGCTCCGTTTGCTTGCTTCCTTTTTCCGTAGTCCTTCTTCCTTCCAAATATTGACGCCCGTAAATTTCCAGGTGATTTCGTTGACGTTTGGGTCCCTGAAACATTAAAATACAAAACTAGGGTTTTCTGCCTGTGCAGGGTTAATTCCAAAAAATGGGAAAACTATGAAGTATTCCCAAAATCATGATAAAACATTGATATAACCCTTATATGATGCAAATATGATTGGAATATAAGCAATTAAAGTGCAAAGTTCATGTATGCATTTTACATGCATCAACATCCCCAAGCTTAATCCATGCTCGTCCTCGAGTATGAAGATGATAAAACTAACATGGACTTTGCAATTTAATACTTAACAATGGATATCAAAGATGATTACTATTGCTACATATAGTCAAATGATTCATTCTTCAAAGGAGTAGCAATATGCAAATAGTTTATGAAGTGATATCAAGTATTCAAGACAAGGATGTTCATTGATAGTTCACAAAGTGTAACATAGTAGCAAGTAATATGGAACACATGTATGCATAATGATAAGTAGAACATCCTACAATGGTCATAGAGTGTAGATGAAAATCTGAATATGATAGGTGTACACTTTGGAAAGATGTATATGTGAGTAGAGGTAAAGCATGCATAAGTTTCATCCAACTTCCAAACTCTTCTACTTAAGTTAATGATTGCAATAAGGTATTCATTGGTGTCAAGCTCTCATTGCCCCTATCATAGCATCTTGAATGATTAAGTTAAAGTGAAAGCAAATATGAGTAGTGTGCTTGATAAAGTAAAGGTTGGATGTCTCATGCCCCTTGAATACAAGTACCTACACCATGATTACTCAACTTAGGAAACAAAGCAAGTTCAAGTTATATATCATTGTAAGTAATAATAGTATCATCAAGAGCGTCAACTGGGGTACCTCTTGTCCCAGGATATGGAACAAGCCCATATCAAAATGACAAGACAAACAAACAAGATGAAAACCTCAACACCCTTTTTATTTACCATTGGAATAGCTTTTTATTGTAAGGTGTCATAGAATTCACCATAGCATGTAAGTAAATTTCCACCATGAATGATGCATGGCTTAGATTAGCGGCCCAGGCGTCTCTCTAACCATTTATACAAACTCATTTAAACTACTTCATTTCCACCTCATTTCACCATGATAGGCATCCATAAACAAAAGTACATGATATCAACTAAATGAGATGAAGGAGCATGTTGAAAGCTTTGCATGTGACAGCACATATGGGCTAACTCCCAACCTCGAACATTTATCAAGCCACTATCATAATCTTAATCACAATGGGTCATGTTTTATTTATGCAATGATAGTAAAATGTGCATCAAGTTCGTGAGAGCTATATAACCAACTTTTTTCCATTGCAATCAATAACATAAACATTTTCATTCAGAGGTAAGATAACACAAACAACATGTTAAACATACTCGGAATAGCATAAAGCCAATAGGTAGATATGGTGGACTCACTGGAATAACTTTGGTTGAAGGTGTTGGAAACAAGTTTTTGCTTGTTGGAGTTTTTGGGCTAGCAAAAGGGAGAAAGTTGACCATCTAGATGCATGCATGAGTGTCCATAGAACTAACTAATCCATGTTAAACCAAGTAAATAACAATCAGCACCAAAACATGAATAAGTGATAGCTCTACAAAAAGAATTTGCAAACTATTACTCATAAACAAGCTCATGAATCATGCAACTATATGTATCATTAAAAATCAATCAAACATCCCTTTTCCCAATCTTATAAAAGCATCCAACATATTTCAACCCATATTTCCAGTAGCTCTCTCATATATAATGATAGTGTGGTGGTCTCTCAAGACTCAAACAAAAACAAAAAACGACGCTCCAAGTTTATGCGATAAAGTGTTTCGATCGAAAAACAGAAGTTGGACGTGTGCAAACCGAGAGTGTGTAGGTCCAGCGGGGTTGTCTTCACATCCCCAAGCTTATGGTCTTCACCATCCTTGGATAGCTCTTGGTGCATCTCCTCCAATCCCTGTGAAAAAACTTCAAAACACCGTTTCTCCCATTTCTTTTCTGTGGGGTGCATTAATAGTGATAAACAAATAGTTTCTTGCTGCATATAATCCTTGAACAAAAATTCATATGAATGTCCAGAAAGTGTATAATGTTGTATGCCTACTCATAAACTCAATTGGATCAAAAAGATTCAACTTAAAAGCTCAAAGCATGCATCAAACAAAATGGGACAGAATCTGTCCAGAAAAACAGCAGCAGCAAAACGTATTTTTCTACCCTACCAAACTTTCTCGAAAAATTCCGAAAAATTCATGCATACAGAGGATGAAAAGTTGCAACTACAGTTCAAATATGAGCTCATTCGGAGTTACAGAATAAGAATTAAAAATCATACCGTGCACTGACTCGTGCAGGAATAAAATCTCCGAACGCTATAAGCAACTTTTCAAACCAAAAAGGGTAAAACTTGGCACTTTATTAAAAACTCCAGAACCTAACTAGACACAAAATCTCTTGTTACAGCAAGAGGACACAAAGAAAAATCACACACAAAAATAACCGGGTTGCCTCCCGCAAAGCGCTTTCTTTATAGCCATATAGCTAGGCTTCTTACTTGTTGTTTATTGAAGATGAAGCTCATGAGGGAGCTTGAACTTTGATGTTCCCCTCTTTCTTGGGAAGTGTTCCATGCATAATACCAGGGTCCCATGTTGCTCTCAAACCGATCAAAATAATAGTCAAGTTGAAACCTGGTTGAGAGAAAAATAGAACACAAAAGTAATAACAACGAAGTCTAACTTTCTTTCTATGCATTGGCATTTTGTATATGAATGAAGTTTTCCAATGCATATTAACAAAAGTTACTTGCAGCCCATAATTATTAGTAGCATAAAGAGGGTTCTCATAACCTCCTCTCTCATAATAGTTGCAAGTAGTAGAAGTGTATTTAATCATAACCAATAGAATCTTCCAACTTAGATAATTTGGGAACATAAAGAGTCATTAAATTTATTTTGGAATTTATTAGCATGCTTCCCTCTTTCAAAATAGTTGTTAAGATCAATATCAAGTTTAATATCATGGTTGCAACAAAGATTTGGAACTAAAGATAATTGCAAACCACATAAGTATTTCTCAACATAAGCAAATTTCTCCTCTATGGTGTAGTTAGGAGAATTCAAGAACATAGCAGGACTCTTATTAGTAAGAGTATTTTCACAAACAGCAGTATATCATTTTTATCCTCACATAAAGTAGTAACAAGTTCTAAACATGGAGGATTATCAATAAGCATAGGACCATCATCTAAAGCATTATCATATAACATATTTAAGCAACACTCCTCATTATTATCAATAAGTTTACCAACAAAAGGTTTTTGAGTTTGAGTGTTACTATCATATGTTGATGGTGAAGTTGGGGATCCAACTCTTCATTCTCCAGTTGTTCTTTTTCAGCATCTTCTTGAGATTGCATGGGCATCCCCAAGCTTAGGTTTTTGTCCTCTTCTTCCTGCAAAATATTAGTTCTTTCCATGGCAGCAAGAGTTAACTTTTTACGTTTAATAGCATCTGCTCGAGAAAAGAAATCATCAGCTTCTTGTAATATTTCAAGTTCCTCAAGTGTAAATGTTGCAAGTTCCTCAGGTGTATAATCAAACAGAAAACCCATAGCAAAAGTAATGAGGAACTTACAACCAAACAAGTTTAAAGGAACCTCCCCAAGCTTAGTCTAGTGCACACAAGAATAGAAACTTAAGCGCTACGCTCCCCGGCAACGGCGCCAGAAAAGTACTTGATTACCCCCAAGAGCAGGGGATCACTATAGCACCTCTCAATGTGGAAGTAAGGTATCGATCCGCAGGAGCAAGAAGGAAAAGTTATCTATTCCCTACAACTAAAGTGTGATACGTCTCAAACGTATCTATAATCTTTGATGTTCCATGCTGATATTATATCAATTGCTACATGTTTTGGTTACACTTCATATCATTTTTATGCATTTTCTGGGACTAACCTATTAACAAGATGCCACAGTGCCAGTTCCCTGTTTTCTGCTGTTTTTGGTTTCAGAAAATCTATTAAGGAAATATTCTCGGAATTGGACGAAACAAAAGACATCGTCAATAATATCACGAGGAGATCACGGAGTCCAAAGGGGAGTCGGAGCAGACCCACCAGGGGCCACGCCACACTAGGGCGCGGCCCAGGGTGGGCCCGCGCCCCCCTATGGCGTGGTGGCCCCCCTCGGCCACCGACGCCGCCTCTTCGCCTATATATTCTCCGCGACGCGAAAACCCTATTACGGTCGATCATATTCCACGAAAAGTTCCGTCGCGGCCGTCATCGTCAATCTCAGATCGGAGGAGTTTGAAGCTCTTCCCGGCACCCTGCCGGAGGGGAGATCATCACCGGAGGGCTACATCACCATGCCTGCCTCCGGAGTGATGCGTGAGTAGTCCACCCCTGGACTACGGGTCCATAGCAGTAGCTAGATGGTTGTCTCTCTACCTTGTGCCTCCATGTTTAGATCTTGTGAGCTGCCTAACATGATCAAGATCATCTTATTGTAATGCTAGATGTTGTGTTTGCTGGGATCCGATGAATATTGATACCATGTTTATTCAAGTTGTTTATCTATGTGCTCTTGATCTTGCATGCTCTCCGTTGCTAGTAGATGCTTTGGCCAAGTAGATGCTTGTGACTCCAAGAGGGGGTATTTATGCTCGATAGTGGGTTCAGTCTCTAGATATCTGGATCAGTGACAGAAAGGTCTAAGATGGTAGATGTGTGTTGCTACTAGGGATAAAACATTGGTGCAGTGTCCAAGGGCACTTGTATTGATTACATTACACACTTTACTTCATGCAATAATCTGTTGTTAGCAACTTAATACTGAATGGATGCGGATGCTGCCTTGAAGGTGGATTATTTAGGCATAGATGCGGTTGGAATAACGGTCTATGTACTTTGTTGTAATGCCCAACTAGATTTCATAGTAGACATCTTGGCATGTATTGCATTGTTATGCCCTCTCTATTTGTCAATTGCCCAGCTGTAATTTGTTTACCCAACATGCTAGTTATCTGTTCTGAGAGAGACACCACTAGTGAACTGTGGACCCTGGTCCAATTTCCTCATACTGTTTACACAACCTGCTGCAATCATCTGTTTCCTGTTACTTGCTGTTTTTCCTGCTGTTTTCCACACCATACGTTTAACTCTTTGTTTCTGCAAGACCGGAGAGATTGACAACCTCTCTGTTTCGTGTTGGGCAAAGTTCTGGTTTGTGTCTGTGCAGATTCCACGTTGGTGCAAGCTCCCTAGCGCCAGGGGGAGTCAACATCAACAACCTTCCGATAGATCGTCAAGTCCTACTGGATTGATAACCTTGGGTAGATTATTCAAGGGAAAACTTCTGCTGTCTACATCATAACCTTCCTCTTGGGGTTCACCAACACGTAGCCATCAAGCTGTTTTCTGGCGCCGTTGCCGGGGAAGTACTCATCATCACCATCATCATCATCCTCAAATACTCTCCCGTCAACCAGGCACCAGCTGTTTTCTGGCGCCGTTGCCGGGGACTTGGAGGCTATTGGAAAGGGGAGTCTCTCAGTTCCAATCTCTTTACTTTGTTTTTTGTCTTGTTTTATTTTTGTTTTGCTTGCTGTTAAAAATCAAAAACCCAAAAAAATTAAATTCCTGCATCTAGTTTACTATTTCGGTTGTTACTTGCTTGTTGCCATGTCTAGTTCCGCTCCTAATATCATGTCTCCTGAGGAAGAGGTTTTCACTTTTAAGCAAGGAAGTGGGGAGAGTTTTGGTGATGCTTGGTCTAGAATTTCTGAATCCTATGTTAAAACTGAACCTAAAATGGCTTTGAGTCTGTTTCTTAGTAGTTTCTATTTTGGGTTGCTTCTTTGTTATAGATATGCTCTAGATGCTGTAGTTGGGGGAGATTTCCTTCGTTATGATGGGGATCAAGCTTTCAATGCCATAAAAAAATTAATTGCAGCATCTGCCTCTTCAAATAAAAAAATAGAATCTGCTTTTGAGAACATTCATTCAAGACTAGAATCACTTGAGTCAGAGTTGGCTAGTTTTAAAGAAACTTTTAAACTTTTTGAAAGTGTCCCTATGCCATTCGAACCTTCTGGATGGGTTCCTTCACTAAAAATTTCAATTGATGGGACAATTTTCTATGCTCATTGTGATATTAAATCTGAATTTTGCTTGATGCCTAAGAGGATTTATGACTCCCTGAATTTATATGAACTCTCAAAAAGTGAAACTTTTGTAACTCTAGCTGATAATTCAATCAAGTTATCTTTTGGGACTACTCAAGGAGTTGTTACTAAAATAAAGGGAGTATTTACACCTACTGATTATCATGTCATTGAATGTGTAGGAAATGGGAGCATCACACTTGGAAGAGGATTATTGAGGCAATTGGGAGCTGTCATTGACATGGGTGAAGCTACTCTGAAATTTAAACCTCCATATTGTTTGCATCATTTTCCTAATGCCCCTAAAGCCAAGGCTAAGAAAAAGAATAAGAGGTCTAAAGGTAACACTATTGGTACCTCTGGTCTTAACAATACTTGATGCATCTCTTCATGCCTAGCTCAAAGGCATTAAAGAAAAGCACTTCTGGGAGATAACCCATGTTTTTATTTGCTGTTTTATTTTTGTTTTCTTGAGTCAAGGATGCTTGTTTACCTCTGTAGCAACTCCTTTGTATCTTTTATTTGCTGTTTTGTTGTGCCAAGGAGAGTTACTAATGCAAAGTTGGTTTTATTTTCGGGACTGCATTGGGACAGATTGCTGTTCGTCACCGTTTAATTCAGTAGAAAATCAGAAAAAATCGAAAAATGCTGAAATTTTTGTGCATGTTCCTGATGATGTTACGCAACTTTCATTATTTCAAAAGTTTTTCATCTGAGCATCGTAAGTGCCTCGAAAAAATTCGTCATTACAGACTGTTCTGGTTTGACAGATTCTGTCTTTTATTTTGCATTCTCTCTTTTACAAGTTTTTAAGTGGTTTCTTTTCGTGTAAAAGTGCCCACTTGAGCCTAGTAACAGTGGCTAATGTTTAAAATAGTTGGCTTGTGAGTTTTGTCTTTGCTAGAACTTTGAAGTATTATCTTTTAGTGCACTAACCTGCTAATGAGAAAAGCTGTTAAGTTTTGGTGTGAAGGAAGTTTTCAAGTGTTGATAGAGGAGAATGATATTACATGATCAAGAAGAGTGAAGAGCTTAAGCTTGGGGAGGCTTACCTCCCCAGCATATTTCAAGAAGACTCAAGCATCTAAGCTTGGGGATGCCCAAGGCATCCCCTTCTTCATCTACAAATTATCAGGTCATCTCTAATGGTGCTATATTTTTATTGCTTCATGCTAGTGTACTCTTCCTTGGAGCGTCAGTGTGTTTTTGTTTTCAGTTTGTTTTGTTTTGTTTGCTGTGCTATACTTGTTGGATCCTAGCATTCATGTTTGGGAGAGAGACACGCTCCACTTTTTCATTAGAATACTCTTGTGCTTCACTTATACTTGTTGAGTATTCCTGTCTAGTTGCTGTTATTGCTGTTAGCTCTCAGTTTTTCATGTATCTCTTGTTAGAGCTTCAGTTTCTTTTGAAGAAAGTACTCTCTTGCTTCACTTATATCTGTTTGGAGAGTTGTCAAATAAGTTGATTGGTGTTTGGTTGGACCAGAAAAATGCTATGCATGTGGTAGTGGTATAAAATGCTTACATGAATCTTTTTAGATCGTTGTCTTGAGTAATTTGATGCTTGCCAATTGTTTTGAGCTGTCAAGTAATTAATGTTTAAGCTTGTGCATCATGTAAGTAATGGCTATTAATGAAGAACTACTATAAGGATTTTCTGCTATAATAATCTGTTGCATAATTGGAAGTCCATAGTAGTCTAGATAATTTTTGGATGAAGGCTATGTGTTAACAAGGAAGACAGTGGGAGTCTATGGTTCGTCAAACCTTGTGTTTTATGTACACTCTTGCTATTCCAGTTGATAATGATGTTTGCTTATAATAACCTTGCTAGCCTAAACTCTGTACTAAGAGGGAATGCTTCTTGTACATCCAAAACCTTGAGCCAAATCCATGCCACCTGTGTCCACCATACCTACCTATTATGTGGTGTTTTCACCATTCCAAGTAAATTTCTTCATGTGCTATCTACTAACTACTCAAAACAATTATCCTTTTTGTGTCACTACTTGAAAAGCTCATAAGGACGTAGTAGTGAGATTTGTCATCTTCCATGCTAATTAATTTACAAGGATTGGCAGCTTCATCTGCTTCTCCACCTTTTATTTTGCATTAAAGAGCTGGTTAGTCCACCCTATAAATAAATAAATAGACACTCCTCCATGGTGAATGTTGGTGGGCACCCGAGGATTCGGTTAGCCATGGTTTGTGGAAAGTAAATGGTTGGGAGGAGTGTCACCAATAAGTGCTTGTTACAAGTGCAGTCCTAAAAACTCTCGGAACCGCTCTAAAAGTTAGTTAGCCATGGAAGATGACAAGTACCTGCTATTTGATTTGTTGACACCTGTATACACCATTACCTTACAAAACAATATTTTATGCTCTCTATATGCCTTCGGGAACTACAGCTCTAGCACATGATGTTAATCCCTGCTTCCCTCTGCGAAGGGCCATTCTTTTACTTTTATGTTGAGTCAGTTTTCCCACTTCTTTCTGTCTACTTAAGCAAACATCATTGTCAACTCCAGTATAACAGTTTTTACATAACTTTGTGTTTGGTTGATCATATTCTTTGCATTGACATTATCTATATGATATACATGTTGAAAGTTGAAGCAAATGCTGAAGCTATTATCTTCCTTTGTGTTGATACAAACACTTTCATGTTGAGAATTATTGCTGCTGTGAGCTAACTATTATGTTAGACTATTATATCTCTAAATGTTTTATAGTATTATTCATGAAAGTTTGCACTTGTGTGATCACTTATGTTTACTCTTTATTTACTTGCTTGCAAACTATAGACCATTGGCTTGGATCACTTCATTCAGATCATGTGCATTACATTGTTATTTGATCAAAGATTGTGTTGGTAGCATGTCACTTCAAAAATTATCTGTTTTTATCGTTTACCTACTCGAGGACGAGCAGGAACTAAGCTTGGGGATGCTTGATACGTCTCAAACGTATCTATAATTTTTGATGTTCCATGCTGATATTATATCAATTGCTACATGTTTTGGTTACACTTATATCATTTTTATGCATTTTCTGGGACTAACCTATTAACAAGATGCCACAGTGCCAGTTCCCTGTTTTCTGCTGTTTTTGGTTTCAGAAAATCTATTAAGGAAATATTCTCGGAATTGGACGAAACAAAAGACATCGTCAATAATATCACGAGGAGATCACGGAGTCCAAAGGGGAGTCGGAGCAGACCCACCAGGGGGCCACGCCACACTAGGGCGCGGCCCAGGGTGGGCCCGTGCCCCCCTATGGCGTGGTGGCCCCCCTCGGCCACCGACGCCGCCTCTTCGCCTATATATTCTCCGCGACGCGAAAACCCTATTACGGTCGATCATATTCCACGAAAAGTTCCGTCGCGGCCGTCATCACTACAACAGGACAGAGCTTTGGTAACACAATCAAGTAACACATGGCTAAATGTGTTACAGAGTAAAATTGCAGTAACACATCACGAGTGTTACAAAACAGGAAGTAACACATAGTTGATAAGATCTGAAAATGTGTTACTTGGACATAACCTTTGTAACATATAAGTTTATGTGCACCACATGTGTTACAGTTTACAAGATATAGTAACACAGAATTATGTGTTGGTGCATGTGTTACAAGCTATATGACTCTAGGAAATAAAAGGAATAATTAGTATAATAAATTATCTTTGGTTTCATCTAACAATCAAACAAATTTCATAATGTCAAATCAAAATAAAAAAAAGTTTGCTCATAGATCTCCACATTCTATGTACACACACAAAGTTTCGCTGAAAAACTATTTTTTTTTTGTCGTATGTAAAAATGACAAAAAAATTTGTCTTGTGACAAAATTTTGTCTTTTTTATGCCACGAAAAATGACTCGTGGATATGTACACATTAAGCTTTTTTAGATTTTTGTGGCATTTCACGTTAAAATGCATTTAATAAAGGGCACATATGCACAAGAAAGCACTTTATTTAAAATATTCATTTTATATTTCTGTGAAGAAAATCCCATCATAAAAAAAACATCTATAGTTCCAGCAAAGAAAATTCGTCTTTTCATTTTCGGACCGAACTAGGCCTAATCCCAGCGGCCCATCTATTTTTTTTTTCCTTTTCCTTTTCTTTTATCTTATCGGGCCGAATTCCCTGGAGTATTCTTCTTCTCTGTTTTTGCTTTTTCTCTTCTTGTCCTCAAGCCAGTAGGGCCGGCCCATCAGGCCAGCCTCAGCCTCAGCCCAACCGATAGATTGTTAAATACAACGAACGAGTCGTTCGTTTGGACTTTCGAGGAAACCTGCAGATTTTTTTAATTAATATTTTATTGTTTCCAAAAATTTCGAGAAAAATCATATAGGTGGAAAATGATGTATCATAAGGTGCTGAAAATTTCAACTCGAACTATTTTATATTCTGGTCAACATGAAAAAGACAAATTTTGGAAAGATCTGAAACACTCGAAATCTGCATTGTTCACCACATCAGATGTTTAAATTGTCATTTTCACACAATACAAAATAAATAATATTTTGCATTTATATTTGCACACTGGTGGAAGACATCATTATCCACATTTAGGAATATTTTCGAAATGTTTTGAAACTTGAAAGTGCCACTTTCGAATTTTTCAAAAAAATGGCTATAGGTAGCTCGACCTACAAAATGCCTAAAGTTTCCTCTATTCAAACTTAAATATCTCGAACTACATGACTCTGTATTGACTTTCGAGATTATATTTCACCGATCCAAACCGTACTAGACAAGAGCGGAGTGGTCAAGTATAAATAGCGGTTTTTCGGTTATACTTGGTCTTCATTCATCCCAGACCCTTTGTATTTTGAGAGATTCTCCAATTCATGGTAAATTCTCCTTATTAGGTTAAATTGATGGTTTAGCGATTATAACTTGTTACGCTACTGCTCGGTGTGTGGGAAAGTTATTCTCCTTCGTGCTAGTCCTACTCTTAGTCGCCACTAGAAACTGTTAGCATTGTAGTAACATCGTATAAACTCGAGGTTAACTCCTCAATGTGATCACCAATACAACATTTGTAGAGTGTAAAACCTACTCGATAGCCGTGTTCACGGTCATGAACAACTCAAAAGCTTATAATGTTTGCTTATAGCTAAAAATCTCATCCCTTGTTTATTTCTTTAGAAGGTTTACAGTTTTTAGTCACTTTCTATTCATGTGGATATATTTGGGGTCTCGGATTTTGTGCATCGATGCATCGCTCGTCATCACGGCATTAATCGGAAGACGAGCGCCCACTCGTCTTCCCACATTCATGTGGTTTTCACAATCGATGCTAATATAGTCATCTTTTTGTAAAATATTGTTATACACAGTTTTTGATGAAGTCCTTGTCGGCATAAACCAAGTAATCATGTTAACCTCGGCAAACTTCCTTGCTGGTGAACTTGCTCCTTTAAGATCACCTATAGGTGTTTTCTTTGAAATATGAACAAATTAATGAACGAGGTTAAAGAGATAAGAAACTTATATATATATTCTGAATGAATTTTGTAAAAGTACATGTACATGTTAAATTTAAACTATTTTCGAAACGTGTTTACACTTTTTTTGCGAAACAAACGTGTTTACACTGATCACGCGTTGTATTTGTAGCAAGTTTTTTTAGATATCCCGCCGCTCTTCCCTTCTCTTCCCGCGCGTCAATTAGAAAATTTCCGGCCCGCAGCGCATTCTAAAGCCCGATAAATTATCTGGTGTAGACCACCACCGTCCCAAAATCAACCCTACTTCTCCTGCATCCCCTTCTTCCTCAACCGCCGCCGCACCCTACGCCGGCGCCCTCACCTAGTACCTCCGCCGCCGCTATCTTTTCTTGAGCTCTCACATACCGTCCCCTACCTCCGCGCGATCTCTCTTCAGCGGATCTCCTCTCCACTCCCAGATCCCAGCCGCCACCCCAGTCCTCTCTCCCTCGTAGCCGACGTGATTTATCAGCCGCCGCCGTTAGCTCCCTCCCGCAGCAGCCCCCATCGCGTTAACTCGCTCCTAACCCGCCCTGGATGGCGTGGCAGCGCCGGCCCGGAGCAAGGGGTATCTGGCCGGTGATCTACAACGGGCTCGCTCAGACGAGCAGCCGTTAGATCCTCGTACAAGCGGTGCTCTTTCCCAAATCCTCAGCGCAGGTCAAATCTAATTATCCAATTTTAAATATGCAAGGAAATGTTCCATTCGAGATTTAGAAATTTAGAAAACAATGCTCCTGTTGTTCGTGTAATTGATGTTGAGTGTTGATCAAAACTCAAAAGCCACTTTTAAGTCAGTATGCAAAGGAAATGTTCCCCTTTATTAGGTCAGTTTCAAAAGTTTTGTTAGCCTCTTACCGTGCTGATTTGTTGTGTAGTGCTATACCGTTATGCAATAAAAGTCTATGTGGTCATTTAGCTAGATTGGAATCGTCATGTACTCATACGCTGTAGTGCTGAAGCTTTTTATACAGCCTTTTGTAGCAGCTGTGGCAGCAGCAACCGCTTGGACGGTGGAACCTCCATGAACTAGAAGGAGGACCCCAAGCAGGGGCCACCTTCAGCGACTCCCCTTCTTTCTGTCCAGGTGATTCATGTGATGGCTTGTTGTAAATTGGTTCCTTGACTACTTATTACTCTGGATCTCGATTGGAGATTATAATTATTTTACTGTTGAATTGTTTGGTGGATTGTTCAAACTAAATTTGTTCAGTTGGTTTGCTAAGAGTCTGGAATTTGGCTCTAGTTTGGACATGGTCGTTATGAGATGTAAGATAGTGCTCAAGGTTTAGTTTACCCATCCAGTATGTAGAGGATTTGCTCATTTACCCTTGTCTACTACATTAGCTATCATGGACCTACATGTGCCCTTCTCTACAAAGAATAAATACTAAAGTTGCTATATTTTACAGTTGAGTTGTCATAGCACTTTGATATTTCGTTTGCTAGCATGTCATTTTTCTGCCGTGTTTGTGTAGTTATTTGTATTAAGTGCTCCATATTTGCTTTCAATATGGACTCTGATCCATAACACACATCAGGAGCTTGTTGCAATTGGTCATCGTGTGAGTTTCTTTCACAAGACAACTTATATTGTTTTACTTAGTCCATCTCACTGAATTATTGCATTGTTCTCTAGTTCATTATGCAATGTCATGTCGCAATAACAACTAATGTTGTTTGCAGCCCTCTTCCACCACCTCCTAATCTAGAGGTCTCCGATGTGGTTGTTGAGAAAGATGCTGGCCGTGCTCTTCTATGGATAAGCAAGGTGTTAGTAGTTGCCCATGATAGTTACATCAAGAGGGATATGATAGTTTTTATAGAGGTATGTATGTATGTTTCTTGCGCACATCTAACTCTTTTGTGCAAGATTCGGTTTCACATATGCACATGAATACGCTTCTCTCTATCTTACGTATATTCTTCTTTCTATTTCATGGTCAGCTTGTGCAGAAGGTTATATTCATTTCCTCTGGCGGTTTCATGTATTGGATGCTCAATTTTATACTCATTTGCTTCCTTGTGGTCTCGTGCATTTCTACAATAATTGAATATGTAGTGTTGATGGACAGGAAGAACAATGCGCGTCAATCAGGTGAGAACCGTGAGATATCTATCCATCTTTTCCATTAATATCTCTTGATATGCAGTTTAGAACCAACATGTTCAGTTAATGCCTAAGCCTGTATGTTTCTTAATTAAGTGATGCCTATATGTGCCACCCAATCTGTAGCCCACTTGTCTTACTTCAAGCTTTTAGCATATGCTATTGTAGTATTGTTTCATTTCTAGTAAAGTAAGATCTTAACTGAATTTTAAGTAATTGTTATATGCGTTGCTAGTCAAACATCCCAGACGCCCATACATTCAGTTTTACGGACTTGAGATGATCATGTATAGTGTAGGCACAAGAAATATTATGCTATAAATGTGATGCATCATTGTAGTAATTTGGCCAAATAGCACTAATTTATCTTTGTTGTTTCAGTGACGTGTACAGTGCGAATATAGTGCAAGTGAACTTTATAGAAATGATTATTTTATCTTTAGATCTAGATCGGTTCCTAAGCATGACAACATGTCACTCTTATTGGCATTTTCATATATATCCATAAGCAATTATGTAACATAACATTTACTCTCACTTTTGTAGGTGCTTCGGTGGTGTCTTGCTTGCAGAGATTGGCATAGGAATCAAGTCTTTTTGGGCTCAACACATTCTGGACTAGTTATCAAGTTCTCTTTGTTCTTGCCGTGACGTGTCCATGTGATTTTGGTTGCAAGCGAGACTAGTTGTTTCTGTCCCATTAATTGTTATTTTAAGTTATGTTGTCTTATGTATTTTGTGACTGAATTGTAATTAGTTATCTTCATAAGCACCGAATTTGTACTGTGGTATTCAAATTCAATCGAAAAAATTATATCTAAAATTTTATATGAATTGTTATTGTAACAGGTGTACTAACATTGCAATGGAGATTTAAATGAGCCATTAATTCTAGAAACATGAAAAGAAAAAAATCTGCCATGTCAAACCAAATTCCACGTAGTCCAGGCTGGGCCAAATGTAGGCATCCACGTCATCTTTCCTTCTCTAGTCTACGTGTCTGTGCCATGTCGTTGCCACATCAACAATATTTATGGAAAAATTCAGTGAGTCACCACATAGATTGCCATGTCAGCACATGTGTCATCCATGTCAAAATATTATTTGAATATTTTATTCAATAATTGGATAAATATTTGTTACCAAAGCTATTAAATTGTGTTACAGAATATTGTTATACACCTAAAATTATGTTACTGTCCGTGTTACTATAGTTATAAAAACGTGTTACTAGCTCATCGAGTAACACATATTATGCATGTTACAAGAACAAAACTGTAACACCATTTTTAACATATCGTAACAATAAATATGTGTTACAGGGCATATCTCGTAGTAACACGGCCTAACGTAACACTTTGCAGATTGTGTTACTACATGACCTAGTAACACGTTTTTTGACCTGTGGTAACACATGCGTGTGTTACCAAAGCTCTGTCCTGTTGTAGTGCATCGTCAATCTCAGATCGGAGGAGTTATGAAGCTCTTCCCGGCACCCTGCCGGAGGGGAGATCATCACCGGAGGGATCTACATCACCATGCCTGCCTCCGGAGTGATGCGTGAGTAGTCCACCCCTGGACTACGGTCCATAGCAGTAGCTAGATGGTTGTCTCTCTACCTTGTGCCTCCATGTTTAGATCTTGTGAGCTGCCTAACATGATAAAGATCATCTTATTGTAATGCTAGATGTTGTGTTTGCTGGGATCCGATGAATATTGATACCATGTTTATTCAAGTTGTTTATCTATGTGCTCTTGATCTTGCATGCTCTCCGTTGCTAGTAGATGCTTTGGCCAAGTAGATGCTTGTGACTCCAAGAGGGGGTATTTATGCTCGATAGTGGGTTCAATCTCTAGATATCTGGATCAGTGACAGAAAGGTCTAAGATGGTAGATATGCTGTTGCTACTAGGGATAAAACATTGGTGCAGTGTCCAAGGGCACTTGTATTGATTACATTACACACTTTACTTCATGCAATAATCTGTTGTTAGCAACTTAATACTGAATGGGATGCGGATGCTGCCTTGAAGGTGGATTATTTAGGCATAGATGCGGTTGGAATAACGGTCTATTTACTTTGTTGTAATGCCCAACTAGATTTCATAGTAGACATCTTGGCATGTATTGCATTGTTATGCCCTCTCTATTTGTCAATTGCCCAGCTGTAATTTGTTTACCCAACATGCTAGTTATCTGTTCTGAGAGAGACACCACTAGTGAACTGTGGACCCTGGTCCAATTTCCTCATACTGTTTACACAACCTGCTGCAATCATCTGTTTCCTGTTACTTGCTGTTTTTCCTGCTATTTTCCACACCATACGTTTAACCCTTTGTTTCTGCAAGACCGGAGAGATTGACAACCTCTCTGTTTCGTGTTGGGCAAAGTTCTGGTTTGTGTCTGTGCAGATTCCACGTTCGTGCAAGCTCCCTAGCGCCAGGGGGAGTCAACATCAACAACCTTCCGATAGATCGTCAAGTCCTACTGGTCCGATTAAACCTTGGGTAGATTATTCAAGGGAAAACTTCTGCTGTCTACATCATAACCTTCCTCTTGGGGTTCACCAACACGTAGCCATCAAAATGTCACAAGTTTTAGCTGATTATGCACTAAACAAGTTCAAGGAGCAAGGTGGTTGATTTGATGAATGAAAGTAACCAAGCAAGAATGTAAAAGTGTCCCAATCCTCTTCAATGCAAGAGGACAAGACAATGGTTTTCTCTTATAGGAACAATGGACATGGGTTCATGGGTTCGCTTAATCCCCTCTCTCTCATCTATGGTGATTATCATGTTATAGATAAAGTACACATAATTGTCATGTTTTAATGGTAGCTTTTATAACGGCTATATGTCCTAAAACACATAGTTGAAAGAAGTACTCATTTGTGTTGCTAGGTCACCCTCGTAAGGCTAGCGTGGTTGCTCTCACTCCCACATCATACTTCTCCCTTTTTACCCCCAGATAAAGGATGTTGGACGGTACTGTGTCACTCAATACCTATGCCTTCTGTCACATTGGCCACCCAGTACCCACATACATCATACTTCATAATGGATAATATTCTAAACACTAGTGCAATGATTTATAATTCGTGTGCATGACCACATCTATCTCATCTATCCATACTTGGTGGTGTCAATCACCTCATGACAAGGATAAATAAGGCATTATGCATAAATCAAACCATCACATGCATCATAGAATATCTCCAAAGTATGACAAATCATAAAAGATCCAACACAACAGTAAATGCATAACAAATATTATCTCACACCACAATATCCACCATGGGAATTACATAGATGACCGTAATCATGTTCAGCAGCTCATACGGTACTAATTAGTGAAGCTCAAAGAGAGGAGAGATACATAAGTTACCACCACAAACCCAAATCCAGGGGGTGGACTACTCCCCCTTCATCATGGAGACGGTGGAGAAGTCGTTGGAGAAGGTGGAGACCACCCCGGCAGCGCCCCGCCGGAGTTTCCCCCCTCCAATCTGCAGCTGCTGATCTCCGTTTCGGTGTTTCTGTGTTTGTGCGGCGCTTCTTCCAGAGAACGTCGGGTGACCTTTTTTATAGGCGTTTTTAGGTCAAGACGAAGGCGGTGGAGCGAAGATCGAGGGCAACGGAGCCACGAGGCCCGAACGGGTGGGTCCCACGCGGCCACAGTACCTGGCCGCGTGGGCCATGCTCGTTTGGCCCTCGGGCCTCCGTTTGCTTGCTTCCTTTTTCCGTAGTCCTTCTTCCTTCCAAATATTGACGTCCGTAAATTTCCAGGTGATTTCGTTGACGTTTGGGTCCCTGAAACATTAAAATACAAAACTAGGGTTTTCTGCCTATGCAGGGTTAATTCCAAATAAATGGGAAAACTATGAAGTATTCCCAAAATCATGATAAAACATTGATATAACCCTTATATGATGCAAATATGATTGGAATATAAGCAATTAAAGTGCAAAGTTCATGTATGCATTTTACATGCATCAACGCCCCACGCGCGCGGTAGGTGGGCGTACGAGCCCCCCGCGGGTGGAGGCAGGAGCGGAAAAGCGAAGCCCCCGCGGCTGTCCAGGAGGCGGAACGCGCGGCGTACGGCCGGCCGTCCGTCCACATACACCTCGTACAGGAAAATAACACAACCATATTTACTACAGACAACAAATACAAACAGTGGGTATAAGGAAATTAGAGCACCGTACAACAGAGGTCTAGATGCGTACAACTACACAGACATACGATGTACAACTATACAGATACATGTTGTACAACTACATAACACATGTTGTACAACTAGACAGACACATGTTGTACAACTAAACAGAGACAATTGTACAACTATCAGGTTGTACAGACACATGTTGTACAACTATATAGGCATAGCTTGTACAACTACGCAGACACAGTTTGTACAGACACAGATTGTACAACTATACATGCACAGTTTGTACAACTACGCAGACACAGTTTGTACAGACACAAGACACAGGTTGTACAACTACACAGACACAGGTTGTACAACTATACATAATCGGAAATACAATAAAATGTTCATCGAAACCTATCAACATGGGATTTAGTTCTGAAGATCTCGACACGAGGAGCTCAAAAGTGAAAACGGTTCGTAATTTGGATAACTGATTTTCAAGATATTTCAATTTGAAATTTCGGTTTTGAAAAATAAAAGGGAAAAACTGCTCTCCCACCTCCGGTGCCCCTTTCTCTCTCCTGCTCCCCACTTTCAATCTGGTTGTGACACTTAGCGAACATGCATGCAACTGCTGGTACCGCACGAAGGAGAATGCGACACTTGTCAGCACGAGATGGTCCGCTGGGTTCCTTCGCAAAGAGAACCCTTTTTCTAGTGATTTCCGATACATTTGTACGGATTTCATACGGATACGAACAATTCCAAATGAGCCCTACATGTTTCAGTAGAACTATACTCTGATTTAATAATTTGCTAATGACCACTGTATACTCCATTATGAAGGGTATAGAGCTATCTCGGCCGTTGTTGTGTTGGGATGTACCGAAACATAGATCTATTTTGCATTTTCTCTTTAATCCGGATGTTAACACGTACAAGCCACATAGAACTTTTTTTTTGCCGGACAAGACACATAGAACTAGAATTGTATACATTGGTGATTGGTCACAAAATCGACGTGGCCGTCTTTTCGGCCGTGAGTGACCTGTAGATAGCCCCGTGCAAAATAGGATTCGTGGAGGAGCGGTGCACCCGAGCTAGGCGATCGAGCCGAAGACAAATTCAGGGCGATTCCGCGCCGCAATAAGATTCTGAAACGGAATTAAGTGTCCGGCCAGAGCACGTAAACGACCAGACCAAATTAAGGACTCCTCCCCAGCATATATCTAGTTCTCGATCCACGTGAGAAAACGCTATATATCGATCAACTTTTCCATCCTAATAGTTCGTCGACACCATGGCCGCCCGAGCAGAAGTACATTGGAATTGAAACAATGTCTTCATCGGATTTCTCCTTTTTCTGTTAGGGGCGGTCGTCGTTGCAGTCGTTTGCGGATTTGGTTATCTACTTCATCTTGGGTGGCTAGAGATCACGTCGGGAGACACAGAGTACACGGTGACCATCACCGGCGTCGACGGCCTGGACCCAGCCGCCCTGGAGCGACGGGGCGACCTCAGCCCGGTGTTCGACATCGCCGTGCGCATCGACAACACCCTCAACAGGGCCAACAAGCGGTGCGTCGGCATGCACTCCTCCGCCATCGTCTCCTACGCCGACGCCGTGCTCGGCAGGGGCACCGTCCTGGAGTTCTGCGCCCCCGCGTTAGGGTGAACGAGACGACGGCCACCCCGTGGGCCATGCACGTGCGGATGCCGCGATTCCTGCGGAACCAGCTGGCGGGGAAGATGGAGAAGGGCGAGGCGGTACTCGACGTGGCGGTGCGGGTTCCCGGGCTTGGGAAGTGTTACGAGGAGCCATGCATCGACGAAGCGGCGGTGCTGACTCCCGGGCGCGGGATCTGTTACGTATACATATGCATGGACCAATTGCTCGTCTGCAAGGTTAAGATCGGCGGTGGGCAATCGCCTCCGTGTTTGGTTATTGATGTCGATCCACGTTCGACTGCAACTAATAGCTTGGTTATTGATGTCGATCCACGTTCGACTGCGACTAAGACTAGTCACAATGGGAGTAACTTAGCTAGTAACATCACACATCTCAAGACCATTTTGCTTATGTGGCATGTAGTTAATGAGGAGAGAGGTGTTTGGAGTAACTTAGCTAGTTACCGTAACATCACACTTATCAAGACAAAATGAGTCTATAGTGCAATAAATAAGATCTTATATGACACCACAATGATGTTACTCCCCACTGTGAAGGTGGTAATATAGACTAGTAACATCACCATGTTACTACTCTATGTTACTCCCCATTGTGACTAGTCTAATAGCTTCGAGAGTTGATTTTATTTATTTATAATTTTTATGATAGTTAGCGCGAAGCTGTGTTTCTAGTGAAGAACTATGTATTTCTATTGGGTCTGAATTTCTTATATTCAAAAAGTAATGTTGTTATACTGGTTCTGATTTTGGTTTCTTCAATCGAGAGCGCAGCGGTTAGCGGGCACAGCTGAATCGTTTCCGCCGGGTAACAGCCAGGATTGCAATAAGTTTTCTTTACGCCAAAAACAGCAGGGAAAATCCCCTACTGCGTCATTTTGCATTTTATATATAAATGCATTAAAGCATTACAAATGAGTTAATGGCGTCAAAATAATTTACAAGGTGTCAGTCCACCGTGACATGCCTTCCTTTAAACTAGGTTTGGCTCTGTGCATGACTAAAGTAAAGTTTACCTTAAAGAATCTCTTACATTCATGGTGAAAAGCCACATCACCTTCAAAGATGATTTTATTTTGATGGTTCCAGATAGCCCAGCAGCCAGTTATTAGGATTTTTTTTTTAAACAAGCAGTTATGTATCTTGTTCTACCATCAATGAGAAGATCAAATAGGGCAAGATCTGTATGCCGTTCAATATTTAGTGACCACCAGAAGTCACATTTGACAAATAGGTGCTGGAGGTCTTCATTCATTCATTGGCCGGGCAGGTCTTCACACTTGACACATTCTTTGGATTCAACATAGAAATTCTTCCTTTTGAGTAGATATCTCGTATTTAATCTATCTTCAAGTAACAGCCAGAAGAAGAATTTGTGCTTAGGCACATGATTTCCAGGTCCATTTGAACGGCAGGGGAGCTGTGGGGGTGTGGAGAGAGGGCCTTGTATATTTTCCTGCTGTAGAATTGAGAATTTGTTTGAGGAATGGACCAATTATCATGCACATAAATGTTTTCTAGAATCTGGAGAACATGAGGTAGTATGTTGAATTGCTGAGAGGCAGATGAAACATGCTTATGGGGCCTTCATTTTTGCAGGTCGTGATAGCTTTGCATAGAGAAATGTCTTGATCTTTATCATATGAGCATAGGTGTGGGTATTTTTGAAGCATGGTGTCCTCTGTCCATTTATCTTTCAATAGTACTACAGTGGTTCCTGTACCAGCTGTATAAACAAATATGCTGAGGAATTTATCCATGAGATTAAGACAATCTTTCCACCAGAAGGAGCCACATGGGCTAGATCCCTGTGAAAGTTTATTTTAGGATAATGTGCCTGCCAGATTAGAGAGTAAGCCATGGTATGCCACATCCGTTCATGAATTTGAAGACGTATTTCAGCGTCAAAGACACATTTTGTGTACGCGGATTAAGGACCCCTAGTCCCCCAGCTTGCTTTGATTTGCAGGCATTCTCCCAATTTACCGAGTATTTTACTATCTTTTTGATTTCTTTCCTCTCCATAGAAAACCTCGAGAAGATCCATATGATCAAGAAATCCCAGAGGCAGTTTAATTGTGCAGAGAACAAAATTTGGGATGGCAGCGATAATGGATTTAACAATTGTAAATCTTCCAGATTAGGAAAGTGTGTCACGTCAATCCTTCGTTTGGTAAAGTGTGTCACGTCAATCCTTCGTTTGGTAGTCCCAATGGGCAATCCAAGATAAGTAAATGGGAGGCTTTCGACTTTACATCGTATTTCACATCTATCAGAGGTGATATTAATGGGTCCATTGAGGCAGAGAATTTGTTCAGGATAGTTTGAACTTTGAAGCACCTTTAACTCTTTAACTGGGTATATAGCACAAGGGCACAACAGGCATGATGACAACGGTATCATCAGCATACTGCATAATGCGCTATGAAGGTTTCAAACTTTTAATAGAGGTATACTCCGACTTAATATTTTGTCTTTTCTACTTAATCGGGATGCTAACACGTTCATGCCGCATATTGGATCTTCAGTTAACTGTCCCGTTTGTTCAGTTAGTGCTTCCGATTCTATCACTTGTTATCTAAATGACAAAGAGCTCGAGAATTATGGCAAGGTTATGGTGTCCTAGCTGCGAAAGCAATGGAACATATAAGATTCAGTAATTTTGGAGGATTTACTCTGTTCAGCGAAACCTGGTGGAGTTGTCTGTAGTGTTAAAAACATGGCAGCTACATTATTGATTACATGTAGATATATATGGTGGTCTCGACGTCAGATAAAGAACAAAGAGCCAGTGTCTTCGACTCAGAGATCAGTCATTAACATAAGAGTTATTGTAGCCAATTATGCAAAGCTTAAAGGTGCTGGGAATTTTCCCTGGGTAGAAGGACGGACCAAACCTGCAAGTGGTGTTCTGAAGCTGAATATGGACACCTCATTTTCGCCAGGTTCTGGAACTGATTATCAGAGATTCTGGAGGCAACTTTGTGGCAGCATATGTTTCTAAAAAAATGTGGCAGCATGTTCAGACTCTAATGCATATGCAATTGATGTAGGCATGTAGCATCGAGCCATCGATGGATGTTTTGGCTCTGCTAGCTAGCCGAGCAAATAGGAGGTCAGTCTAT
Organism: Poa pratensis; assembly: GCA_947311845.1. Classification (NCBI taxonomy): domain Eukaryota; kingdom Viridiplantae; phylum Streptophyta; class Magnoliopsida; order Poales; family Poaceae; genus Poa; species Poa pratensis. Next base: position 69,742,254 of record CAMZMU010000107.1, on the reverse strand, counting down.
GATGGTAGAGACTGATTCGATGGAAGTAGTTCAAGCAGTTCTCAGTCCTTCAGGTACAGAGTCTCAGGTGCGGTTATTATCGATGAAGCGAACGGAGCCGCACATGAGCTTGCTCGCTATGGAGCTAGAAAAGGTACAGGGGAGTTTTGGTTTGAAGATCCTCCTGATTTCCTTATTCCTGCACTAGTTAACGATCGTGTTATTATTCAATAATCAAAGTCGCTTAGAAAGTTCAAAAAAAATGCCACGTCGAACTAGAATTGCATAAATTGGTCACAAAATCGACGTGGCCGTCTTTTCGGCCGTGATCTGAGATAGCCCCTTGCCAATTAGGATTCATGTAGGAGCGGCGCACATACCTCAGCTAGATGATTGAGCCGAAAACCAATTCAGGGCGATTCAGTGTCCGGCTAGAGCACGACGGATCCTCCCGGCCGTAAACGACCAGAAAACGGGGACTCCGCTCCAGCGCATATATAATTCGAGATCCACGTGAGCAAACGCCGAGCAACTTCTCCAATCTCCATCGATCGTAATAGTTGCTCGAGTCTCGACACCATGGCCGCCCCTGAGCGAAAAGAAATAATCTGGGAGGACGTGTTCATCAAATTTCTCATCTTTCTCATATGTGCGGCGGTCGCTTGCGGAATTGGTTATGTAAGCTATGGTGGGTGGCTAGAGTTCACGTCGGGGGCCACCCAGTACACGGTGACCATCACCAGCGTCGACGGCCTCGACCCAGCCGCCCTCGAACAATACGGCGACCTGCCCGCTCCGGCTCCTCTCAACCCGGTGTTCGACATCGCCCTCCGCATCCACAACACCCTCTACAAGGCCGACAAGCGGTGCATCGGCATGCACTCCTCCGCCGTCGTCTCGTACGGGGACGCCGTGCTCGGCAAGGGCACCGTCCCGGAGTTCTGCGCCCCTGCGTTAAGTCTGAACGAGACGAAGGTCACTGCGTGGGCCATGGACGTGGGCATGCCGCGCTTCCTCCGGAACCGGCTGGCCGGCGAGCTGGCGAGGGGTGAGGCGGTGCTGGACGTGGCGGTGCGGGCGCCCGGCTGCGGGAAGTGTTACCTATACATGGACGACGAAGAGCCGATGCTAATTCCCGGCCACGGGAGCTGCAACATATACCGATGCCTGGACCAGTTGCTCCTTTGCAAGGCCAAGATCGGCGGGGGGCCATCGCCTCCGTGTTTGGTTACTGATGTCAAAGTGGGATCGACTGCAATGAATTAATAGCTTTGTGCGCCGTTGATTTTTGTATTATAATAATGTTTATATGATAGCGTGAAGATGTGTTGCCAGTCAAGAGCTACTATGCTCCCGCAAAAAAAAAAAAAAAGAGCTACTATGTTAGTATTAACTGTGTTGGGTCTGAACTTTTGTATATTCAAAGAGATGTTTTATAGTGGTTTTGAATTTTATTTTTTCAATTAAGAGCTATATATTCTTACAATACAGTTGATATTGAGTAAATTGCTACATTGGATGTTCGTTCTCTAAGTAAATTGATATATTGAATATTAGTCTTCGTGCTGTCATTATAATCTTCTTTATAATACACTCAAAACGATGACAACACCAAGTATTTCCTTAATATTTAAACACCAAGATAATCAAAATCTATACGGTTATGAGAGTCTTTATTTTGTGCTACGTCCTGACAAACAGTGGATGGGCGGAAACATCGTTTAGCCTTTTCCCACTAGTTTTGAGCTTTTTAATAACTAGAACCCACAAGTAGGATCAAATGAAGAGGCCATGATTCCGTTGAAGGACATCACGACCCCCTGGGGAAAGAGAAAAAACCGATTGCAACACCAAGTATTTCCTCAATAAATCCCTAAAAAAAATCTTCAATATTGAAACACCAAGAAAATCTAAATCTAGATTGATTGATAATCTGTCGAAAGTACATGAAAGCACAATATTCTTAGTGTTAGATTGGTCGTTGGGTAGAATTTTGCGAATAAATAAATAAATAGTGTTCTACCAAAAATAGATCATTGATCGATGTCAAAATAAAAATAAAAATAAAATATAGGAGTAACATGAGTCTACTTTCAGCTTTGTGCCACTGCGACGTGGTGATTATGGTTGAAAATGGAGCCAGATAAGCCCTTTTGTTTCGCCAAAAATCGACATTTTTTGTGTCGTGTGTAGAAAAGATAATATTTTGTTCCTAAAAAGGCTTTTCACAAGACCTTTTTTAGTCTTTTTTACACGGACCGTAAAAAAGAAACTATCGAGATGTACATGCGCAACTTTTGTTCCGAATTTTTTAACACTTTATAATGTTGTCTCTTGTTATGCACAAGACACACACTTTGTACTTTCCATGTCAATTCCTCTTAACAAGGTTATCGTTTGTTAAAATGACACCCCTAGAAAGATACCAAGTAAAAAACTTTCAGTTTTAGTGGAATCTTCGTTTGCCATATTTTTATTTTTATCAACTGGTACATCAGAATGGACTAAGGCCCTATACATGGAATTTACCGAGAATTTTCCATTCTCACATAAATTTCAACAAAACTCATCGCAACCTTGATTAAGTTGAACTGAAGTCAACCGTGCCATCAAGGCATTCCATGTTAGTCTTGGCCCAATTAGTTCTCATCTAAACATCACATTGGGGGGTGAAGACTGCCTAACCATGGCTATGGTATCTCCATTGTGACGAACAATGTTGTATAGGGCCGGTTACTCATCCCGGAGGGTGGTATTACCTAAGCATTGTTCTCACATAATCTAATATCCGATCCATCCTTGATCTTAAATACTCTGAATCAGAAGGTTTCTTTGCCGTCACCAGACCAGACCAAAAGTGAGAATCACCAGGTTTTCATTATACATGTGATACCTCCTTTGTACAATTTGTTTTCTCTTAAGCAGGGTTTGCCAAACCCCATCTCCACTTAGTAACTTAGAAAGCCACTTACAATACAAAGGAGATCTGAATTCTTAACCAGTAAGTCATGAATACCTGGCCTTCCTTGGTCTTTAGGTTGGCAAACAACACTCTATTTAGCCAATTAATATTTCTTTTTCTCACCATCTTATTGCCAAAAGAATCTTGATCAGATAAAATCTATTCTATGTAAGACACATTTTGATAGTTGGAAGAAGAATATTATGTACAGTAACATATTTGTTAGCGCCGAAAACCTCCCGCCAAAACGTAATAAAAAGACGTAATGGCTTGTGTTGCTTAAGGAAAGACCCAGGTTTGATTCTTGTTAGGCCAAGAAGCACCTGCACCTCGTCCGGAGAAGTAAGCCGGCCACTGTCCAAGATCTGTGTTGCGTAGTTCCTCCGATTGTACGCCGGGACCAGATTTCTAATCAAGGACGTCTTGTAGATTCCGGCACAACCACGAACGAATCCTTTACATAAAACAGCACAGAACAGCAGGCAGCAGATCAAGCACGTCTTGCAGATCCGAGACGAACACGAATTAACTTGCCGATTCTGGGTCGGCCAGGAATCCGTCCTTGGACGTGCCCAGGGCAACGGCGGCATCGACCTCCTCCTCTTATAGGATCGATCGCTGGCTGATCAAGGAATCGTCGATCAGGAAGCCTCTTCCATCATGACGGTCTGCGGAGTCAAAGGAGGTCATGTGGCGTTCGTGCTCGTCGCCATGGTGATGTGCGCGATGGTTGGCGGCGGGATTTGGTGGGCCGTCGCGGACGCACGCAGCATGAGCCATATCCCCATATACTCTATGGCCATCACGGGCGTCGCCGGGCTGGACCTGGACCACGTCGCCGGCGACCGCCACCCGACGCTCTCCCCGGTGTTCAACCTCACCCTCCGCATCACCAACCCCCAGGACGATTATCGGGAGTGCGTGCCGGAGCTCTCGATCGCGTCAGTATTCTACAGGGACGCCTTCCTCGGCAAGGGCTCACTGGAGCCGTTCTGCGCGGAGCCAAAGGGGGAGCGCGAGGGCCGGGCCAGGGCGTGGGGGCAGGACGTGGCGCTGCCGTCCTTCCTCCGGGGCCAGCTCGCCGGCGAGCTTCGACAAGGTGACGCCGCGGTGGACGTGGAGGTGAAGATGCCGTCATGGTGCAACGCTTTTGCTTGCTTCGACACGGTGTTCCTCTGCAGGGCCAATATTCGAGGGGGTTCTCCGTGCTCCATGTCGTCTCGCCTTGTCCAAAGCCAACATTGACATGCATCAAGTTTATTGGTTTTAGGGCTAATACTAGTATATCATATAGGAGTACTAGTACTATTTGTCATTACAGTAGCTAATGCCATTGCTTTGTACTTTAGCCGTTTATATTATGTAATAAAATATGCTTTTGTACTTTTATTTTTCACTAGTGAACGTGTACGTGCAACGCACGTCTTCTCTACAACTCATTAAAGAGTAGACATGGTGTGATACGAAAATCGAGTGGAATGAATGTTCCTCCCTCCATTTTCTTCTCCATCCTCGTGTATCACTTCTTCTTTCAATTGAAATTCATTCGATAAACCAGAATTTGAAAATCTTTGCATATATTTAGTATAAGTATGCAATCTATGAATTTCTTAGTGAACTATTTCAAATAATCAGCTTCATAGGTATCAAAAAATCTTAATAATCTTGACATTGTTCAAAATATAATTGTTCTCGTAAATAAAAAAAATTAAACTTTTATGTTCTTCCTCCTAGTTGAATGCATGTGCGCGAATTTCACCCAAAATGTTTTTTAACAGGACACAAGCTCGTACCAATTAATGAATTAAAACTTAGCCCGCTTTTTCAAAAATATTCATGTGTACAAATAAAGTAAGCAAAATTAACATTATTTCAAAACGTTTTGACATAGAAGGCATGATCGTCAATGGATAAGCATCTTGGTTGATAGGATAAGCAACTTGTAAGTTTCAAGAAAATGCATACTCAAAAAAGACTATCCTTCATCAATGGATATTCCCCAAAACAAACTTAATATGGACATCAAATTAATCAGCTAGCACACATCGGCATTGCAAACTGCAGACCAAATTTTGACATTGCAAATCGACAAAAAAAATCAGCTAGCACATATCAGCACTCACCTAGCAGTACAAATCGGCTGTGCGTGCAGAGGATATTAAGCTAGCAGCACACCACAGATCAAAATCAAATAGCAGCAAACCTGCAGGTAACCTGCAGGTGACCGTGTGCGCGCCGCCGCGAGATGGCCACGACCAGCACCAGCATGAGGAGCAGCCTGGCTGGGGCACGGCCTGGCTCGGCCACGACCTGGACCAGCAATAACAGGAGCAGAGGAAACCCGACAGCTCCCATGGGTTGCGGAGGTGGGCAGCGTGGGCGTGGCCAACCTCTGCGACGTACAGATGCGCGCAGCCCGCGTCCTCACAGGTCGGCATGAGCGCGCAACGACGTACGTTGGCATGCTGAACCTTCACGGCGCGAACAACTGCTGTATCACCCTTCACGGACCCCTCCCTCAAGTACGGGTCCATCTCTGCCTCTGAGCAGCCCGCCCTCGCGCTTGGGTCGCCTCTCCGCCGCCAGGCACCCCGCCCTCGCTCGCGCGGTCACTCTCCAAAGCCGGTGCAGGGCGGGCAGGACGGCGGCAGCCTTGGCGGACAGAGCTCTGAATCAGCTTCTCCTCGTTGCGACAGGGGAGTGGGGCAGGACGAATTTGGACGTAATTTCCAGGGGCAATAGGCCGAAGCCCCGCTATATAAATATAGCAACCACCCGATACAACCAACAGTCACCGCATGCTGGGGCGGCAGCAAACATACACCTAAAGAAACGACGCCCTTCAAGAAGGAAAGGTGCCACCTGGCGGCGGCACCGCGTCGGTGTCGGACGAACCGACAAGGATTTCTCCCGAAAGCCCTATCCACAACCCCAGGCGATCCATAGCACAGAAGCCCAGCGAGGACGAGCCTCGTCACCACCAGACAATCCGTCCACCAACATGCGCCAAACCGAGTCCGAAGCCACCAACGTCGTCTCACCAAAGTAGTCGCATGAGGTCTGCGAGCCGAGCATGAGGAGAAATATGAACCGGGGTCAACAGAACGGCGGCCGCGCGGGAGGGAACAACCTCCACCGCTGAGGACGGTAGTCGATCGGACGAGGCAGCAGAGCAAACCAGTCCCCGTCAGGTCCGGCTGGACCCAGCGGGTCCGTAAAGCCCCACGGGGCACACCAGTCCTAGTAGGGTCCGACCGGGCCCGATCTGGGCCCGTGAAGCTCGTCGCCACGCTGCAACAAGAGCCGCCGCCGCCCCCTGCCACCACTACCTCAACAACAGCTGCAGAAAGCACCACGGATCAGGGCGGCCCGCCCGAACCCAGATTGGGCCCGTCGGGCCCAGATCTGGGCCGCAGAGGGCCTGGCCGCCGCTTCCCCGATGGACTTCGGAGCACACCACCGCGCCGCCCCAATGCAGACGGCGCCGCCGCCAAGACACCACTCCCCGGAATTTAGCCGCCCCACGCAGCCGCCGTCCGACGCGGGTAATGGAAAACCGCCGCCGCCGGCACCGGCCGAGCCTCGCTCGCCGGCTCGCGCCGACAGCGGAGGAGGAGGAGAGCGAGTCGGGGGAGCTGGGAGGGAGAGGAGCAAGGTCCGCGCCGGCCGCCGCGGGGGAGGCGCGGTCTGATGACCCACAAGTATAGGGGTGTATCGTAGTACTTTCGATAAATAAGAGTGTCGAACCCAACGAGGAGCAGAAGGTGTTGACAAGCAGTTTTGATTAGGAATTCACTGTAAATACTAGCAGACAAGTTTTTAGAAGTTTTTGATATAGCAGATAAATAAAGTACAAGTAAATAGGAGACAGTAATAATAATTGCACCAAGTGGCCCAATCCTTTCTACAGCAAAGGACAAGCCGGTAGGTTTACTTATGTTGACCAAACGTTCTTGAGGACACACGGGAATTTCGTCAAGTGCTTTCGCTTCATATAGTTGATTAATCTTCATTGTTTTGATAAGTGTTGTGTGGGTGAAACTATGCTAATGCACCGCCCTTCCTACGACTAATACATACTTGTGATTATACCCCTTGCAAGCATCCGCAAATACAAGAAAGTAATTAAGATAAATCTAACCACAGTCTTAAACTCTGAGATCCTGCTATCCCTCATGCATCGATATACCAACGGGGGTTTAGATTTCTGTCACTCCGGCAACCCCACAATTGCAACCGAATACACAATGCATTCCCCTAGGCCCATAAAGGTGAAGTGTCATGTAGTCGACGTTCACATGACACCACTAGAAGAATAACACCACAACTTAAGCATCAAACCATTAAATATTACTCAACATAATTCACTACTAACATCAAGACTTCTCCCATGTCCTCAAGAACTAAACGACAAGGAGTAATTAACACCGGGAAAGCTTCCCCTATGAACTAGACAAGATTCAACCCTAGATGTTACAGCGGAACGGAGTGGAGCGGTGAGATGATGATGTCGGCGGTGGAGATGATGATGATGATCCCAATGAAGTCCAGCTCGATGACGTGACGATGGCGACGATTTTCCCCCTCCGGGAAGGAATTTCCCCGGCAGATTCTTGATACGTCCATTTTGCATCACTATTTTATATCATAATTTACTGCTATTCATCGATATATTTCATATTTAGAAGTGTTACTTATGTTATTTTACCTATTTTGCATGTTTGATGAATAATGGAGAATTGGACACCGGAGTCAGGATTCTGCTGGAAAAAGCACCGTCGAGATGCACTATTTCTGAAGATCAATAAATCGAAGGAGACATATGGAAGTTCCTATTTTACCAGAAGATGGAGGAGGCCAAAAGGGGAGCTGAGATGGGCCATGGTGGGCCCTCCTCACCCTTGGCGCGGTGGGCCCCCTGCCGCGCCGAGAGGTGGTTTGGGGGCCCTGGCCCACCTCAGCCGTTCCCCCTTCGCGTACTTGACCCCCTCGGAACCCTAACACAGAGGGGCCATCGAAATATTCCGCCGCCTCCACGAGGCGGAAAACACCAGAGAGCGAAAAGCTCCCCTGCAGGAAGAAATCTGCCGGGGGAAATTCCCTCCCGGAGGGGGAAATCGTCGCCATCATCACCGTCATCGAGCTGGACTTCATCGGGATCATCATCATCATCATCTCCACCGCCAACACCATCATCACCGCCGCTGCACCCCGTCTCCGCTATAACATCTAGGGCTGAATCTTGTCTATTTCATAGGGGAAACTCTCCCGGTGTTGATTACTCTTGTTATTGATGCTATTGGGTGAAACCATTGGACTAAGGTTTATGTTCAGATTGTTATTCATCATCATATCACCTCTGATCATGTTCCGTATGATGTCTTGTGAGTAGTTCGTTTAGTTCTTGAGGACATGGGAGAAGTCTTGATGTTAGTAGTGAACTATGTTGAGTAATATTTAATGGTTTGATGCTTAAGTTGTGGTGTTATTCTTCTAGTGGTGTCATGTGAACGTCGACTACATGATACTTCACCTTTATGGGCCTAGGGGAATGCATTGTGTATTCGTTTGCCAATTGTGGGGTTGCCGGAGTGACAGAAACCTGAACACCCGTTGGTATATCGATGCATGAGGGATAGCAGGATCTCAAAGTTTAAGGCTGTGGTTAGTTTACTTAATTACTTTCTTGTATTTGCGGATGCTTGCAAGGGGTATAATCACAAGTATGTATTAGTCCTAGGAAGGGCGGTGCATTAGCATAGGTTCACCCACACAACACTTATCAAAACAATGAAGATTAATCAACTATATGAAGCGAAAGCACTTGACAATATTCCCGTGTGTCCTCAAGAACGTTTGGTCATTATAAGTACAACAACCGGCTTGTCCTTTGCTGTAGAAAGGATTGGGCCACTCGCTGCAACTATTATACTGCATTTTATTTACTTGTACTTTATTTATCTGTCATATCAAAAACTCCTAAAAACTTGTCTGTGAGCATTTACAGTGAATCCTTCATCAAAACCGCTTGTCAACACCTTCTGCTCCTCGTTGGGTTCGACACTCTTATTTATCGAAAGTACTACGATACACCCCCTATACTTGTGGGTATCAAGACTATTTTCTGGCGCCGTTGCCGGGGAGTGTAGCGCTATTGGTAAGTGGAATTGGTAAGGGAAACATTTATTGTACGTGCTGTTTTTATTTTTGCCTGCTGCTATATCTCATTATGGAGGGGTCTTCTCTTGAATTCCTATTTGGGAAAACAACTACCACTGCTAAGGTAGTAGAGGAGGCGCCAGATGAGCAGGTAATACCGTTCAAAATTCCTATGAAAATTGTTGAACGTGTCACAAATAACCGCTATGCAGGAGATGGAACTGTCCATCCTGGAGATCATTTGTTATTTCTGCATGAATTGTGCGAGTTATTTAAGTGTGCAGGTATCTCGATGGGAGAAGTTAAGAAGAAATTATTCTCTCTATCACTGTCTGGTAAAGCTGCACATTGGTATAAACTGCTGAAGAATGGGTATTCTCTTGGATGGGAGGAAATTGTACCTCTCTTTTACTCCAAATTCTATCCTCCAAGTGAGATTCATAAGGATCGGAACCTCATATATAACTTCTGGCCCTATGATGGAGAGAGTATCGCTCAAGCGTGGGGGAGATTGAAGGCATTAATGCTCAAATGTCCCATTCATGAGCTTCCTGGTAATATTGTTATTGATAACTTTTATGCAAGACTCTCCTTTCAAGATAAAACTCTATTGGATACCACTTGTGCTGGATCGTTCACTCGTAATAAAGAAGAGTTTAAGTGGGACCTTCTTGATCGGATTCAGGAGAACACTGAAGGATGGGAGAATGACAAAGGTAGGGAGTCAGGTATAAACTATGACTTTGAGTGTGTTAAAAATTTATGGATACTGATGATTATCGCAAAATTAGCACTACTTATGGTCTTGACTCTCAAATTGTTGCAAACTTTTATAAAGCCTTTGCTTCCTATTTCGGTTTGCCGAAGGAGGGTTTTAAAAATTATCATGAACCATATAAAGATGAATCTGTTTCTCATATATCTAAAGGTGTTGAGGTTAATGTTGCTGATCGCATTATTCCAGAACCTTATATTGAAAAAGTTCCTTTTCCTAATAAGATTAAGGAACATACTATCATAACTGGTGTTGTTAGTAAAAGTAATAAGAAAACTACCAAACCTGATGAGCAAATAACTGTTGAACCTGTTGTAGCATTGGTTAAAGATCTTGTCACTGAAAATTTAGAAGATAGACACATTATCTTTTGTGAGGATGCTTCTAATATTGTCTCACATCCTAAAAGTTCTAGGAAGTCTAGTGTTCCTGTGCTTTCTGTTGGATAGGTGATCATTGCTATTATGGTTTATGTGATATTGGTGCAAGTTCTAGTGCTATTCCTTATGAGCTTTACAGGGAAATTATGCACGAAATTGCTCCTTGTAAACTTGAAGAGATTGATGTGGTTATTCAGCTTGCTAATAGGGAAACTATCTCTCCAATTGGTATCATTAGAGATGTCGAAGTCCTTTGTGGTAAGACTAAATACCCTGCTGATTTTCTTGTACTTGGGTCGGCTGCCAATGATAGTTGTCCTATTATTTTTGGTAGACCTTTTCTGAATACTTGTGGTGCTGTTATAGATGTAAGAAAGAGAAAATCTTTACTAAATTTGCTGGTGAATCTTATGAATTCAATTTCTCTAAATTTGCTAAAGCACCTTATGAAACTGAATTGCCTAGTGAGGATTTTGAAATTGCTCAACTTGCATCTATTGTTCTTGCTCCTAACAATGCTTTGCAGCAACATATGGAGAATCATGAAAGTGAGAACTTCAGGGAAGAAAGGAATGAGCTTGATGAAGTATTCCTTCGTCAACCTATGCTCAAACACAATTTACCTGTGGAAGATTTGGGTACCACAATGCCACCCAAGGAGGATCCTGTTTTTGATTTGAAACCTCTGCCTGATAATCTTAAATATGCTTATATTGATGATAAGAAAATATATCCTGTTATTATCAGCTCTAAACTTTCAGGTACAGAGGAGGAAAGGTTATTGGGAGTGTTGAGGAAACACCGCGGAGCTATGGGATATACTCTTGATGACCTGAAGGGAATTTCTCCTACTATATGTCAGCACGCCATCAACATGGAACCTGATGCAAAGCCTGTTGTTGAGCATCAGCGTCGTTTAATACCCAAGATGAAAGAAGTGGTAAGAAATGAGGTATTAAAACTTCTTGAAGCTGGTATTATTTATCCTATTGCTGATAGTAGATGGGTAAGTCCTGTGCATTGTGTTCCTAAGAAAGGAGGAATTACCGTTGTTCCTAATGAAAATGATGAACTAATTCCTCAAAGAGTAGTAGTTGGTTATAGGATGTGCATTGATTTTAGAAAGGTTAACAAAGTAACTAAGAAAGATCATTATCCTTTGCCTTTTATTGATCAAATGCTTGAGAGGTTGTCCAAGAAAACTCACTTTTGTTTCCTTGATGGGTATTCTGGGTTTTCTCAAATTGCTGTGAGAGCGCAAGATCAAGAGAAAACTACTTTTACTTGTCCTTATGGAACTTATGCTTATAGACGTATGCCTTTTGGTTTATGTAATGCTCCTGCTACTTTTCAAAGATGCATGTCTGCTATTTTTCATGGCTTTTGTGAGGAAATTGTGGAAGTCTTCATGGACGATTTCTCCGTCTATGGAACTTCCTTTGATAATTGTTTGCACAACCTTGACAAAGTTTTGCAGAGATGTGAAGAAACTAGCCTTGTTCTTAATTGGGAGAAATGCCACTTTATGGTTAATGAAGGAATTGTTCTTGGACATAAAATTTCTGAAAGAGGTATTGAAGTTGATCGAGCTAAAGTGGAGGCAATTGAAAAGATGCCTTGTCCCAAAGATGTTAAAGGTATTCGTAGTATTCTTGGTCATGCTGGTTTTTATAGGAGGTTTATTAAAGATTTCTCTAAAATTTCCAAGCCTCTTACTAATCTTCTTCAAAAAGATGTACCCTTTGTTTTTGATGATGATTGTAAGGAAGCTTTTGAAACTTTGAAAAAGGCTTTAATCACCGCTCCTGTAGTTGAACCACCTGATTGGAATTTACCTTTTGAAATTATGTGTGATGCTAGTGATTATGCTGTAGGCGCTGTTCTTGGGCAGCGAGTAGATAAAAAGTTAAATGTTATTCATTATGCTAGTAAAACTCTTGATTCTGCTCAAAAGAATTATGCCACTACTGAAAAAGAATTTCTAGCTGTAGTTTTTGCTTGTGACAAATTTCGACCCTACATAGTTGATTCGAAAGTCACTATTCATACTGATCATGCTGCAATTAGATACCTTATGGAAAAGAAAGATGCTAAGCCAAGGCTTATTAGATGGGTACTTCTTTTGCAAGAATTTGATTTGCATATCATAGATAGAAAAGGTGCTGAAAATCCTGTTGCTGATAATTTGTCTAGATTGGAAAGCATTCCTTATGATCCTATTCCTGTTAATGATAGCTTTCCAAATGAACAATTGGCTGCAATAAGTGTAAGTTCGCGAGATAGTCCTTGGTATGCTGATTATGCTAACTTTATTGTTTCCAAGTACTTGCCTCCAACCTTTTCAGCTCAGCAAAGAAGGAAATTCTTTTATGACTTGCGGCATTACTTTTGGGATGACCCACACTTATATAAAGAAGGAGTCGATGGTATTATGCGAAGATGTGTTCCTGAATATGAACAACAGGAAATACTGAGGAAATGCCATGGAAGTGCTTATGGAGGGCATCACGCTGGAGATAGAACTGCGCAGAAAGTTCTACAATCAGGTTTTTATTGGCCTACCCTCTTTAAGGATGCAAGAAAGTTTATTTTATCTTGTGATGAATGTCAAAGGGTTGGTAATATCTCTAGACGCAATGAAATGCCTATGAGTTATTCTCTTGTTATTGAACCATTTGATTGTTGGGGATTCGACTTCATGGGTCCTTTTCCTTCTTCACAAGGTAATACTCATATACTTGTTGCTGTTGATTATGTCACTAAATGGGTAGAAGCTATACCTACTAAAAGTGCTGATGGTGAGACCTCTTTAAAAATGCTTCAAGATGTCATTTTTCCTAGGTTTGGTGTACCTAGATATCTTATGACTGATGGAGGTTCTCATTTTATCCATGGTGGTTTTAGAAAGACTCTTGCTAAATATGGTGTTAATCATAGAATTGCTTCAGCCTATCATCCTCAAACTAGTGGACAAGTAGAATTGTCAAATAGGGAGATTAAATCTATCTTGCAAAAGACTGTTAATAAATCTAGAAAAAATTGGGCTAGTAAGTTAAATGATGCTTTATGGGCTTATAGAACTGCTTATAAGAACCCCATGGGCATGTCTCCTTATAAAATGGTTTATGGTAAAGCTTGTCACTTGCCTTTAGAATTAGAACACAAAGCTTATTGGGCAGTGAGAGAACTTAATAGAGATTTTAAACTTGCCGGTGAGAAAAGGTTGTTGCATTAAGTTCTTTAGATGAATGGAGAAGTGAGGCTTATGAAAATGCTAGACTCTTTAAAGAAAAAGTTAAGAGATGGCATGATAGGAGAATTCTTAAAAGAGAATTTAATGTTGGTGAGAAAGTTCTATTGTATAGGTCTCGTCTCAGATTTTTTGCAGGAAAGTTACTCTCAAAATGGGAAGGACCATTTGTTATTGTGGAGGTGTATCGTTCAGGTGCAATAAAAATTGCTTCATTGAAAGATAACTCTACACAAGTGGTAAATGGTCAAAGACTCAAGCATTATATTTCTGGAGATTCTATTAATGAAGAGGTTGATACAATTAAAGTGGTGACTCCGGAAACTTTCATTGAAGAACATTTTTCTGGGACTGCAGAATTCGATTCGAATAGGTAACAGTTTCGGTAAGAAAAGTTTCGCGAATAACTTTCTAGAAGATATTTTCGTCGTTTTTATTAAATATGGAAAAATAAGAGACCGAACCGGATGGGAGACGGCACCCGTGGTGCCCAAACCATAGGTCGGCGCGGTGGGCCCCCAGCCGCGCCGCCTGGTGGTTTGAGCACCCCGGAGCTCGTCTCCGATCAGGTTTCCTCCTGTACCTTCCTTATGTTGTAAAACTTTTTGCTATATAACTCACCCGAACCCCCGAGGTTCGTATCTCGCCTTTTCATCGTGTTTCGTTTCGAGCTGTTTCTGTCCAGATATTGTTTTCAGATCTAGAGCTGCCATGTCTTCATCGAAGCCTCCAAAGGACAGTTTCTTTGTGAACGTCGTCACCCCATACATGGATGAGCTGAAGATGCATCCCAAGGAGTCGCAGATGGTTGATGGAAAGCTGCAGACGGAAGACGTGCGAGGACCCAAAGGAGAAGGGAGCCTGGAAGCCAGGATGGAGAAGCTGGAGCAAGAGGTCTTCACATACAAAAAGCTGGCGGAACGTGAAGTGGGAGTCTTCCACTCAATGGTGTCCGCGCTGGTCGCTGAACATAAGAAGGAGACTGCACAACTCTGGGAAGACATATTTCACCTCATCAACACCACCAACAAACTGCAGGCGCAACTCTATGATGTCCAGAATCAAAACTGTGAGTATGAAACTCGGTTTAAAAACATAAGCGCTGCTGCTAGTTTCAGGATAATCGAATCCAAGTCGTCCTTTGTTGATGGGAAACCCCTTCCCTGGAAGTCTGATGATGAGGACAATTCACCACCACCACCGAAGGAGTAATTCATCATAAGTATTGGCATCCCCTTGGTTTGTTCCAAGCTTGGGGGAGTGCCGCGGTATCACATCATTATCTTTACCTTTTACTTTTCCATAAAGTCATATCGTGAGTAGGGAAGTTATCTTATATGATGGTTTGCAATGTGGAAGTATCTCTCTTTTAGTTGGTTATCTATGTATCCCTTGGTGTGAGTTGCCGTTATGAAATATTAATGAGAAGTTTTATCATTTACTTTCTGCATACTTTATTTTAGCTTGCAATTCTCTTTCATATTGATAACCTTGTTGTTAGTATAGGGATCACTTTTTAGAGCACCAAGTTAATCTTTTTGGTTTTGGCAAACTTAGCATTGGTCAGTAGTAGACAATACTTTGAGACTTAAGTAGAGAGAGGGAGTGCATGCAAATATATTATTCCATGATCTTTCTTTCTTTGTAGCTCATAAGCTTAGTATTCTTAAGTTAAACTATTTGTGCTTCTAAGGAAGATTGCATGATTATTCTTATCACTTGTATAATTGTTTGTATCCCTCAACTCTTATGCTTGCTACATAACCTTGCTAGCCAAAGACCTGTATCGAGAGGGAATGCTTCTCATACATCCAAACCTTGAGCCAAACCATTGCCATTCGAGTCCACCATAACTTCCTACTATATGGTATTTTGCGCCATTCCAAGTAAATACTTCATGTGCTACCTTTAAATTATTCAAAACTTATTACTCCTAGTTTTGTGTCACTGTTTATTAGCTCATGAGGGTTCTGTAGAGTTTCTCTAGCACTTTTGTCAAACAGACTTTCACCAATGGACTAGTGGCATATACACCGCTTATCCAACAATTTGCAAAAAGAGCTGGCAAATGGGGTGCCCAGTCCCAATTAACTACAACTTTCATTAATAATTCTCTTCACATGTTTTGCCCTGATTTATCAGTAAGCAACTTAATTTGCAAATAGACACTCCTCCATGGTATGTGAATGTTGGAAGGCACCCGAGGATTCGGTTAGCCATGGCTTGTGTAAGCAAAAGGTTGGGAGGAGTGTCAACTATAAAGAAACTAAAATACATGTGTAAACAAAAGAGAAGAGGGATGATCTACCTTGCTGGTAGAGATAACGTCCTTCATGGGAGCCGCTCTTGAAAGTCTGGTTGACAAGGGGTTAGTGTTCACTTTACTACGATTCGTTGACAACGACATACATAGCTCAAACAACTATTTTCATACTCTCTATATGCTTTGCAAAACTTAAAAGCTCTAGCACATGATTTAATCCCTGCTTCCCTCTGCGAAGGGCCTATCTTTTACATTATTGTTGAGTCAGTAAACCCATTCCTCTCTATCTCAAGCAAGCATTTGAGTTGTTGAGATCCAATTAGTTATATGTGTTGATACTTCTAATCATATCTCTCATTTCCTTGTTTCGCACAATAGCTTTTATCCGAATGAATATAACTTTGAAAGTTATCAATGACTGTAAGGAGACTGTTATGATTAAGGCATGTAAGTTCTGCTATATAAGCTCTGATATAAAGACTCTTCTCGAAAGATAAGTATGATCTGTTAATTGTTCTCTGACCAAGAGTTTAAGTTTGCCTTCACCAATCATGGTTCTCTTTATGCACTTCATCGTGGTTCCCTTTACTTATTTCAAGTTAGATTATATGAAGGGAAGTTGCTGTCTAGAATGACTTGTGTATCAATGAATGTGATGCTTCTTGTCCGTATTTTATTTATCGACACTTTGCTCCATAAACTTGTGGTCATGTTTACTGAGCTCAGTTTTCGCTTGGGGACAAGCGAGGTCTAAGCTTGGGGGGGTTGATACGTCCATTTTGCATCACTATTTTATATCATAATTTACTGCTATTCATCGATATATTTCATATTTAGAAGTGTTACTTATGTTATTTTACCTATTTTGCATGTTTGATGAATAATGGAGAATTGGACACCGGAGTCAGGATTCTGCTGGAAAAAGCACCGTCGAGATGCACTATTTCTGAAGATCAATAAATCGAAGGAGACATATGGAAGTTCCTATTTTACCAGAAGATGGAGGAGGCCAAAAGGGGGAGCTGAGATGGGCCATGGTGGGCCCTCCTCACCCTTGGCGCGGTGGGGCCCCCTGCCGCGCCGAGAGGTGGTTTGGGGGCCCTGGCCCACCTCAGCCGTTCCCCCTTCGCGTACTTGACCCCCTCGGAACCCTAACACACAGAGGGGCCATCGAAATATTCCGCCGCCTCCACGAGGCGGAAAACACCAGAGAGCGAAAAGCTCCCCTGCAGGAAGAAATCTGCCGGGGGAAATTCCCTCCCGGAGGGGGAAATCGTCGCCATCATCACCGTCATCGAGCTGGACTTCATCGGGATCATCATCATCATCATCTCCACCCCAACACCATCATCACCGCCGCTGCACCCGTCTCCGCTATAACATCTAGGGCTGAATCTTGTCTATTTCATAGGGGAAACTCTCCCGGTGTTGATTACTCTTGTTATTGATGCTATTGGGTGAAACCATTGGACTAAGGTTTATGTTCAGATTGTTATTCATCATCATATCACCTCTGATCATGTTCCGTATGATGTCTTGTGAGTAGTTCGTTTAGTTCTTGAGGACATGGGAGAAGTCTTGATGTTAGTAGTGAACTATGTTGAGTAATATTTAATGGTTTGATGCTTAAGTTGTGGTGTTATTCTTCTAGTGGTGTCATGTGAACGTCGACTACATGATACTTCACCTTTATGGGCCTAGGGGAATGCATTGTGTATTCGTTTGCCAATTGTGGGGTTGCCGGAGTGACAGAAACCTGAACACCCGTTGGTATATCGATGCATGAGGGATAGCAGGATCTCAAAGTTTAAGGCTGTGGTTAGTTTAACTTAATTACTTTCTTGTATTTGCGGATGCTTGCAAGGGGTATAATCACAAGTATGTATTAGTCCTAGGAAGGGCGGTGCATTAGCATAGGTTCACCCACACAACACTTATCAAAACAATGAAGATTAATCAACTATATGAAGCGAAAGCACTTGACAATACTCCCGTGTGTCCTCAAGAACGTTTGGTCATTATAAGTACAACAACCGGCTTGTCCTTTGCTGTAGAAAGGATTGGGCCACTCGCTGCAACTATTACTACTGCATTTTATTTACTTGTACTTTATTTATCTGTCATATCAAAAACTCCTAAAAACTTGTCTGTGAGCATTTACAGTGAATCCTTCATCAAAACCGCTTGTCAACACCTTCTGCTCCTCGTTGGGTTCGACACTCTTATTTATCGAAAGTACTACGATACACCCCCTATACTTGTGGGTTATCAATTCTCCCTGCCGGAGAGCTTTTCTCTCTGGGGTTTTTCGCCTCGTGGAGGCGGCGGAATATTTCATCGACGTCCCCCCCCCCCCCCCCCCCCCGAGCTTAGGGTTTGCAGGGGATGAAGTACGCGAAGGGGCACCGGCTGAGGTGGGCCAGGGCCTCCTCACCACGTGGCGGCGCGGTAGCAAGGTGGGCCGCGCCATGGCATGGTGAGGGCCCATGGTGGCCCACCTTGGCCTCCCCTTTTGGCTGCCTCCGTCATCTGACAAAATAGGAACTTCGGGATATTTTCCTCGAATTATTGATCTTCAGAAATATGGTGTCTTGACGGTCCTTTTTCCAGCAGAGATCTGACTCTGGTGGTTAATTCTCCAATAATCATCAAACATGCAAAATAGGTAAAATAACATAAGTATCATCTCTAAATATGAAATATATCAATGAATAACACTAAATTATGATATAAAATAGTGATGCAAAATGGACGTATCAACTCCCCTCAAGCTTAGACCTCGCTTGTCCCCAAGCGAAAGCTGAGCTCAGTAAACAAGACCACATTTTTATGGAGTGAAGTGTCGATAAATAAAATACGGACAAGAAGCATCACATTTATTAACACACAAGTCATTTTAGACAACAACTTCTTTCATATAACTTAACTTGAAACGAGTAAAGGAAGTCACACAATAAGGTGCCTAGAGAAAATCATAATTGGTGATGGCAAACTTTAGTTCTTGGTCAGAGAACAATTAACAGATTGTACTTATCTTTCAGGCAGAGTCTTTATATTAGAGCTTATATTGAAGAACTTACATGCTCAATCATAACGGTCTCCTTACAGTCATTGATAACTTTCAAAGTTACATTCATTCAGATAAAAGCTTTGTGCTTAAACAATGAAACATAAAAGACATGATTGCAAGTATCAACATATAAATGGTTGAATCACAACAACTCAAATGCTTGCTTGAGATAGAAGGGAGTAGGTTTACTGACTCGACATGAAAGTAAAAGATAGGCCCTTCGCAGAGGGAAGCAGGATTGAATCATGTGCTAGAGCTTTTAAGTTTTGGAATCATATAGAGAGTATAAAATAAGTTTGTAGCTATGTATGTCATTGTCAACGAATGGTAGTGGGAAAACAATATCTCCCATGTCATCCAGACTTTCAAGATCGGCTCCCATGAAGGATGTTATTTCTACCCAAGGGTAGATCATCCCTCTTCTCTTTTGTTTACACATGCACAATTATAAATTCGTATGACACTCCTCCCAACCTTTGCTTACACAAGCCATGGCTAACCGAATCCTCGGGTGCCTTCCAACAATCACATACCATGGAGGATTGCCTATTTGATATTGTTTAACATTTTGAAAATTGCTTCTGATAAATCATTGGCAAAACATGTGAAGAGAATTAAGCAGTTATAGTTGTAATTAATTGGGACTGGGCACCCCATTTGCCAGCTCTTTTTTAAAAGTTATTGGATAAGCGGATGTATATGCCACTAGTCCATTGGTGAAAGTCTGTCTGACAAGTTAAATAGAGAACAACCCACATACTTCCTCATGAGCTAGTAAATAGTGACACAAATGAGAGGTAATAGTTTTTGAATAATTAAAGGTAGTACATGAAGTATTTACTTGGAGTGGCAGGAAATAGCACATAATAGGTAGTTATGGTAGACACAAATGGCAATGGTTTGGCTCAAGGTTTGGATGTATGAGAAGCATTCCCTCTCAATACAGTTTTTTGGCTAGCAAGGTTGTGTAGCAAGCATAAGAGTTGAGGGATACAAACAAATATACATGTAGTAAGAACAATCATGCAATATTCCTTGGAAGCACAAATAATTTTAACTTGAGAATACTAAGCTTATGAGCCAACAAGAAAGAAAGATCATGGAATAATATATCTACATGCACTTCCCTCTCCCTACTTAAGCCTCAAAGTATTGTAACTACTGACCAATGCTAAGTTTGCCAAAACCAAAAAGATTTACTTAATGCTCCCAAAATGATACCAATACTAATAACAAGATCATCCACATGACAGAATTTGCAAACTAAAATAAAGTATGCAGAAAGTAAATGATAAAACTTCTCATTAATATTCCATAACGGCAACTCACACCAAGGGATACATAGATAACCAACTAAAAGAGAGATACTTCCACACTGCAAACCATCCTATAAGATAACTTCCCTACTCATGATATGATTCTATTGAAAGGTAAAAGGTAAAGATAATGGTGTGATACCGCGGCACTCCCCCAAGCTTGGAACAAGCCAAGGGGATGCCAATACCAATGATGACTTACTCCTTTGGCGGTGATGGTGAATCCTTACCAAGCTCATGAACCAGCTCCTTCAGTTCATCAATCTTGTGGGTGAGGATACGAATCAACTCCGTGTTGTGCTCGATACGGTTCATGAATTTATCAGACTGCGAGTCCCAGCTCTTGGAGTTGTTCCCCACTTCTCATCGGAATTGGAGCTTCTTTTTCCTGCACTGTTAGAACGGTCTATATTCCAGCTATTGGGCAATTCTGCCTCAGGGATCCTTTCAATTTGATGCTTATGGATTAGAGTGTGGAAAGGGTTATCGATGCCTGGAGAAGATGTCCTTGGAGCCAAAAAGCGACGTGGAACCTTCCCTCCAGTCCTCATCCGCGCGCCTCTCTTGAGGTTGAAGGGGTTCGCTACCACCCCAATGCTTGCAATGGTGGCGCGAGGCTATTGGTGCGGATCTTCTTCTACTTCCTCTTCAGCTTCGCTCGGAACCTCCTCCTCCAGCATAGGGTCTTGGTGATCATCTTCCAAGGGCTCCTTCCCCTTGTTGTCGTTGTTGGAGACCATGGTGCTTCTAAAACTTGAAGATGAAATCTGGCAGAAACGATCGAAACGAAAACACGACGAAAAGGCGATATACGAACCTCAGGGGATCCGGGGTGTTATATAGCAAAAAGTTTTACGACAAAAGGAAGGTACAGGAGGAAACCTGGTCGGAGACGGGCTCCGAGGCGCCCTCACCACGTGGCGGCGCGGCCAAGGGTGGGCCCGTGCCACGGCGTGGTGAGGTGCCCTCGGGCACCATTTCCAACCCGGTTTAGTCTCTTATTTTTTCCATATTTAAAATAAATAACAAAATAACTCTTGGAAAGTTAAACGCGGACTTTTTCTTACCGAAACTGTTACCTATTCGAAAATAGACTCTGCAGTCCCTGAATTTGCTTTTCAATAAAAACTTCTGGGGTCACCACTTGAATAGTGTCAACATCTTCATTATAAGAATCTCCAGAAATATAATGTTTGAGTCTTTGCCCATTCACCACTTGTGTAGAGTTGTCTTTGAGTGAAGCAATCTTTATTGCACCTGAACGATATACCTCTACAATAACAAAAGGTCCTTCCCATTTTGAGAGTAATTTTCCTGCAAAAAATCTGAGACGAGACCTATACAATAGAACTTTCTCACCAACATTAAACTCTCTTTTAAGAATTCTCCTATCATGTCATTTCTTAACTTTCTCTTTAAAAAGTCTAGCATTTTCATAAGCTTCACTTCTACATTCATCTAAAGAACTCAAGTGGAGCAACCTCTTTTCACCAACAAGTTTAAAGTCTCTATTAAGTTCCCTCACTGCTCAATAAGCTTTGTGTTCTAATTCTAAAGGCAAGTGACAAGCTTTACCATAAACCATTTTATAGGGAGACATACCCATAGGGTTTTTATAAGCAGTTCTATAAGCCCATAAAGCATGATTTAACTTACTAGCCCAATTTTTCTACATTTATTAACAGTCTTTTGCAGGATAGACTTAATCTCTCTATTTGATAATTCTACTTGCCCACTTGTTTGGGGATGATAAGCTGAAGCAATTCTATGATTAAAACCATATTTAGCAAGGGTCTTTCTAAAACCACCATGAAGAAAATGAGAACCTCCATCAGTCATAAGATATCTAGGCATACCAAACCTAGGAAAAATAACATCTTGAAGCATTTTTAAAGAGGTCTCACCATCAGTACTTTTGTAGGTATAGCTTCTACCCATTTAGTAACATAATCAACAGCAACAAGTATATGAGTATTACCTTCTGAAGGAGGAAAAGGACCCATGAAGTCGAATCCCCAACAGTCAAATGGTTCAATAACAAGAGAATAACTCATAGGCATTTCATTACGTCTAGAGATATTACCAACTCTTTGACATTCATCACAAGATAAAATAAACTTTCTTGCATCTTTAAAAGGGTAGGCCAATAAAAACCTGATTGTAGAACCTTTTGTGCGTTTTATCTCCAGCATGATGTCCTCCATAAGCACTACCATGGCATTTTCTCAATATCTCTTGTTGTTCATATTCTGGAACACATCTTCGCATAATACCATCCACTCCTTCTTTATATAAGTGTGGGTCATCCCAAAAATAATGCCTCAAGTCATAAAAAAATTTCCTTCTTTGCTGAGCTGAAAAGGTTGGAGGCAAGTACTTGGAAACAATAAAGTTAGCATAATCAGCATACCAAGGACTATCTCACGAACTTACCCTTATTGCAGCCAACAGTTCATTTGGAAAACTATCATTAACAGGAATAGGATCATAAGCAATGTTTTCCAATCTAGACAAATTATCAGCAACAGTATTTTCAGCACCTTTCCTATCTACAATATGTAAATCAAACTCTTGCAAAAGAAGCACCCATCTAATAAGCCTAGGCTTAGCATCTTTCTTTTCCATAAGGTACCTAATAGCAGCATGATCAGTATGAATAGTGACTTTCGAATCAACAATATAAGGTCTAAATTTGTCACAAGCAAAAACTACAGCTAGGAACTCTTTTTCAGTAGTTGCATAATTCTTTTGAGCAGAATCAAGAGTTTTACTAGCATAATGAATAACATTCAACTTCTTATCTATCCGCTGTCCAAGGATAGCACCAACAGCAAAACCACTAGCATCACACATAATTTCAAAAGGTAACGTCCAATTAGGTGGTTGAACAACAGGAGCAGTAATTAAAGCATTCTTTAGAGTTTCAAAAGCTTCCTTACAATCATCATCAAAAACAAAGGTACATCTTTTTGGAGAAGATTAGTAAGAGGCTTTGAAATTGTAGAGAAATCTTTAATAAACCTCTATAGAAACCAGCATGACCAAGAATACTACGAATACGTTTGACATCTTTGGGCAAGGCATTTTCTCGATTGCCTCAACTTTAGCTCGGTCAACCTCAATGCCTCTCTCAGAAATTTTATGTCCAAGCACAATTCGTTCATTGACCATAAAGTGGCATTTCTCCCAATTAAGAACAAGATTAGTTTCTTCACATCTCTGCAAAACTTTATCAAGATTGTGCAAGCAATTATCAAAAGAAGTTCCATAGACGAAGAAGTCATCCATGAATACTTCCACAATTTCCTCACAAAAACCATGAAAGATAGCAGACATGCATCGTTGAAAAGTAGCAGGAGCATTACATAAACCAAAAGGCAGACGTCTATAAGCATAAGTTCCATAAGGACAAGTAAAAGTGGTTTTCTCTTGATCTTGCTTTCTCACAGCAATTTGAGAAAACCCAGAATAACCATCAAGGAAGCAAAAATGAGTTTTCTTAGACAATCTCTCTAACATTTGATCAATAAAAGGTAAAGGATAATGATCCTTCTTAGTAACTTTGTTAACCTTTCTAAAATCAATGCACATTCTATAACCAACTACTACTCTTTGGGGAATAAGTTCATCATTTTCATTTGGCACAACAGTAATTCCTCCTTTCTTAGGAACACAGTGCACAGGACTTACCCATCTACTATCAGCAATAGGATAAATAATACCAGCTTCAAGAAGTTTCAATACCTCATTTCTTACCACTTCCTTCATCTTGGGTATTAAACGACGTTGATGTTCAACCACTGGCTTTGCATCAGGTTCCATATTAATAGCATGTTGACAAATAGTAGGGGAAATCCCTTTTAAATCATCAAGAGTATAGCCCATAGCTCCACGATGTTTCTTCAATACTTCCAATAACCTTTCCTCTTCTCTACCTGTAAGTTTAGAACTAATAATAACAGGGTATATTTTCTTATCATCAATATAAGCATATTTAAGATTATCAGGTAAAGGTTTTAAATCGAAAATAGGATCCTCCTTGGGTGGTAGCGTGGTACGCAAATCTTCCACCGGTAAATTATGTTTAGTATAGGTTGGCGAAGGAATATTTCGTCAAGCTCATTCCTTTCTTCCATAAAGACCTCACTTTCGTGGTCCTCCATATGTTGCTGCAAAGCATTGTTAGGAGCAAGAGCAATAGAGGCAAGCTGAGCAACTTTAAAATCTTCATTAGGCAATTTAGTTTCATAAGGAGCTTTAGCAAATTTAGAGAAATTGAACTCATAAGATTCACCAGCAAATTTAGTAAAGATTTTCTCTTTCTAACAATCTATAACAGCACCGCAAGTATTCAGAAAAGGTCTACCAAAAATGATAGGAAAGTTTTACTAGCAGCTGAACCATACTAGAAAATCAGCAGGATATTTAGTCTTACCACATAAAACTTCCACATCTCTAACAATACCAATTGGAGAGATAGTTTCTCTATTAGCAAGCTGAATAACCACATCAATTTCTTCAAGTTCACAAGAACCAATTTCATGCATGATTTCCCTGTAAAGCTCATAAGGAATATCACTGGAACTAGCACCAATATCACATAAACCATAATAGCAATGATCACCTATCCTAATAGAAAGCACAGGAACACTAGTTTTCCTAGAGCTTTTAGGATGTGAAATAATGTTAGAAGCATCTTCACAAAAGATAATGTGCCCATCTTCTACATTTTCAGTGACAAGGTCTTTTATTATTGCTACTGCAGGTTCAACAGTTATTTGTTCATCAGGTTCTATAGCTTTCTTCGTACTTTTGTTAACAACACTAGCTATAATAGAATGTTCCTTTATTTTGGCTGGAAAAGGAACTTTTTCAATGTAAGGTTCAGGAATAATGTGATCAACCGTATTAACTTCAATAATTCTTAAAACTCTCCTTAGGCATACCGGAATAGGAGGCAAAAGCTTTATAGAAATTTACAACAACTTGAGAGTCAAGGCCATAAACAGTACTAACATTTCGAAAATCATCAGTATTCATGAAAGTTTTAATGCATTCGAAATGATATTTTATACCTGACTCTCTACCTTTGTCGTTCTCCTATCCTTCAGTGTTCTCCTGAATCCGATCAAGAAGGTCCCACTTAAACTCTTCTTTATTACGCGTGAATGATCCAGAACAAGCAGTATCCAATAGAGTTTTATCCTGAAAGGAAAGCCTTGCATAGAAGTTATCAATAATAACAATACCAGGAAGCTCATGAATGGGGCATTTGAGCATTAATGACTTCAATCTCCCCCACGCTTGGGCAATACTTTCTCCATCATGAGGCCAAAAATTATATATGAGGTTCCGGTCTTTGTGAATCTCACTTGAAGGATAGAATTTAGAATAAAAGAGAGGTACAATTTCCTCCCAACCAAGAGAACGCCCATTCTTTAGTAGTTTATACCATTGTGCAGCTTTACCAGACAGCGATATAGAGAATAGTTTCTTCTTAACTTCATCCATTGAAATACCTGCACACTTGAACAACTCGCATAATTCATGTAAAAATAACAAATGATCACCAGGATGGACAGTTCCATCCCCTTCATAGCGGTTATTCATAACACGTTCAACAATTTTCATAGGTATTTTGAATGGGATTACCTGCACAGGTGGCGCCTCCTCTACTACCTTAGCAGTGGTAGTGGTTTTCCCAAATAGGAATTCAAGAGAAGATCTCTCCATAATAAAATATAGCAGCAGGTAAAAATAAAAACATCACGTACAGTAAGAGTTTCCCATACCAATTCCACTTACCAATAGCGCTTCACTCCCCGGCAACGGCGCCAGAAAATAGTCTTGATGACCCACAAGTATAGGGGGTGTATCGTAGTACTTTCGATAAATAAGAGTGTCGAACCCAAAGAGGAGCAGAAGGTGTTGACAAGCACTTTTGATTAGGAGTTCACTGTAAATACTAGCAGACAAGTTTTTAGGAGTTTTTGATATAGCAAATAAATAAAGTACAAGTAAATAGAAGACAGTAATAATAATTGCAGCAAGTGGCCCAATCCTTTCTACAGAAAAGGACAAGCCGGTAGGTTTACTTATGATGACCAAACGTTCTTGAGGACACACGGGAATTTCGTCAAGTGCTTTCGCTTCATATAGTTGATTAATCTTCATTGTTTTGATAAGTGTTGTGTTGGTGAACCTATGCTAATGCACGGCCCTTCCTACGACTAATACATACTTGTGATTATACCCCTTGCAAGTATCCGCAAATACAAGAAAGTAATTAAGATAAATCTAACCACAGCCTTAAACTCTGAGATCCTACTATCCCTCATGCATCGATATACCAACGGGGTTTAGATTTCTGTCACTCCGGCAACCCCACAATTGGCAACCGAATACACAATGCATTCCCCTAGGCCCATAAAGGTGAAGTGTCATGTAGTCGACGTTCACATGACACCACTAGAAGAATAACACCACAAATTAAGCATCAAACCATTAAATATTACTCAACATAATTCACTACTAACATCAAGACTTCTCCCATGTCCTCAAGAACTAAACGAACTACTCACAAGACATCATATGGAACATGATCAGAGGTGATATAATGATGAATAACAATCTGGACATAAACCTTAATTCAACGGTTTCACTCAATAGCATCAACCACAAGGAGTAATTAACATCGGAAAGCTTCCCCTATGAACTAGACAAGATTCAACCCTAGATGTTACAGCGGAACGGAGTGGAGCGGTGGAGATGATGATGTCGGCGATGGAGATGATGATGATGATGATCCCAATGAAGTCCAGCTCGATGACAGTGACGATGGCGATGATTTTCCCCCTCCGGGAAGGAATTTCCCCGGCAGATTTCTCCCTGCCGGAGAGCTTTTCTCTCTCTGGTGTTTTTCGCCTCGTGGAGGCGGCGGAATATTTCCTCGACGTCCCCCCGAGCTTAGGGTTTCCAGGGGATGAAGAAAGGGGCACCGGCTGAGGTGGGCCAGGGCCTCCTCACCACGTGGCGGCGCGGTAGCAAGGTGGGCCGCGCCATGGCATGGTGAGGGCCCATGGTGGCCCACCTTGGCCTCCCCTTTTGGCTGCCTCCGTCATCTGACAAAATAGGAACTTCAGGATATTTTCCTCGAATTATTGATCTTCAGAAATATGGTGTCCTGACGGTCATTTTTCCAGCAGAAATCTGACTCCGGTGGTTAATTCTCCAATAATCATCAAACATGCAAAATAGGTAAAATAACATAAGTACCATCTCTAAATATGAAATATATCAATGAATAACAGTAAATTATGATATAAAATAGTGATGCAAAATGGACGTATCACGGTCGCGGGAGGGGAGGGAGAGGATAAGGTCGCGGGTCACCAGGTCACAAATCCAGCGATTAGCTCGTCGAATTCTATAACACTACCACGAAACAGCTCAGCAAACTATTGAAATTGTGGAACCCTAATATTTTGTTGTGTGTATTGATCTGACCCTCGTGGGGGTATATAAGGAGTACAAGACTTGGGACGCAAGTTGCCTATGACTTGGAGTACAAGATGATCTCTAATCTAATCCCTAGTCTAACATGTATATGTATTCTAACATTCCCCCCCCCCCCCCCAGTCGTAGCGGGAGTGAAGCGAACGATTGCGACTGGCTTTGAAGGCTTGCACATCCGTCGTTCCTCCTCTCCGTCATCATCAACTATGTCTCTGATGGTCTTCCTCTTTTCCCTCCCGCAGTCACAACGGGAGTGGCGTGGACGCAAGTGATGACGCGGACGTTGTTGACTGGAGTTGTTGCCGATGTGTTGTTGTAGACGTTGCCCTGGATGTCGATATCGAGGTAGTGGTTCTTGATGTAGCCATGGTCGATGTAGTCGTAGTCGTGGTTGTTTTAGCCGATAGCGCCGCAGGCGCAAAAAATTGCGTGGTCGTGGTCGTAGTCTTAGGTTTTGTGCGGCGGCGGCAGGTTTTTGGATCATTATGCGGCGACGACGGTTTTTGTGTCATTTTGCGGCGGCGGCGGCAGCGGCGGGTTTTTGTGCGGCGACGGCAAGGGTTTGCGGCGGCGGCGGTTTTTTGTGTCATTGTTCGGCGGCGGTAGATATCGACGGCGGAGGCGAAAGACCACATGAACCATAACTGTGATTGTGTTGGTGATGTAGAACTCGACGAAGATCTTGATGTAGTCGTACAACTCGACGTTGTTGTTGGGCTCGATGTAGATGTTCGGCTCGGTTCGGTGTAGTTCAAGTTGATGCAGTGGAGACTGGTACGGCTTGATGTAGACTTGCTTTGGTGTAGACGTACGGCCGTGCCATTGATGCTTGACTCGTTGAAGATTTCGCTTCATGCAAATATCATACCTGCTAATGCTTTTGCTTGTACCGATCATGAGGCTTGCGGAGAACCTGCTCGTGAAGGACCCGCATGGCCCTGTATTGCACGCATGACTTGCTGGAGGCGACCTGACAACGCGACGTCGATGTCGTGTGCCCGTCGAAGTCGAGAGAGCGTCGCCATGATCCGCACTTGATTTTCACCGGATGAGGATCGTGGTATTGTGGGATTTAGGATCTTATTTTGGCTAATTGGATCTAAACTATGGGATACGGAATACTGAAATTTGGATCTAATATATGAAATTGGGAAATTCGAAATTGTCTAAGATCTAATCTAAAGAACCAATCCGATCTTTAATCGAGACCGGGTGCCGTGCCCCCGAGGAGAGGAGATTGATCTCCCGGGGCGGCGCGCGATGCGGAAGCTGTGGAAACCCTAAGATCGGCGACGTGAGTCAAACCGCTCTGATACCATGTTGAAATTGTCGAACCCTAATATTTTGTTGTGTGTATTGATCTGACCCTCGTGGGGTATATAAAGAGTACAAAACTTGGGAGGCAAGTTGCCTATTACTTGGAGTACAAGATGATCTCTAATCTAATCCCTAGTCTAATACGTATATGTATTCTAACACAAACTACCGTCTACCATGTGATCGTCGCCTCGGCCTAGACCTCCTGGTTTCCTCTACAATTCAGTAGTTACATGTGTTGATGTAGAGCCATATCCATGCATCTTGCACTCTTGTAGTTTGCCACACCATGCGACATTAATAAAACTTTAGAAAAGGAGCCGTGAAAATATAGAAACATACCGGATCTCATTGGTGACAAGAAAGTTGAGTGTTTGAAACAGAAAAACAATCAATCAACTTTTCAGTTGTCCAACCTACGTATCTAAAGATAACATCCTTGGGCTAGCCAGCCCGCTCCTCAGAGCTCAGCAAACGTGGACCATCCTATAGAATCTTGATGCTATCCTGGCCGTCCATTTCCTAGCCTTTCCCCATCTGCCGGTCAATTTCTACCCGGCTGGACCTACTCCGTGTCACTGCCGGTGGCGCCAATGTTTTTTCGGACCCGCATGACAGCGTGAAGGGTGGATCGTACCCGCGTGAGCGTACCACGAGGCCATCGGGGCGCGGTGGCAGGGGTCGTGGTTCGACCGAACTCCAGGGGTAGAATCGTCATTTGGGGTCTCAGAATCGGCGACAGGATGGCGGCCGTACGCGCGTGGCGGACAAGGAGGCGACGCCGGGTACCGGAGCTACAGCCGGTGCCCTGCTCCGCCCCTGGCCTCCCTGCCCTCACTGCCCGCTGCCCCAAGGCCATGTGCTTCTAGCCTCCTCGCCGCTGAACCCTAGATCGAGAAATATCTAGGGTTTCAACACCATTTGTGTCGTCCCAGATTGGATGCCGCCGCCAGCAGTCCTTGCCGTCCCTGATTGGCGGCCGCCGCGAGGTCGGAGATGAGGAGTACGCGTGCGTGAGGCACGGCGGCAGCGCGCTCACCACCGCCACCCCTCGCTGCATCGAGCCCAGGCCCCAAGCAGCCCATGCCCTCCTCACACACGACATGGAATTTCGAGGACGACGCCCCAGGTGTGTATCTTCGTCCTCCACCTCAGATTTTCTGTCTCTCTCTCCCATCTCACCTCCTCTCTCTCTCTCTCTCTCTCTCTCTCTCTCTCTCTCAGACGGTGGCGCACGCGAGGAGCTCGACTTCCACCAGATCTGCTCCTCATGGAAAAGTTGCTGATGTGACGACTATCTTCTTCTCTCTGCAGTTGCTGCTGTCACCTAAACCGCCTACATCCGATTTAGTTGTGCTGAGCCTGTTTAAGGTAGGCTGCAGCAGGACCCTCCCTTTTTCCTTTTTTTTCTATGTTTTTGTTGTTCTTAGATTTGACCGTGACCTTCTTGTCTTGGCAGTTGCTGTTGTGACCTCCTCCTTGGTTGGATCTGGTGCTCCCATTGGAAGCTCTGGTTAGAGATTTCTGCCAGTTTGCAATCTTTGTTTGTCCAGCTTCTTCTTAATTTTTGTCTGCAATTCGTTTGATAAAAAGCCAAGCTGGCTGCAGAGGAAATATTAGACTATGTGATGATTATTCTGCTCTTAGTTTAGTTTTATCAACTTTAATTAGCCTCCATCCGGAGATACCCTGCCCGCACATTATATCACCTCCCCTATTAAGTGATTTCCATTTACAATGTAATGCTCTTTTAAGCCTTTTATGTTCATTCACATGCCATGAGGCGTGGTGATGAGAAGGGGACAGGGAAGAAGAGAAGTAGGCAACTAACAAGCCTTTTATCTTTATTCACAGGCCATGATGCATTTCCTTCTTTTGCCTACCAAAGTTCAACATTTTTGTAGATGATGGTGAGTAATTTGTTTATACTTCAAAGATAAAAATGAAAAAGTGTACAATGTTTATGAGACGGGGCTAGATTCTTTGGCGGATTCTATTTTATCCATGTGAAGGTTTTTGCACATCTATTTGATGGACTCTGGTACTTATGTGCTCAGCTCAGCAGCCATGTACTAGCTAGATGTCTAGCTATTTATGTGCTCAATATATTTTCACCTTTTTGTAGAAACACAAGCCGTTGGTCCTAATGTTTTATTGATTAGAAGAAATAATACTGGAATATCTACTTTTCTACCCGTGGTTGGTGCATGACGTGCTGTTTTGATAGAACAGGAACACATATAATACACAATCAATTCATATTACTAGAACAGAGAAACAATTTGTTGTTTTACTTTTTTTTTCTTGTGCCGATATTGTAGCATGTTTGTGTGGAACTGCAAGATACACATGAATTTTCTCATAGCACCGTATGCTTCCCTTTATGTTGCTCTGAACATTGCTTTACCATATGATTAAAGTTCACGTTTTCTCTCCTTCCTAGAGCCTTCATATTTGTAAGGTGGTTTGTGAGATTGCAAACTATCTGATGTATACTTGTGTTCGAGCGGGAGCTTTTCATGAATTGAACTATTATCGGCAACCTGAGGATGCTAACTAAGATATAAGCTTCAGTACCTCTTCTCTGAGATTTTCCATGTTATGTTCAAGCCTGACCGCATATATTTAGTTTGCATTTCGTTCATATCTCATTTTCTGTGTTATATTGGGAAAGCTTACAAGAACCTTTTGTCATCTAATGAATATAGGTATATGAAAGCAAGTGGAACCAAAGATGAAGCAGTGTAACTGTGTAAAACAATTTAGATAATGGGACATCATCTAATGAGCATTGCCTTCCATGTGGACTGGTAGGCTGCACCAGGAGAGAAAGCACTAGAGGGCAATGATGGGGCAACAGACGCACAGGAAATCCGAAGCGTTGAGCAAGAGCTAGACATCCTTCATGGCATGCCTTGTTAGGTTTCGCCCACAGGATCGATCACATAAAGTTAGGCGAACACACCGCACGAAAAACTTTTAGCCAAGGGTGCTTGTCGTGCCCGTTCTTTTTTCTTTATTTCTCTTTTCTCGGTACAAACTTGTTACAACCTGGTCGTGTATATATACACGGACAACAGGCCACACGACTCGACTCATACGTGCACTGGGTCCTAACTCGACTCAAACTCTAACTACTAGACGTACGTATTAAACCTAGACCCTTTCCTAATCTCATGACATGCAAACCGACTTGGACATACCAAATTAACGTAAAACAACTACTACTTGGACTAGGACACGACGCCAGCTTCCTTGCACACACGGACAACGCTTCTAAACAAATCATATTTTCCTAATTGGACTCAACATACTAAGAAAAGATTATTATTGCTAACAATCTCCCCCTAATCTTGACTTGTCGTCTCCTCGTACTCCTCCTTGTCTTGACTCGCTACAGCTTCATGCCACATCTTGATTGTCATGTCCGTACATTAAGTATGACCACGCAGGAAACATGCAGTGCACCTTTGCTCTGCTATGCTTTGCCACCGCCATTGATCGGCCTCCCGCACTCGGTTCGCACATCAGTGCCACCGCTATTGCGGTCCTCACACTCGGTTCGCACCATACTCCTCTTGTACTTGCCTCCAGTACCTTCTCCTTCTACTGTCCGCACACCTCCTCGCTTTACGGTAGCATACTACCATCGTCCGTCTTCGGAACACCGAACCCACGCTGGTCGCAACCAAGACGCTCCACGAGGACATGGACACAACTCACGGAACACCGTGCACACCTCAACCATGACGCGCTTCAACTGCAACGAGCCTTCACGAAGACGAGCACTTGGACACAACGATGACTCACATAAACGACGCCGACTCAACGTGCCAACTTGCACGTCCATGACTCCTCGAACTCTTCTAACTCCCCCGAAGACGAACTTGACGAGACTTCCGACGCCACACCTCGGCATCACCGCTCCATCAACGATCATCCACCTTCACCAGCTTGCCGACGACAGCGTCGTGCCGTCTCTTCCGTGTCGCTCCGCCGAACGACGATCGCCCGCCCCGAGGCGCTGGTACGGGCCGCCTCCCCGGGGCAAGCGTGGATTCAAATCTTGAACCTCGCTCTGATACCAATTGTTAGGTTTCGCCCACAGGATCGATCACATAAAGTTAGGCGAACACACCGCACGAAAAACTTTTAGCCAAGGGTGCTTGTCGTGCCCGTTCTTTTTTCTTTATTTCTCTTTTCTCGGTACAAACTTGTTACAACCTGGTCGTGTATATATACACGGACAACAGGCCACACGACTCGACTCATACGTGCACTGGGTCCTAACTCGACTCAAACTCTAACTACTAGACGTACGTATTAAACCTAGACCCTTTCCTAATCTCATGACATGCAAACCGACTTGGACATACCAAATTAACGTAAAACAACTACTACTTGGACTAGGACACGACGCCAGCTTCCTTGCACACACGGACAACGCTTCTAAACAAATCATATTTTCCTAATTGGACTCAACATACTAAGAAAAGATTATTATTGCTAACATGCCTCTATTCCTATAAGCAGGTTAGGCACATCCTTAATTTCATCTAGCTTTCTTTTAGGTTAATTTTATGTATTTGTTCCTTGCTTGGCAAAATGTTTAGGAAAAGTTGGAGGTTTTAATGTTGGAGCATGTAAGTAGATCAAGCTCTTAATTCTTACTGTTTTCATTCGGAGTTGGTTTTCTAATTGGTGGTAGATGCAAGAATTGAATCTGCGGACAGAAGATTTGCTTCCTAATCTTATTTACATGCATGCATTTCGGTTGCAGGACTTACAGTTGGGCTTTAAGAGAATACCCGTCAAAAAATAAAGGACTGTAGGAGAATAAGTTAATATATAGCTGAACTAGAGAATGTAGGGCCCCATTAAGATTGAAGTGTTGATCCATCCCAGTTTGTGTATTAGAATTTATAAGAAATTTGATTTTTAAAGCCGAGTTACAGTTCACACTAAGTAAGATGTTTAACATATAGAATGCAGTTTGTATTTAACTGTTTACACTCTACATTGATTTACCCAAATTTCTTATATGTATTACCTTTTTCAGAGTGGTTAGCTTTGTTTCTTTATTCATATGGCATTTTTATTTATAAAGCATTAGGTTTCATATTTCCACAAGAATCATTCTATGTTGTGAAAAACACTCTGCTGCTGAACCCTTATTGGGATCTGCTTCATTACCTTCCTGAACAGTGCATCCTTTGTACTCTTTTCTCCTCAATGCCACAGGAAAACAGCAACCTATTTTTACTAAAGCCTCTCAATCCTGGCCGTCATGGATCCTCACAATACATTACCGGTCAACTATATCCAATCAAGTGATCCGTCTGTCCATAAATCTTGACTATAGGCCGAGGTGAGTACTACTGCTCTTCATCCGACAAATAGTGGCAACCGAATCTGAAGTTACATGTCTGATGGTCCTTTTTCTTTGCTGATTTTTCCGTAACTGGACATGAGTTGCTTTGGTCGTTCTACTTTGTGATATAAATTATAGCATATTTACGCGCCCTTTTTGTGCTTAATGTTACATGAAGAAAAATATTGCACATGGCTTTGTTTTTGTTAGTGCTCTTTTCACTGCTTTTCTTATGCGACTCACCATGTCTTTTATTCAAACCCATTTGAAAACATTCTGCCACTACAATTATTTCTGAACCTGATACCTCAAAGAAGCATACCAGCAGGAGGAAAGGAACCACATACTGTTTCTGCAGATTCTTGCTTAGTTGGCGTTGCCAGTATAGAATGCTAAAAGTTTAAAACAGCTAGATTCTTATTTTTTTTATTGTTAAAACTTCCTGTCTCTTTTGTTTCTATTTTATCCATGTGCATTCATCAAAAGAGTTATATTTTAAGAGATTTATTTTCTTTCATCCACCCGTTATTTCCCGCCCCATTTTATGTTCTGTTCATTTGAGATTTTCTTTAGATAGTAGTCGTTTATTTGTACCATGGGTCGAAGGCCACGATGTAACCTGGTACCAGCTAGCTTATAATGCAATTTAATGCTTTGCAGGTCTCAGTAGAAGTTTTTCTGCATCTTCTCATGGGAAAGAACATAGTCAAAGCAGAACTGTGAACTTGAGAGGTCTTCACTTTCAGCCTTTTAATTTGTTGCAGAGTCGCTAAATATTCTATCTCTTATGTAGCATGTAGTTCAGTGCGTTATAGAATACGCTGATTTGATTTTACATAAATCTGTGTGTTGTAATTTTCAGTGGTAAAACAAGTAGCATGTTAGTGCATTTCGTGGTTCTAGACTTGGGATCATATGCGTAAATTGTGAACTAAATGGTAACCTAATGCAAATCGTGGTTCACAATCTTGAGAATAATGTCTGGGTACCTATCTAGAACTATTTTGTTATAAGCATTTCAATACAAGATGCTTCATTTCTCCCATTGCGATACCAAAATTATAGCTCTGGGCATTCTATCAAATTAGCAAGATGCTGGGACTACTTGAAAGAGTATCTACTCGTGTTGTTGATTTTGGTGCTTTCACTACTCAGTAAGCATGCATGATACCTCTTTTTCTCTGCATATATCCAGCTACATGCTCTCGATGTTATTTTGGCTCCTGTCCAGATTACCAGGTGCCGCTTTATGGTACCACGTATTGATTATTTTTTATCTCTTCATCTTTTGATCAGGCCCGAGCTGCTCGCCAAAGCAGACAAAGTGGTGTAGGAAGATGCCAGAGGAAACAGACGGTGGCCTGGAAAAGGAAGCTAACAGGGCGACCGAGGCGCGAAATCAGGAGTTGACTACCCCAAGCCCCGCAATAGGTTTGGTCTCTTCCTCTGCATCATTGATTGGGCATAGTTCGAATGTGTGTGTAATTATCAATCTCCTTGCTTGATTTGCAGTTTTGTGTACTGGTTTTCTCTTTCATTTTTTGTTAGTCTTCTGATCATGGTGTAAACCATTTGCAGTTTTGTGTAGGAAGATGTTAAGTTATTATGGTGTAAACCATTAGACTGTCGACAATGTGCTTGGTAGGTTCTGATCCTGAGCCCTACCTTGGTTTCTTTGGGCTCTCCTAATTTGGTGCTTCGGTGATACTGTTTTACACAAATCTGTGTTGCAATTAGCACACACTGTAGTTTGTATAACATATGAAATCTTTATTCTTACATAATAGTACATAACCGTATATGTGTAGAATCATGCTAGCTTACTCTAGGAGATTCCTACACGCTCGATAGGTATGTTTCAGATACCTTTTCTTCTGGTTACAATTCTTACTCTGAATTTTCTCTCTACCTTAGCCGGCTGGCTTTAAAACCTGATTACTGCTGGGGCACACAGTGACCACAGATGTTAGGCCCATGAAAAAGGAACCCGTGAGCTAAGTACATATAAGGTGCGTCCTACAATCTTCAGTCTTATCCATCATTGCTGGTATCGCCATCCTTAGACATTCTTGCTTCCCCTCCCATGTATTACTTGGATCTGAACTTTATTTGGTTCCCCTTTGTCTATTTTTAGTTCCCCTTCATTGGAGGGAGCCCTGCACTGATTCTGATTCTCATATGTCCCCTTGCTCCCTTTGCAGATTTGCTAAAGTGAAAGGAGGACGAAGCACTAGTACCATAGATCCGTGGTTGGAATCGACATTCGGTACGTTCTAATCTCTCATTTCCACTGCTAAATTAGATTCAGTATCACATAGATGATCTTGCCGTAGTCATTATACAGTAAGATTCATTCTCCCACACTTTGGCTGTTCGGCTGTATGGTTAGCGTACCTAAGTATCAATTCTTAATTAGTTACTTCACATTGGTAGCTTGGTACGTAGCTAAATTTAGATGATCTACTGAAATTAATGTACAGATCAAATTAGGCTGCTAATTCCATGTACCTATTTGATAACTATTTACAACTGTTTCATGTCCATTGCTTATTCCTTTTGGCTTATCCAATGTTTGCCTCCCTTTTTACTAGGCGTGCACCATGGAAGTCATTCGGCACAGAGTTATACTTGATGCCATACTGGATGAGTTGAAACCCACCAAGGTCTATATCTCAGATTGTTGCCAATACAGACGGCACTGTCATTATCACTGTGATGTTCTTTCTAACGACAAGGAGTGTGCATCAGAGCAATGGACGATACTCGTGCGAGAGCAATCCACGTAGCAGTGTTCGCGATGCAGAGAATGAAGCAGTACATGAATCAATTCAGTACCTGGAGTGTGTTGAGAGAAAGACACCAAAAGGCTATAATTATTTTAGACTGAAGGAAGAAAAGGAACTGGAAGCAAGTCTTTATCACCAGATGACCAAGAAGGACCAATAAATTGAACGCCTTATAGAGAAGGTACTGGCACGCCTTTTAGTTTCTTCATCACCCAAGTACAGTTATCTATTCAAATCGTGCCTTGCTTCTAGGTCTAGATTTTCATTTTACTGATTTTCTTATTTTCTCTATACAGGTAGCCCAACTGTCCTTGCTTCTAGCCTCTCAAGGATGATTTATTCTGGGTCTATCATCGTCTTGACCAGGCAATGCGAGCATATATCTTATGTAGTACCTACGCAGATAATGTGTCCTTCCGTTTTTTGAAATGTTTGTGTGCTTACTGTCTAGTTCAAAAAGCTGCTAAGTTATCCTATGTTGTATTAGTATGGTGTAAACTAATATGTTGGTACCCTCCTGCTTCAAATTTCCTATTTATATATCGTTTCATCCAGGTCTCGGGTGTCGAATGTCTCATTGTTAATAATGATGTTGAGACCAGCCGGTGCTGCCTTTTGGAATTATTAGTTACTGACTACCGTGTTAAGTCATTTAACGTCGTGTTTATCATTCTGTTAGTCAAATTTATTGTTGTCCTCGATTATCAACAGATTTATTCCCTTTTCTGAATGCCTTTGGAGATACACATTCTATATATACAGATATATCATTACATCTGTACCGAGCTTTTGCAAATTTATGCCAATATCTAAAGAAACAATTGCTAAAGGAAATAACAAACCTATTTTTTCATCCTTTTAGCTGAACTAGATATAACCGTTGTATCTCCTATCCAAGAGAATTTATAATTTAGATATAACAATTTTGCTTTCTGTCAAGATAATTTAGCTATTTATTATGTAAGCTCATGTAAGATCAATCGACACCAGAGCTCAATAAACTGTGGTCTAGATTCGGTTCAGGATACCATTGGCTGTCCCTTTTTTTTTAAACATATTGGTTGTTCTGTTTATGTTACACAAAATCTAGCTTTAGATAATTTGAGTCCTTTGAAGACAATTTTCACAATTAACATGTATCTGGTTACGATGGAATTTTTTAAGTCTCTAATGAATACTAAATAGACGACATAAATAGAGGATTTACTTCTTAGAAACCAAACACACTGATGTCTACGCACCGATTCTATTCTTGTAGACAGTGTTGGGCCTCCAAGAGCAGAGGTTTGTAGAACAGCAGCAAGTTTCCCTTAAGTGAATCACCCAAGGTTTATCGAACTCAGGGAGGTAGAGGTCAAAGTTATCCCTCTTAAGCAACCCTGCAATTAAGATACAAGAAGTCTCTTGTGTCCCCAACACACCTAATACACTTGTCAGATGTATAGGTGCACTAGTTCGGCGAAGAGATAGTGAAATACAAGTAATATAGATGATTATGAGTAGTAATTGCAATCTGAAATAAAAATGGCAGCAAGCAAACATGTAGCAGAACTTGATGTAAACGGTGTTTCAATGCTTAGAAACAAGGCCTAGGGATCATACTTTCACTAGTGGACACTCTCAACAATGATCTCATAACTGAATAAATAAAAGCTACTCTTAAACACTCTCTTGTTGGATAACAAACACCATTCATTGTGTAGGGCTACAAAAGCACACCTCAAGCCGGAGTAAACAAGCGCCACAACGTCATAAAGGAGTCACACACGGTGCACACACTGTCACCGTTACACCGTGGAGAGTACCGGAGTTCATATTAAAGTAACCTATAGAGTGCATAATAGATAAAGAGTAACATCTACTTGTTCAACTAGATTACAAAGCTCATGATCACATAAAGATCACATCATGGGAGAGAGAGATAAACCACATAGCTACCGGTAGAGCCCTCAGCCTCGGGGGAGAACTACTCCCTCCTCATCATGGGAGTCAGCAGCGGCGATGAAGATGGCGGTGGTGTCGATGGAGATGACTCCGGGGGCAATTCCTCGTCCCGGCGGCGTGCCGGAACAGAGATTCTGTCCCCCGAAACTTGTCGTCGATGGCGGCGGCGCTGCGGAACTCTTCGTGGAAATTGGCTTATTGTTTTAGGGTTTTCGCGTCGGGAGGAATAAATAGGCGAAGGGGCGGCGTCGGTGGAGTCCCGAGGGGCCCAACCCGTAGGCTGGCGCGGCAGGAGGGGGGCCCGCGCCGCCAGGTGGTTTGGCCGCCTCCTGGCTCCTCTTCGTCTCTCCTTCGGACTTCGTGAACGTGTTTGAAAAATAGGGACGTGGCCTTTTGTTTCGTGCAATTCCGAGAATATTCGCAGAAGTACTTTTCTGGAACCAAAAACAGCAGAAAACAGGGAACTGGCACTGTGGCATCTTGTTAATAGGTTAGTCCCAGAAAATGCATAAAAATGATATAAGTGTATATAAAACATGTAGCAATTGGTATAATATAAGCATGGAACATCAGAAATTATAGATACGTTGGAGACGTATCAAGCATCCCCAAGCTTAGTTCTACTCGTCCTCGAGTAGGTAAAACGATAACAACAAATAATTTCTGAGGAGACATGCTTTCACACAATCTTGATCAATATATTGCAAGGCTCATGTCATGAATGAAGTGACTCAAAGCAATGGTCTATAGTTTGCTAACAGATAGATAAAGAGTAAACAATGAATCATATAAGCAAAAACTTTTCATGAATAGTACTTTCAAGACAAGCATCAAAAAGTTTTGCATAAGAGGTAACTCATAAAGCAATAGATTCAAAGTAAAAGGCATTGAAGCAACACAAAGGATGATAAGTTTCAGCAATTGCTTTCAACTTGTAACATGTATATCTCATGGATAGTTGTCAACATAAAGCAATATAACAAGTGCAATAAGTAAACATGTAAGAATCAATGCACACAAAGTTGACACTAGTGTTTGCTTCTGAGATAGAAAGGAGTAGGTAAACTGACTCAACATAAAGTAAAAGATAGGCCCTTCGCAGAGGGAAGCAGGGATTAAATCATGTGCTAGAGCTTTTTAAGTTTTTGAAAGCATAAAGAGAGCACAAAATAAGTTTTGAGAGGTGTTTGTTGTTGTCAACGAATGGTAGTGGGCACTCTAACCCCCTTGTCAACCAGACTTTCAAGAGCGGCTCCCATGAAGGACGTTATCTCTACCAGCAAGGTAGATCATCCCTCTTCTCTTTTGTTTACACATGTATTTTAGTTTCTTTATAGTTGACACTCCTCCCAACCTTTGCTTACACAAGCCATGGCTAACCGAATCCTCGGGTGCCTTCCAACAATCACATACCATGGAGGAGTGTCTATTTGCAATTTAAGTTGCTTACTGATAAATCAGGGCAAAACATGTGAAGAGAATTATTAATGAAAGTTGTAATTAATTGGGGCTGGGCACCCCGTTGCCAGCTCTTTTTGCAAATTATTGGATAAGCGGTGTATATGCCACTAGTCCATTGGTGAAAGTCTGTCAGAAGTAAATGACAAGATTGAAAGATAAAACACCACATACTTCCTCATGAGCTATAAAACATTGACACAAATAAGGAGTAATAAAGTTTTGAATAGTTTAAAGGTAGCACATGAAGTATTTACTTGGAATGGCAGGAAATACCACATAGTAGGTAGGTATGGTGGACACAAATGGCATGGGTTTTGGCTCAAGGTTTGGATGCACGAGAAGCATTCCCTCTCAGTACAGAGTTTAGGCTAGCAAGGTTGTTTGAAGCAAACACAAGTATAAACCGGTACAGCAAGACTCAAATAAAAACATATTGCAAGTATTATAAGACTCTACACTGTCTTCCTTGTTGCTCAAACATTTTACCAGAAAATATCTAGACCTTAGAGAACAAATATGCATCCCAAGTCTCAACAAGCTCTACGGTAGTTCTCCACTACTAGGCTTTAACTACATGATGCAAGAGCTTAAACATGATCTACTTGAGAGCTCAAAACAATTGCAAAGTATCAAATCGAAACAAGACAAAACAGTCAACTAGTACATGTACTAGTAGTACAAGAACATGTCTTTTCCAATACCAACTACCA
Organism: Poa pratensis; assembly: GCA_947311845.1. NCBI lineage: Eukaryota > Viridiplantae > Streptophyta > Magnoliopsida > Poales > Poaceae > Poa > Poa pratensis. Next base: position 69,700,996 of record CAMZMU010000107.1, on the reverse strand, counting down.
CATGTAGCATTTTCTTTCTTCCAAACAAACACCAATCAATTTATTTAAACATAAACTCTCCAAATGATAATAAATGCAGCAAGAGAGTATTTTACAAGAACTAACAGCTCGAAGAGATGCATGAAAAACAGGAGCTAAAAGCACTGCAGTAGCTAGTTAAGAATACTCAACAAATATAAGTGAAGAACATGAGTATTCACATGAAAAAGCGGAGCGTGTCTCTCTCCCACACAAGGATTGCTAGGATCCGAATTTATTCAAACAAAAACAAAAATAAAAGCACACAGACGCTCCAAGTAAAGCGCATAAGATGTGAAAGAATTAAAATATAGTTTCACTAGAGATGACCTGATAAGTTGTTGATGAAGAAGGGGATGCCTTGGGCATCCCCAAGCTTAGACGCTTGAGTCTTCTTGAATATGCAGGGATGAACCACGGGGGCATCCCCAAGCTTAGGCTTTTCACTCTTCTTGATCACATAATATCATCCTTCTCTCTTGATCCTTGAAAACTTCCTTCACACCAAACTCGAAATAGTTCTCATTAGAGGGTTAGTGCATAATCAAAAATTCTCATATTCTGTGATGACACAATCATTCCAAAGCTTCTGGACATTAGCTACAGCCACCAATGCTTTGTGGAGCAAAGAAATCCACAAACATAGTAAAAGAGCGAATGCAAAACAAAAGGCAGAATCTGTCAAAAACAGAACAGTCGTGAAGACGAATTTTTTCGAGGCACTTAAGTTGCTCAGATGGAACAGGTCCATTAATGAAAGTTGCGTACATATCTGAGGAAGATGCGTGATTTTTACAGAATTTTTCGATTTTTCCAGGGAGAAAAGCTCAAATTCGTGACAGCTAAAAATCTGTTCTGCGCAGAAATCCAAATCTTGCATCAACTTTCAATAAAACTTTACTTGGCACAACAATGCAATAAAATAAAGATACAAAGGAGTTGCTACAGAAGTAACAAGCACCTTGACTCAAAACAAAAAGAAAACAAAAATAACAGAAAATAAAAACAATGGGTTGTCTCCCATAAGCGCTTTTCTTTAAAGCCTTTTAGCTAGGCATAGTGATTTTTATGATGCTCACATAAAGATGAGAGTTGAAACATAAAAGAGAGCATCAAGAAGCATATATAAAACATGTTTAAATCTAACACTCTTTCTATGCATAGGAGTCTTGTAAGAAAACAAGTCAATGAAGAACAAAGTGACTAGCATAGAAGCAAAACAAGTGTAACTTCAAAAATTTCAACATAAAGAGAGAGACTTAATATTATTGTGATATATGAAACGTGTCTCCCTCTCTCATAAGGACCAGTAGGTCTTAAAGTACCCAGCAAATAAAAGCAAATCAAGAGAAAGCTCAAAACCTTCATCATAAAGAGAAGAAATTTAGTAACATGAAGATTTCTATAACCATACTTTCCTCTCTCAAAATAATTTTCAGTGGCATCATGAATAAACTCAACAATATAGCTATCACATAAAGCATTCTTATCATGATCCACATGCATAAAGTATCATTACTCTCCACATAAGCATAATCAATTTTATTAGTAATAGTGGGAGTAAAACTATCACATCCATCATTGTAATCATCATAAATTGCAGGCATAGTACAATCATAACAAAATTTATCCTCCATAGTAGGTGGCACCAAAATACCACTATCATTATAATCATCATAAATTGGAGGCAAAGTATCATCAAAGAAAATTTTCTCCTCAAAACTTGGGGGACTAAAAATATCATATTCATCCAAACCAGCTTCCCCAAGCTTAGACTTTTCCATAGCATTAGCAATAATGGTGTTCAAAGAATTTATAGTAATACCATTGCTACCATCATGCAAACAAGCCTCCATAGGTTTTTTAATTTTCTCTTCAAAAGCATCATGTCCTAATTCAATATAAAGTTCATAAAAATCTCTAATTTTTTTGTTGTTTTCCATTAAGCCTAACTAGTGAAATAAAAACAAGAAACAAAAAGATATAATTGCAGAATCTAAAGGAAATACCTTCGAGCACTCACACACTAGCAACAGTACTAGAAAATAGCTTAGTAGCCAGAGGATGTGAATACCTTTTACCTTACCTCCCCGGCAACGGCGCCAGAAAATAGCTTGATGTCTACGCACGATTCTATTCTTGTAGACAGTGTTGGGCCTCCAAGAGCAGAGGTTTGTAGAACAGCAGCAAGTTTCCCTTAAGTGAATCACCCAAGGTTTATCGAACTCAGGGAGGTAGAGGTCAAAGATATCCCTCTTAAGCAACCCTGCAATTAAGATACAAGAAGTCTCTTGTGTCCCCAACACACCTAATACACTTGTCAGATGTATAGGTGCACTAGTTCGGCGAAGAGATAGTGAAATACAAGTAATATGGATGATTATGAGTAGTAATTGCAATCTGAAATAAAAATGGCAGCAAGCAAACATGTAGCAGAACTTGATGTAAACGGTGTTTCAATGCTTAGAAACAAGGCCTAGGGATCATACTTTCACTAGTGGACACTCTCAACAATGATCTCATAACTGAATAAATAAAAGCTACTCTTAAACACTCTCTTGTTGGATAACAAACACCATTCATTGTGTAGGGCTACAAAAGCACACCTCAAGCCGGAGTAAACAAGCGCCACAACGTCATAAAGGAGTCACACACGGTGCACACACTATCACCGTTACACCGTGGAGAGTACCGGAGTTCGTATTAAAGTAACCTATAGAGTGCATAATAGATAAAGAGTAACATCTACTTGTTCAACTAGATTACAAAGCTCATGATCACATAAAGATCACATCATGGAGAGAGAGATAAACCACACAGCTACCGGTAGAGCCCTCAGCCTCGGGGAGAACTACTCCCTCCTCATCATGGGAGTCAGCAGCGGCGATGAAGATGGCGGTGGTGTCGATGGAGATGACTCCGGGGGCAATTCCCCGTCCTGGCGGCGTGCCGGAACAGAGATTCTGTCCCCCGAAACTTGTCGTCGATGGCGGCGGCGCTGCGGAACTCTTCATGGAAATTGACTTATTGTTTTAGGGTTTTCGCGTCGGGAGGAATAAATAGGCGAAGGGGCAGCGTCGGTGGAGTCCCGAGGGGCCCAACCCATAGGCTGGCGCGGCAGGAGGGGGGCCCGCGCCGCCAGGTGGTTTGGCCGCCTCCTGGCTCCTCTTCGTCTCTCCTTCGGACTTCGTGAACGTGTTGGAAAAATAGGGACGTGGCCTTTTGTTTCGTGCAATTCCGAGAATATTCGCAGAAGTACTTTTCTGGAACCAAAAACAGCAGAAAACAGGGAACTGGCACTGTGCCATCTTGTTAATAGGTTAGTCCCAGAAAATGCATAAAAATGATATAAAGTGTATATAAAACATGTAGCAATTGGTATAATATAAGCATGGAACATCAGAAATTATAGATACGTTGGAGACGTATCACACACCTCTAATGTTTTTCTGTCGTGTTTTTATTGCTTAAAATCAGAGCAACAATGAATGGCTGCCTTGTGATTAAAAGAATTTACTTCCATACTGACTTGAAGGGTTTTCTTAGTTTATATTTCACACAGATAATAGATGCTCACTGCAAGATTATTCGATACACTATTTTTTTATCACGCCCGGCATCAGTTTCTCAGATTTTTTTCCCAAACAATAGAATGACGAAATAGCGATTGTTTACCTTTCAAAACCAGGTTGTTTTTTATAATCTGTATAAAATGAGACAACCACGGGCAAATAAATTAATAAATCTCCAAGTGCCGCGCGGCGAGCCGCGCCGTTCGAATCTAGTGTGGTAAAGATTATGACCACTGGGCCTATGCCAGGTTCTGGTTGGAGATAGGACCACATACCGGTCCAGTGGTAGCCAAATGGGTAACCTGCAAAACTTACTTAGATCTTGTTTTTTGAAAAATTAAAGCACAACTAAATCATAAGATAAGAAGAGGAGAATGGCATAACTAATTAATGAAAATCTGACGAAAGTCGATAAAATCCAAAGTTGTAGTATTATCCCTATACCTATAACCAGCTACTTACAAGAAAAGGGATAATAGTATTATCCCTAACCCTTTAAACTTCAAGTCAGTGTTGACTTTGGACAAGACTAGACCACATCAAGCACGGAGAACCCTCTCGAATCTTGGCCCTGCAGTGGAACACCTCGTCGAAGCAAGCAAACATGTTGCACCATGGCGGCATCTTCACCGTGACGTCCACGACGGCGTCACCTCGTCGACGCACGCGGCCTGATAGTCGTTGCGGGTGTTGTTGATGCGGAAGGTGAGGTTGAACACCGGGGAGAGCGTCGGCCCGGCGGCGAGGGAGTCGAGGTCGAGCCCGGCGACGCCCGTGATGGCCACGTAGTACTCGGGCGGCTGGCTGTGAAGCCTGTGATGTTGGTCGATCTTCCTCACCCAAAAGAAGCTGCCAACAACAATCGCGAAGAACACCACCCTGAAGAGAATCGCCGGTAAGTTGCGGCATCTGCTTTCTTCTCTTTTATCTTCCGCCATGATGGCAGGGCAGGGGTTTCCTTGATTAGGACATACTAATGGTGCAGAAGTTCAGATATCGATTCTACTCCTACATAAGAGGAGGAGGTCGATGCTCCCGTACCTTGCCTGGTCATGTACGTCCACTGACGGATTCGGCAATTTGTTGTTTAAGTAAACGAATAGTTGTCGTCCCGGAACCTGCAACTATTTCTAGCTACAATAGAATGAAACATGGGTCTTCCTTAACCTAGCAACGCAAGCCATTACGGCTTCTTTTTAGATTCTTTTTTCCGAAAAGGTTAGCCCGGCCTCTGTATCGTGATGATGCACACATCTATTTTATATTAATCAAAAAGTATCAACGTTGTAAGAGTATGTGAATAGCTTATTATAAATCAAGGATAAGCCAACGTGGCCGCAGACATCAGCCAGCGAAAACAAGCTAAGCAAAAAGAACTACACATCTTGTAGTCTTCTAATATGTTGTCACCCATGCTGGCAGTGGATAGCCCAGACAACCGCCATAATACGGGAGCATCCAGCATCCATAAGGACCCTCTGGTCCAATGGTAGGAGGAAGGCCCATAGTTGAATCCATTAGATAGCACGATGAATCACCTGCAAGAAATTAGCATTGTTTGATTTGTTAAACACCAAGTCATTTCGACTATTCCAAATGGCCCATAGGAAGGCACAAACACCAATGCGTATACGTGCCTTAGTTTTTCTTATCTATACCATCTAACTAATGTCCAAACAAATTTGCCACGCTAGACGACGGAGAGATACTAAAAGTAAAATGAACAAGTCTCCAAATACACTTAACAAAGGGACAAGAGATAAAAAGGTGCTCAACCAACTCTTCGGCTACGCACTTTTTTACAACCCATCCAATTTCTTTTAATCAAGTTATCCTTAGTAAGAATTACTTTTCGTTGCAGGAATCACATAATTTTTTTTTATCTTTAACGGAACTTTCAATTTCCATAGATATTTGCGCAAGAAAGGAGTGTGACCATGCATAATGTTTCCAGTGAGGACGCCATTAGTGGTCAAATTCCACTTGAAATGATCCTCTTCAGTAGATAGATTAACCATCATCAACCGTTCTACTAATCTCACCCAAGACGCCCATTTATCCTGAGTTAAATTCCTCCTAAACTCAATGTTTAAAGGATTGTTTGCTAACACATCAGCCACCAAAACATTTTTATGGCGAGCAATGGTAAACAAAGAGGGATACTGAATTGCCAAAGGTTTGTTCCCAAGCCATGTATCCTCCCAAAACCTCGTATTTCGACCATTGCCAAGGTAAACGAACCTCTCTAAAAAGAACTCGTTTTTACAGCCATAATTCCCTTCCAAAACGGTGAATCAATCGGTTGCGGCTGAACTTGAGCAAGATGGACGTCTATTGTTCGTTCATGTTCATTATACAAGTTAGCCGGAAATTCAATTTGGCGCACGGGAGCACATATATGCTCCTGCAACCGCAAAACAACATTATGAATGTCAAAAAATTCGGAACAAAATTGGTTATGTACATCTCGATATTCCATGCGCCAGCTGTTTGACGGAAAACTGATGTCTTTATGGTTTATAAAAAACACACAAAAAATCGGTTTTCAGATCCATGAGCACATGGAGTGTTGATATGTGTATGCGAAATGTCTGGTCTGATTTTTTGACATTTTTAATGTGTTTAAAATGTATTTAAAAACCAGGGAGTGTGCCAAAACTCCGTCCTTGTGACCATTACATAACTGTATGTTCTACTCAAAATAATTATTTCTTATTTGCTGGTCCAAAAATTGAACAAGTGAGAACTTGATTGGCCATTTAATAGGGCTCAGGTCTGCTCCATTGTGATTTCCTCAAAATTTGGTCACGAAGAAAATCTGAAGTAAGGGTGTTTAATATTGAGAAAATTTAAAACATACTACTCACAATGGCACACATAATAAATCCTAGGATGGTTTTCCATGAGAATTCTATCACTTCTTCTGGGCTTTGTTGAAGTACCCATGAATAAACTATTTGATGATATTGTTAAAGGGGCGCCGATATTGGTAGACAGAATTTTGGTACCATCACTCTTTTACCTAAATGTAAGGATGATTTGGTAATTCAAAAATTCAGGCCCGTTTTCCTGAAAAATGAGAGTGCCAAGAATATAACAAAAGGTATGAATAATCGGTTGGATTTAGTAGCTGATATTTTAATAGTCAAGGCTAAAATTGCTTTCATGAAAAACAATTCATCGTGGAAGGAGTTGTCATTTAATAGTCAAGGCTAAAATTGCTTTCATGAAAAACAATTCATCGTGGAAGGAGTTGTCATTATGCATAACGTTCTCCATGAAGAGAACGAGCCAGCGGCTCAGTGGTAGCGTTCGGCGGTGGCCAGCTACCCATCGCGAGTTCGATCCCTGATCGACTCGCGGTGTCTCACGGGGTTTTTAGCAGCCAGGCACTGGCTGTTCCCAGGAGCTCTTCTGCCTCACGTCTATGTACCATAGGCGAGATCGACGTGCCCGTCGGTCACCGAAGCACTGGTCTTCGGCCAAGTCTCTCAGGACGTAATTCTGGGTTATAGATGTAGGTCTAGTTTAGACACATAGGTGGGGTGTGCGTGTGTGTGGTGTGCGTGTGGTGTGTGTTTCCTGTGTGTCCGAACAGGTTCTACAGCTTGTAATTCCAGAGAGGCCTCAAAAAAAAAAAAAAAAAACGTTCTCCATGAAGTCAAGAGAAAATAATTTGTGGTGTGCCTTTCAAAGTTGATTTTGAAAAGTCATACGATAATGTCAATTGGGCTTTCCTTTACAATGCTATGCTAAAAAAGGTTTTCAGAATCCTAGAATGATCTTATTTTTGGTAGAATTACTAATGGAAAAGTTAACAACTAGTTAAATGATAAACTGTTTCAATAATGACAGCCTTGTGAGGTAGGGTGACCCCGAGTCCCCCATTATCTCCAGTTTGACTGTGGATTCCCTTAATAATATTAAGGTTGATAGGGTCCTTACATCGAGGGGTGCTTGCCTTATTTTTAGCAGATGAATTTTGATGTGGAGTGGAGTAAGCTTTTGGATGTAATTCGTGGAGTTGAATTAAATCTGAAGATAATAGAGATTTTTCGGAAACTTGGAAAGGAGTTACTATTAAATCCTTATACGACATCCAATAAAGAAATTCTTCTAAGATTGTTTTTAAAGGAGAGCAAAACACTTTGTCTCAATCTATTAATTAAGAAGAAAAGAATTTCCAAATTAATTTATGGGAAACCAGGCAAAAACTTATATACACTGACCTACACGAGCATAACGACAACCCGACGAACTTTCCAAACACACGAAAATCGCAGCCCTAACACTTGAATAACACAACCCAACAGTCGACTATAACACCTCAATAAAATGCAAAGGGCAACACCAAAGCCAAAGAACGACCCAAACCAAGAGGACAATCGAGGAAATCAAAGATTATCTTTTTTTTAAAGCAATGCGGTAGGGGAAGCCCCTACAGCGGATTTTGTTTTTGAAATAATAAGAACCTGAATCTGCATCCGTGAAGGACTTGAACCTGGGTGACTAGTTTGTACATCCACTTCCCTAACCAAGTGAGCTGGACTTACTTCTTATGAAAGATTATCTATAGAGCCATCCCTGATGCCTTTCCTACGACGCAACTCTTCTTGTGTTTGCACCTAAGTGGATTTTCTCCTTCTGAGTGCTGGTCCGAGGACAATCACTCACCTTACTTTTGTGCTTGGTGCCCCCATTAGGAGGCAAGCGATCGCCTTCCATATCCATGAATATAGATATATAGCAGCCTCCAAGCTGCTGAGCAACTCACAAACCTCTTTTGCGAGAAGATCATCGGAGCTATGCGTCTACGGGGATGAAAAATGGGCGTCGAAACCACATCCGACAGCTCAGGCGAGGTCAAGGTTGTCGGCTAGTCCATCTTTAGATGTTGGTGATGTGAAAATTCTTCTTCTAAGAGTTTCAAACAACTCTAGAAGATGAAACTTCCTACCAAAATTAAGATTTTCTGGTGGCTGCTGATGGGGAGGAGACTTTCACCAAAGAAAATCTTAAAAAAGAGGTTGGGTGGGCAAAACCATTGTATGTTTTGTGCTACAGATGAAACTATAGATCACGTGTTTCTGTCTTGTCCAGTTGCTAGGTTTTTGGGGGTTTTTTCATTGTGGTTCTAACTCTCTGGTGCAATCAGCGACAGTTGATGATTTGAAGGAATAGGTTCATAGTTTCCTGGGATATGAACGGGTAGCAGTTAAAGTATGGCTTGCTACCATGTTCTGAGTTCTCTGCAAAATCAGGAACCGAGCATGTTTTGACGTATTATGCCAAGTGGCCCTTGTGGTATTATTTATTATCCATACCTGTCAATTGGTTGACGATTAGGCTATTTACAGAAACCAATGGTGGGAAAAGCTCGTCGACGAGGAACATCTCCTGAAGATGGTGCTACAAGATATCTTCAAAAGATCGAGGGGGTGGGGGCCACTATGTCAAAGGATGGACAGTGGTTGAGTTTCATCAGGAATAATTGCTCGTGTGCTTCGTTGTCACTGGGCTCAGGGTGTAGTTTAGACGATTGTTTCAACTATGTTGCTCTTGTTATTTGTGTTTTCTGCGTCATATTTTCTGTTGAACTGGAGCATTTGTCAGTCTCAATTCTCTGATGTTGTAAATGAGCTCCCAAAACTATGGTCTGTGATAAAACGGGTGTAGATGCTTTGTTCATGAAGTTGGAGGCAGGCCGCTTTGATAAAAAAAAACAGTGCTGGACTTTGTTAACTTAGCGTAAAATTTGATAGTTTACAATGTAGGCGTCATGCAGGATTCTCTAGGATAGAATTAAATATTCCCCCAAAAATATTTTTTACTTATACATTTTTGTATGTACGGCTTTTAATTAAATTAATAAGAACAAAACGGCTAGAATTTCCGTGGTAACAAACCCCCACATCCAAATTAAACGTGATACAGATCCAGGAATATTACACCAAAAGATAACCGATTGTTATTATCAGACCAAAAAAATCTAGTACTCCCTGTATTTCGAAACAGACACACTAAAACACGTTTATACACTTACGATTCAGAAAAAAACTAGAAGATCTTACAATTCGAAAGAGTGGGAGTAGCAGTTTGAACCTAGAATTTTCTTAGCGCTATATACAGAATAATATGTAGATGTAGCCATGTAGGGAACTAAATACACGGCACCGGATACGAAATAACATTACCAAAGATCAACTAAAGAATCTAGGATACAGGTTGAAAAAAAATTTAGCACCAGACTATATACAATTCCAACCTTATTATTCCTTACAGAACAGGGTAATGCCCCAGAATGTGCCTGGTATTCAGTACCCAGCTCAGTTTCTTCGGTATAATAAACCCACTACGACTCAAATAACCAAATAAGCACAAGAATCGGCAGGTACTATGTACCAACAATCAAGCTATGAAAGCTAAGACAGAAACCCTTCACCATCGTCGGCGCATTTGGTTGCCGAGACAACGTCCGGTTGGCTACCTTCCCGACGACCTGGCTGGCCGGGCTTGTGGCCTTTGGCCCTGAGGCAAAGGGATATAGCTCTGTGAATGATGTAGCATCTGGACCATGGATGGTGTCTGGTAGGAATGAACAACTGTGCTGCTATCTGTGGAGTCTCCGCGTGTTGTCGCTCGCTGCCAGGAATGTGAACTCAGTCCGGATAGCATGTACGCCCTCCCTGAAGATTCATAAAGTTGGCGGCTTGACATCCTCTCCTGCATCTCCCTCAGCTCTGCATCAAGGGCAATGGATAGACGGTCCCCACTCTTGCTTGCAAAAGACTCTGATAATCTCCTTCGGCAGTCCTCAAGAATGGTCACAGCTTCAGCGAGAGCACCCCTCTCAGCGGCAGACCGTGCAGATTCAATAGAATCAGCGGCTTGAATACGGTTCCTCTCCCGATCAACCTCAATGCATACAGGTTCAGATAAGGTGGATGTTGGCCTGTTGATCTTCACCTCATCGCCTTGAAGCTTGATGGTCTCATTTGTTACTAGATCCTTGTATGAACAAGCAACCTTCAACAGTGAGGTCTGTTCACGACACTGTGGAATGTTCACAGACAGCAAGATGTCTCTCTCCTCATCAGCATATAGATGGCCAATATCAACTGAACAGCTCCGTCCATCTCTTGTCATCTTGCTTGGGTAGCTGCCAGATTTGATGGAACGGAGTTGAACACCAGGATGAACACAGTCCATGTTAAGTCGCATCTCCTGTGCAACAACACTAAGAAGCCCACCGATGCATTGCGCGAACGCATCTTGCATGACATCTTCATCTTCGATAAACGAAAATGTGCCACCAGAAGCTTCAGCAATTGAATGCAAGGAGTCTGAATCATGGTCTGCTCCAAACCCAAAAGCATGAATAGGCAACATACCGCGTGTATCATTCAGAATAGATGGTGGGACAAGTGATGTATAATCTGTAGAGCCTCCATGAACACTTGAGGAAACGCTGTAGGTATCTTGCCCATCAGACAGAAGAATGATACTGCACACTGAGTTCTTATAGCTGCGATCCTCAATCACCTTCGTAGCTTTCTTGAGTGCATCAGCAATGTTCGTACCACCACCAGCACCAAGCGAGTTGATAGCCTGCAAGGCCTGCTGCCTGCCATGATGCGACATTCGTTGAAGGTGGAAAAGCCTTCGGGCAGAAGATGAGAAAGCAATTACAGAAAGACGATCGGATGGGCCAAGGTGTTGAACAACAAAACCCATGGCCCGCTTTAGGAGTGCCAGTTTGGTGCCTGCCATGCTTCCACTGACATCGATCACAGTGACAAGATCAACAGGAGCACGGCGGCTTGAGGATCTAACTGAGCTGTCATTGACCATGCTGCCAGTGGCCTGGTCTGAGCTAGCACTGGGAGCTTTCAGATGGATCAGAACAGAAAATTCATCTTGAGATGATGACTGTGGAACGGATGAGAATTCTGGATACGTGCTGATCTCTGAAGTCTTAGTTGACCGAATATTAAGATTGTCAAAAGCTTCTGCCTGCTGTAACGGTTCATCGTCATTGAACTCTGTCGGCTCAGAAGTATGTAAGCGACGAACTCCTCGCTGACGGTTTGGATCCTGGTGGAGAAGAGCCACATAGGCATCTTGTTGGGGCAAATGGACTCGATTAATTCCAACTCTTCCTTGAGGAACGTTCAAAGAAAGTGAGCGATTCAAGGGTATCTCTTTCCACTTGGCCCGGCAGACTGGGCAGACATGGTTCCCATGTTTCACATTAGATGAGATGCAGTGAAAATGGAACTTATGAGAGCATTCTGCAGTGAACAAGGCTTGACCATGGCCAGATCTCATAGAATCAAAGCATATTGCGCATTTCCTCTGTTCAAGTACCCAAAAAAAGTACATATCAATATAATTATATAGAATTTTGCAAAAACAATTCAGATGTAAACAGCTTCTTAAATGGCACTTATATTATATATATGGTTATATCATATATGGAAGACTAGTGAAGCACATCTCCGTATGATATTCACCTTACAGTTTGCCTATTTATCTAGGTAATCTAACTTTAACTTGTCAAGTTCCACACAAGTAAATCATGCTTATATCTTTTTAAAATCATCCTGATTATCCAAATTTAACAGAATAGTTGATGTCACAAATATGCAAGTGCAAAGCATCGAAATAGGGGCTCTGCTTTTATTAGGGAAGCCTATGTTTCGATGAACTGACCAAAGGACAAGGTCAAACATGTCTCATGTCTCCATTGGACTAGCATGCGCCATGTTTGAACTGCAACTCCCACACCTATGGAGTGAGACTGCAACTCCTACACGTATGGAGTGAAACGAAACGGGCGGAAATGGGTCTAATTGGTTTTGTTTCCGTATTATTTAGCTGCAGCGGAAAGACGGAAAAGGGTAGTGCCCGAAACAGGCATACAGTGAATATTGAATGGACACAGATATTTGCGACAACACAAAAACCCCTTGAACCATGCACAGAAACTAAACAAAAGAACTAGTTCACTTTGATAAGTGCATGTAAATATTGTCACATACACATATATCACGAGACACTATGTGAAGTATACAAAAAAATGTTGAAGTGATTCCACAAAATGTATACTAATGTGCATAAGTTTCTACCATTGGTGTCCTACTGTGGGGGCCTCCCGTACATTTTCAGACAGCACAATAAAATGCATCATCAAGACCACAGTTTACGAGAGACAATGGTCACAGCCTTGCGGTTGTATGCGAGCCTGGCAGGTGACATGGTGTTCTTTATTTCTACGAGAAAGACTGGGAGCTAGATGAGCATATGCTGGCGCGAGGCGACTCCGGAGGCGCCCAACCTCCAAACCCTAGAGGCGGCCGCCGGCGGCGCCCTCCCGGCCGCTGCTGCCGCTCAGGCGGTGGCGGCCTCGCCTCGCTGTCGTGCACAGGGGGCATCGGTGGGGAGCCCTGTTTCTCCATCTCGCGCGGAGGCGGGGGAGCGTGTGGGCGACGTTGGTGGCAAGAAGGCGGCGGCGATCTGGGTGCCGCCGGCGCTCGGCGGTCAGCAGTGACGCTAGGCGGTGGAGGAGGGCGGCTCCGCGCTGGGCGCTGGGGGAGACGTACGCCGGCGGCGCGGCTTCGGCGGCCACGACGGCGACTTCCTTTTCGACCAATCCGGCAAAGAGTTGACTAGCGACGTGGGGGCCTGCCAGTCTCGCGAATAATGGGTGGTCCTTGATTCTTATTCGCGCCAAGATGAAGATCTACCGGATGTTGGTCCCCATCGAACTTGCTGCACGGTCGTGTTCCGGAAGACTCCACCGGCAAACTCCATTGGGCGATTCATGCCTGGAGATAGCTGGATTGGGTGGTATTCGGTCGGACGCTCCCATGTTTTTATCTGACCGTTTGGTTTCAGAGGGGGCGCTTTGAAGCTCTGCTGGCTGTTAATACTATGGAGCACGCTTTCTCGTTCCATGGTGCTGGCGGAGAATGTCATGGAAGGCGGGATCTGGAGAATAGCAATGGTGGTTTGTGTCTTCGTGGCGATGAAGAATTGGCTGGGAGATTCATGACCTTGAGCAGCGGTTTGTCAGTGGGGGCGACTGCACAGGAGAAGTCCAAAGTCTGATACCTCAGGGTGAAGATCCAAGGTCTGGCCTTAATTGGTTGTGCCTGGCAATGACCTTGTTGGAGGCATTGTTTTGAGTGCGAGGACTTTCTTCAGGGGAAAACCTATGAAGAAGCTGGACTTCTAGTGTTGTCTGGTTGGTGTTAGTGCTGCTGTCTCAAGGAGTAGATCGCTGCAGCGGGACTTTTGTTTTTTGTAATTCTTCTTTTTTTTTTTTGGCTGTGTGCATCCGTAATGCCGTTAGGGCACTACGTTGTTGCAGAGGCTGGGTGTATGTGGTACTTGATATCAATAAATTCCCTTTATCTAAAAAAAAGATGAGCATATGCTAACGTATGTGGAAAACCCGGTACCGTTTCCGATCTTGACCGAAACAGCTATGCCAATTAAGTTTCTGTTTCCGGGGCAAAGTTTCCGCTTCCTTTCAAAACTTCTACATTTGTGTTTCCGGAAAAAGCTATGCGTTTCCATCTTTGCTCGGAATGGACAAAATAATGTCGTTCTCTTTTGACCCTACCGACACTATTACACTAGCCTACAGTTCAAATCTATCCAACCTCATCCCGAGTTTTCGTTATCTAGTTCCAAAATAAAATGCAAGTTCAGAGTTCGAGTTAGCTAGCATTACATGCACCGAAGTGCTTCTATTCCTGTTGTAGACAAGTTTATTTGATACATGGAAAGTTGGTGAGCAGAGCACACAACAAAATGTCAACTAAGGAGGCGATCCCCGTGAGGTAACTTGCTGAATTGGCACACACACATCGTCAAACAAAGCATGCGGTTGCAGTCAAGCCACATTCACCACACAAAAACAAAATGAGGAAGAAACCAATTTCATCAATTTGCATATATACCTCGCATAGCTGGAGTCAAGTTGGAACGTTGGCCATAAAGAAAGAAAGCTGGTGGTGGAGTGGGGATTGCTACACGTGACCACACCACGGGCAGGTGATGAGCAAAGGAGCCAAACTTTTCCCGTCCTTTTCAGGGAGAGAGGGCAAGTGGAATTCATTAATAGTTGATGCAGCACGGAAAGTGGGCCGCGTTAAGCAATTCTCAAAGTCAAATTTGGACTAGATTAAAAGATATTGAGCAGATCACAGCTAGCATGCATAGCACTGTATCTGATAGAGAAATTGGAGGGGCTGCTATCTCTGCTGCCGAGGGAAAGAGGTAATTGGTCCAGAACCACGACAGTTCAGAAAACAAAAGCACATGTATGTATGGGTTCGGAAGGGACGCACAGGACAAGCAACGACGGTGATCACAGGGAGAACGAGTGGCTGACTTCCACGATCTACACTGGGACGAACTACAGGGGATATCCACATGATTTATCCTCTTCCACGAGTATTAAACTTGTAGAAACTCGTAAAATAACTAAAACACCATAAACATGCAGGATTTCAGATCAAAATCACTGAACGCATAGCTCCCGATTCTCAATCAAACCGGAACTCCACGCCCTCCTTTTCCCAGATTATCATCCAACTGAATCCTGAACTGGTCCAAAAGTAGAATTCAGAGATCACTAAATGCAGAGCTTCCAGTTCCCAGCCAAACCAGAATCCCACGCCCTCGTTTTGAATTAGGAACACAAGCTCGACACAGATAAAATGGTCATGTATGGAGGGATCGACGGCCTCACCTTGGAGGAGGACCTGCTCCCAGACTTGGACCTCCGCAGCGCGCCCGCCAACGGCTCGTCCCGCGCCGACGCCACAGTCACGGACGCGGGCCACCGCTCGCTGGCGGCGCCGTCGCCCTCCGCGGCGCCGTGGATGCAGAGACGCTGGGCCAGCGCCCTCTTGGCGTTCCTCCACGCGCCCTCCATTCCCGCGAAACGTACCGATCGATCTCTAGCCGGCCCGGACCAAGCAACACCGGCTCTCTGCTCTGCTCTTATACCGCCGCCGCTATAAGAGCGTGTGCGGGTTTGGGACTGGAGGGGCGGCGGCACGACATTGGAGACCGGATGGATGGAGGTGGAGCGTTCGGGTGCGGCTTCTCTTCTCCTCCGTGGCGTGGCGGTGGTGGTTTGACTCTCTCGCGGGAGGAGGAGAGGAAGAGAGGGATGGAAACGTGCAAGGGAGGGACACCAACACGCAGGTCACGCCCGGTTTAAATGGAGTGACGGAGATAACAGTTTACTTTTGGAGAGACGGCGCCCAGCTAGTTGGATTTTGGATGGGATCATGGGAGTCGCGAATCTGGGGGCGGTGGTGTGCCAGTGGATCGAGGCTGGCAGTTTGGAAAAGCTGTCCATGAGTATCAAAAGGTTCATAAGTTTTTTCTAGTTTAAGTTTTGTGAAGTTTGATCAAACCTATGGGAAAATACCAATACTTGAATAAATGTACTCCCTCCGTCTCAAAATAAGTGTCTCAAGTTTGTCCAAAAATGGATGTATCTAGAAATCCGCAAATTTGAGACACTTATTTTTGGACGGAGGGAGTAACAAATAAATTTCATGGTGGATATAATAATAGTATAATACTGATTTTATTTTTTTATAAGTTCGAGTATATATTTGTTTGATATTTTCCTGTCGCGTGGTGAAATGGAGTTTTTTCTTTGTTTTGGTGAAACGAGCGGCTACACACGTGGCATGCATGACATCTTTTACAGTATACAATGCACACAGTAAGTTACATAATAATTTGAGGAGCAACTAGTATACGTGTGTTTACGGAAGGATCCATTCTTTATCTATACATCGACCATTGGGCTAAGCAATATGAAATTCGAACGAGAAAAAATGTCCCTCCTTATAATCCTCTCTTTTGTATGTAGAAAAAACTATATGTGCAACAACGTAAAATTCCCCGTCATGTATAATGGTATACATATGTAAGATGTGTTCGGCAGCAACGTGTCAACGATTCGTCATGCTCCATGTCCTCTTGTTACACAAAAATTCATACCATCCCATAACTGAGATAGCGGAAAAATGGCATAAAAAGATGGAGACTAGCACACAAAAATTTGGGAGGGGAACTAAAGTCATAGCATGTAGTTGTCAATACTTGTAAGCTACCTCTCCATCAACTGAGGATGCATACCATCCCACTACTACAAATTCGATAGACTCGACAAAAAAACATGTCATGGGGGGTTACCAAGCAAAATACATGACAATTTAGTCCCTTGTAACTATGCCGAGGTTAAGCGATGGTCCTCCCACACAATAACTACACTATAGGTTAAGACGTAGGGCAGTGACGACGCTAGGAATTGGTAACCTGGTTTTCGGGCGGTATTCATTTTGCCGAATTCATCGATGTTTTGTCGAAACCGATGTTATTTTGCAAATTAAAATCATGGGTATTCACATGAATACGTAGTAATTCCCCAGCGTCATCCCTGGTTTTAGAAGAGCATAGTCATGAACTTGATGCTCTGTCGCAATAGGGAAATACGACCCGCATCGTCATCACCGGATTGGATCAGTGAGGTCACGTCCTCGATTTTGACGTGATATACTGCATAGTCTTGAAAAATAATTCACCTTATCCACAATTCCACATGCATTCATGGATTATTGTGTAGGTGTGAGTTGTAATGTATTGTGGTCCAGCTGTCTGGTGAGCTGCTTGAGAAAATCGAAGAAATGTACTCTTCCTGGTTCCAAATTATAAAATGTTTTGGACGTTTTAATATAGACTAGATAAGGATTAAAATGAGCAAAATTATACACTAAAACATGTAACAAAATTTACGATAGTAGCGTGTATAAGAAGATCACATGATATGTACTCCTTTTTTGAATAGTGTGATATATACATTTGTGTTTTTTTGTTCGTCTTAGTGAAACGTACCGGCAAGCATCAAGCTGCTCATGCTTGTAAGGGCTTCAGTTACTCTGCCCTTTCAAAACGGGCTGAACTCCTCGTGTACGTTTAAGACAGTTCATGGCATTGTGGTGTACAGAGTACAGACTCATGCAGAAGACCAGGATCGCCTAACGCGCGCTTCTCCTCACGTCACCAAGAAACGGCTCCGATGCATGCCGATGGAAGCAACGCCGATTCGGGAAACGTGAAGGAAATCCGTAAGACGATTAGGCCAAAATCGATCCCTTTCAGCGACACCGGAGACGTTGGAGCTGAGTAGTTGAGAATCAATTAAGTTTCCGATTATTAGAGTAGCTATAGTGGTGGTATCATACCTAGTATCATGCATGCCATGTCGGCAAAAAGATGACGTGTCACCACATTTAATGATGAAAGAGATGATGGTGGTGTCATACCGTAACATAACGTGTTCCAAGACAAGATGAGTCTACAACCTAATTAATGCAATACAATATGATACCACAGATATGTTACTACCCATAGTGGAAGTAGTAACATAGACTAGTACCATATGCATGATACTAGTATATGATACTCTCCACTATGGCTAGTCTTAGTTGCCGATATTACAGGTACATGCAGGCGAACCACCGAGTGCACCGTCGCACCTATATACATATGCGTTGCAGCTGTTCGGTTGTCTCTTTCATTGCGTCAGCGAGCTGAGCTAGCACGACGAACAAGAATATAATCAGTGACGCACGAGATTTACAGGATGCGTTGCACAATTCAGAATAGGATTATAAATCCACGCTTAATTACAATATTTTGGGAAAACGCCAGCTTTGGGCGTATATGGGGGGGAAATCGTTGACTAGCTGATTTGAGGGGGTATGCAGAGGGAAGCACACGCATCATCATAAACTAGCTGCCCTTTTCATGGTGTAGATTTCAGCCGTGAAGCGGCAGCGGCATGAGCGTTGGTGCTACAAAGCTGTTTGGTAAACTTACGGGCCATGCATAAAAGGCGCTTCCCGAAAGCCACAATACCTTTATGCAATTTGCATCAGAAAAAAGCTTACGAGTTCATCATGGCCAACTTTTAGCCACTTGATAGTTGATACTACAAGAAAGACCCCCCAAAAAAATCACACGTCCACGTTCCCGCCTAACTGCACCACCAACTGCTGGTTCAGTTCACAGACAAGCTGCCTCCGTAACGGCAGAAGAGCAGCGTGATGGCGAATCATGTCGCTGTCTCTCACTCGGAGCCGAAGCAAAAGTCCACTCTGGCATCATTGCAACGCCCACGGACCACATCACCGCAGCAGTGCCGGACAACATTATCAGAAAGCTGGGAGGGACCGAGCTGCGACGGTGACAGACAGAGACGGATAGGTTCTCGTTCCAGTTGCGCTCTGCACGTCGACCGCCGGCAAGGCAACCTGGCAAGCACTGGAAGACTGGACCAGAATGGCCATCGACACCGTCGATCATTTTGCCGTCCAAAGCTGACCCTGTAATCCCCTTGCAGTTTCAACCACTTGTCAGGAAGGCTAAAGAGTAAGGGCCACCGAGAAATCTAAGATGTGAAACAACAATTCATGCACTTCACGTTCAAATTCAGCCAGTTCCTGACCGAGAAAGAAAGATCAACAGTTGTGCAGATATTAAAACGGGTCCTGAAGAAATTAACATATATTGATTGATCTTGCTTCATTCAGAGAGAAAAAAACAAGCAAGAACTACAGGATCTCATCCACGTTGTACATTCCTCAACGTCTCTTCTCAGCACCTCGGGATCTAATTCTGTCTGGAGCTCAACTAGCTAACCCAATCTAACAAGAGGCGTCAACAAAAGGATGTCTAGTGTTATCTGCACACTGTTTGAACAATATTGTCATCAATGTGGAGGCCTGAGCCACAAAGGATATACGACCCGTTCCCTTATCCCCTCTCCGTGAACAGTGCAGAGCGGAGCGGATAAGGCGAAAGGGAGCGAACCAAGGTCCTGCTCTCCGCCGACGGCCGGATCGCCGGTTCCCTCCCTCTCCGGCCGTCCGTGCGGCGGTGGGTGAGTGGAGGGACCTCCGATTCGTGTCTGAGGCTTGTAGATAGTAGGGGTAGGTTCCCCGGCGTCGCGGCTTGGGTGGTGGTGGCGGCGGCGGCGTGGAATAAAGGTGCTGGAGCTTCTTCCCCACCCCGGCGAGGCCATGTGTGGCAGCGGCGGCAAGCTTCCGGCGTTGGCGGCCTCCGGATTGATCGATTCGGTGGGCCTTTTTGTGCTCCAAGATCCGCGGATTTTGTGGGCTCTTGTTCTCCGCGGGCAGCCGACGAGACGGTGGCGTCGTCTGCGCGTTTTGGAGTTCCCGTCCTCCGGCCCTGTCCTCGTCGTGGCGTCGTCTCCTCCGGCGGCGCTACGGGGCTTGTGAGGTGCTGGTGTGTAGGAGGTTGGGTTCGAGGTGGAGCTCGGTGCTGCGTCTCTCGATGGAGGTTGCTGCGGGGCTTCGGAGGAAGATGGGCGGAGGCTCCGGCGCAGCTGGTGGTGTCCGGAGCTGATGGAGGAGAGGGCGGCCTGGCTGTGCTCGTTCATCGTCGACGATCCTGGTGCTTGCGTCGGGTGGATTTTGCAGCTGTCAACTATGTTTGGAGGTGCTCTTTCTTCTGGTTTGTGGTGTTGCTGGTGTTCTTGCAGCCTTCGTTTTCGTGTGGGTGTTGTTCTGTGTTCTGCTTCAATCTGTAGCGTGCGTGTGTTCCTGTTGTTCTTGATCTTCTGGTGATTGAATACACGCAAGCTTTCTAAAAAAAATATTGTCATCAATGTCAGCATGCGAGAAAGCTCACAGCAATGCGCAGCTCTCTGACCAAAAAAAGATCAACACCTGAATAATGCACATAATGGCATCTCTATCAAGACAAACTGCGCTGACTCTCGCAACCAGGGCAGTTATGCAGGCTCTCGTGGATGTAGATATCGCAATCAAAGCAGAAGTGCTGCTTGCATTTTGGACAGCATGCATGAAGATTAGATTGGCCATCTGCAAAGACATTAAAGGTTTTGTCTGGTGATTACAACAGATAAGATACTATCATAACATAGAAGAAAAACATCAACAAGATCGCCTTGAAAGGAGAATCATGTGAAGCTGAGAAAGATAGAGGATGCACACTCACAGGTGCTAATGATACTAATAAATACCCCCATCAGTGAATTTTTTACTGACAGACTGCTAAATTTTTTAAGTCTGGTTCCCGTTTTATATGTTCTGCTTCATGCTATATGCCACTCTATTTTTCTCATGAGATTAAGTTAGTGGCCAAACTACACTCGGGGGTGAAAGAAAGTATCCCATGGCTAAATAACAATTGCTATTAAATCCAAGTTCGTACAAACAAAATGTCAATAACGACAGGATCTACATCGTTATGATAATCCACCTTTTTCTAGAAGTGAGACCTAAGGATATAAAAGATATTTCCTCATTTGAAGATAATAATCTAAGTGAAAAGGTTGCATAGTTGAGCTGTGATGTGTATAAGCATACCGGATCTGATGAGACTCTGCTGGCAGCCGTAACAATTCTGTCCTCCCTTTTGACCTAATTTGAACATCACCTCATCAAACGGTGTTACAGGGAACAGATGATGATACGACCGTGCCAGATGCGGAGAACTGACAAGTGTTAAACCACAGGTTCGACACTCAGTCGGAAGCTCGCATACATTCACTTTGCATCTGGGACATATGTAACCTTCAGCCCCAGACTTAATTTTCTTGTGACAAGAGCAGATGGAGATAAGATCCTCTGCCCCCCTTTGTGGAAAACCCATCTTAATCAAATTAGCTGCAGCATACTCTGCAATTGCAGGTGGTGGAGGAGCATGTTCGAGCAGCAGTTCCTTGAAATGGGGCTGCCAAAAGAAAGAAACATCACTACATGATTCAAATAATCAGCAATAAAAGCTGAAAACACAAGCATATTTTAGTACCTCATCTAGAGCAACTGTATAGGACCCACCAGTCTCTTCACAGAGATGCTTGCAAATGAAAATTTCTGCAGCAAGCCCAATAACTGAGCATCTAACTTTGGATTTCTTGCATTTATCAATTGTCTCCATGATATCACCAGGATCACACGTATTGAGAGCAGAGTACAAAATTAATACTTCCTTATGACCATAAGAAGGTATTTGGTTCAAATAACCATGAACAAGTTCTAGAGCATTCTGCAGAGATGAATCACCAGAACACTCAAGCTTTCCCAACAATGCACTTATCTGCGACTCTGGACTACCTCCAATGTCCGTAAGTCGATGAGAAATGCCATCTTTAATTGTCACTAGCCCAACATGGCTCAACGGGTTCTGATCGAAGAATTCTCTTATGAACGCCTCAGCGCATTTTGCAACCACAGCCATTCGACTAGGACGATAATCCATTTCGGATGCTGCCTAAATGATCGAAATACAGCAAGATAAAAGGTGATTATAGGAGAATGCCAAGGAGAAACATAAGTTGTTAACAGTATAAATGCTCAGATATAAAGCTGATCAAGCTACCAGAAGAGCCAAAGGAAATAGTGACAAAGAGGAAAAACATGAACATTTTCCAAGAGAATACATGCACAAGCTATATATAGTTCTGTCAAACCAACAAAACACTCTTTATTGCTATGTTTAGTAACTAGGAAACATGCCCGTGCGTTGCAACGGGAGAATTAAAAATGAGTTCAGCGCAAAAAGTATTATTCTCCAAATTTTCTGAAAAGACCAATGCCCCTGCCTCCTCTTAAGCCCAAGGCAAAGAGCGTCACCAGAGGTTTCTCGTCTTGCTTCCACGAGCGTGCAATCCCGAGCCCTGCGGCGCAGAGCAGCCTGGCAGACACCTTATCACCCACTTATCACCCACTACGACATATCCCGATATCGCACCACGTCGTCTCTTGATCGGCAACTACGACACCGAGACTGCGGCCACGGCCGCGCGACATCTGTTCCGCCTACGCCACTACTTGATCGGTGACTCAGCGACGATCGTGACCTCCGCCGCTCAAACACCTCATCCCGTTTTTCCGAGGCCGCCTCCCCGCCAGAGCATGCTCCAGCAGCTGTGCCGACCCCGCGCTGAAGTGAATAATGTTGTCGCTGCTCTCCGATACAGACGAGGAGAATGTGTTCGAACATGCCAAATTTCCCCAATCCCATCCAAAAAAAAAAAGTATACATACCTCCATATCTTTCAGAAAAAGAACACAGCACCCCCTCAACTAAAAATCAGCACACTTAGTCCCCTGAACTATTGAAAACCAGATAAATGAACCCCTAGCCTATCTTAAGCTTTGCTGAGTGGTTTTGTGACACGGTGGCCTCATATAGCTGACGTGTACCCCCATTTCACAGGTGGATCTAGACGTCAGTCTAATTAACTTGTTTTCTCTTAGTATTGTTTTCATCTCCCCTCGATCTCGGCTCCTTCGTGGCCGATTGCAGACGTCGCAGCCTCTGGGAAATAGTTGGAGGGGAGGAATTGTTCCGTGTGGCTGTCGATATCCGCCATCACCGGCTATGACATGTCTTTGGGAGAGGTGAGCAAATGCTGCCTCCGCCGCGGTCTGCCATCCGCGGCAAGAACTCGAAGACAACAGCGATACGCACTCGCGCAACTCGAGATCCGGAGCCATCTAGCGCGGACACTGTAGTAGCCGAGACATCGGGATGGGCGTGGGAACTGACCGGCCGCCGGTGGTGCTGCAAGGTCACCGCTAGGTGTCCGGTGTTCCAGCAAGATCTGCAGGTTGCAGCCGCAGGCGCTGGAGAATGTCCGGAAGCTCATGGTCGCCTCCTTCCGGGAGTGCGTCTCGCCACAAAGCCTCCGCCGCCGCGCAGAAGCAGAAGGTCACGCGGCGGGACTCCCGCATCCCGAGCCACCTCGAGTGACAGCTCCTTGCCCGAGCTAGCTCGCTCTTGCTCTAAATCAAGATCTTGCGCTTGCTCTGGACGTGGAGCTCTGCAGCTTGAACGGTATCAAGCAGCTAATGCACGCACGCGCTCCTGCTTTGCTTCTCTCAACTTTTGTGACCTTCGTAGTTACAAGCAAGAGTAGCTCGTCCATGGCGTTCTCGAGAAGCTCGCGGCTGTTTCCATTGCCACGTCGGCAAAACCACCTAGCAAAACAGAATCTCGCGCCGGGGAGCCCGCCGGTGCCGTCACTAGTAAAGCATTATTTTCCTATGGCATAGTTTTTATATTAATTCAGAAGTTTCTTCCACTAAATGATTTCCCCTCCATTAATATTTTGGTTTTGCCCCTGATCACTGCCATATCAACAAATCCTAGCAAATGTCCTAACATCCACCAATTATATCATGAAAACACCCACACTCAGCTATTACAAGAGAAAACTTAGCCACATATGCATGAACTGAAGTAGGATCAACACAGCTAAAAGGATACGAATCAGATCAGTCAAAGACACCTAGTTATTCCTAAACAGTCATAATGAAGCACCACTATGGATGCGGAGCTACATTCTCTTTACAAAAAAAAAGTAGTACAGGCTGCTCCGTGAAACTACTAACATACAAATCAATCCAAAGCACCACTCCACCAATCGTGCCTCTAGTCTAACCAAATTTGTAGCCCGTGAGCAGAAGCACCAGATTCACTCTCGGTAAGCAATACAAAGCGAGATTAGCACGATCACCATTGCTCGCCAGCCCCATTGATCCCAAACCAGGCGCTCGATCGGAATGGCTAACCTAAAGCGACAGGAAACTCAAAATAGGGATGCGGGAACGAACCCTGGAGAGGTCGATGACTACGTAGAGGTAGCGGATGAGGCCCTTCTGGATGCGGGCCGCCGCGGCGGCCGAGCGGAGGAGGAGGCGGCGGCGGTACTGGGAGTGGACGAGGTTCTTGGTGTCGATGGGGCGGAGCAGGCCCGACTCGTCCTCCTGCAGCGCCTCCCAGGAGCGGTCGTCCGCGTACGCGCGCTCCCAGGCCTCGAGGACGCGGCCGTCGCCGGTCTCCTCCTCTTCGTCCTCCTCGTCGTCCTCCTGGTTCTTGCGCCGGCCGGAGGCCGTAGACGGCGCGTTGAACCCGCCTCCGCCGCCGCCGACGCCGTACATGGTGGGGGCGGCAGCGAGGTGGAGTGGGACGCTGGGCTGGGAGTGGGAACGAGGCGAGATGATGGGCCAGGCAGCTGTGTTTGGGTTTGGGGCTCCTGGGCTTTTATGTAGGTTGTCTTAATAACGTTTTCAACCACTCAAAATATGCCCTAGGAAAAAACCACCCATAAACAACCTTTTCGAAGTTTTATTTTGTGTGTAATACACAGAGCCTTTATATTTAATCAAAGCACTACGAGAATCATCACCAAACAAGCTAGAGATCGGAAATGAAGGTAGAGTTTCAAGACAACTAGTACTACATACACGCTTGGTTTTTCTAAAAAAAGAAAATACATACACGCTTGGCACAAAGATGGGCCAACAAATCAGCTGATCTACTAACATGAACAATTTTAATGTTTTGGTTTTCCCGGTTTACCCAAGCGATAGAAGTGCCATAGAGGAGCTTAGACATGGAGAGGGCGGAAGGGGGTCAATGTGTAGAGAAGAGCGAGCCAACGGCGTCCGACGTGGCTACTGCACCACCTCACTAGGAGGCGTCCCCACGTCCCTTGTTGCCGCGCGGTAGGCCAACGCGGCTAAATACGAGGGACTGGATGGTCACAGGGTAGGTGGTAGGTGCGGAGCTATCTGTAAGGACGGGTGTCAACAGGCATTGACGATTTCTATAAAAAACTTAAGAAAATAGTACTTATAAGCTTGTGACATCACCGGCATAAAATACTCAAGGTGGAGTCTTACTACATGACCCAGTGGCTCTATTTTATAGCTCTTCACCTCGTGGTGGCAGCAAGCGCTCCTATGTACCGCCTAAAGCGGTGGGACTCGTGCGCACGGCCTGAAGGTCGGAACCCTGGGCGGGCCCATATTACGTATCGTTGTCCTTTTTTCTTATGTATCATTGTCCAATTTTGTTTGGTATTTGCCATTTTCCTTTTTATTAGATTTTTCCTAAATCTTAACATTTTAAAACCTCTTTTTAAAAATAAAAACATAAAAATATGTTTTTCTTCATAAACAATTTTCAAATTATGAACATGTTTCATATCTAATTTTTTGCAGTTATGAATCTTTTTGAAATCTAAACATTTGTCAGAATTGAACATTTTAACATTTTTTAAATCGAAAGTTTTTCTAAATCATAAAGGTGAAAAAAGTAACGAAATAATAGAAAGGAAAAGAAAAAACATAAAAGAAGAACATAAATATATGAAATATTAAAAAACGCGTCTTGCTTGAACTTGCTCAATTGACGAGTCTAGCTCGACTCGTTCAACAAACGAGTTCATAAAGTCTCGACTCGGTAAAGTCATGAATAGCTCGTGAGTAGCTCGTTCAATTCGCTATAATAAAAATATGTTTTTTTATATTAGTGTCAAATTGTTGATATTTTTTCACCGATAATCGCGTAGAGGTTTTATATTTCAGCATTAATCTACATTGTAAAAAGATCATCACTGTTGTATTTTAGAATAAGGAAAATTACTTGTTTTTCATGCGCGCGCATGTTTGCACACTTAGAAGGTGTTAAACGAGTTATCAAGCTACTCGCGAGCTACTCACGAGTAGGTTGGTCAACAAACGAGTTCAGAAATGACTTGGCTTGGCTTGTGAGATACCGAGTTCGAGCCGAGACTAGACCAGTCACGAGCTACTTGTTTAGCTGACGAGTTTTGAGTTTTAATTCCATTCTTAATTGCATCGGCCAAGCTTATTTCCAACCAAAATCTTAAGCGCGTTACAATAGATTTGATATAACTTCAGTGAGCAAAGCTTCAGTAATATTGATTAAACCAAGAAACTGGATCTCTGCAGCCTCTTCCGTGCCGGTTATGTATTTGCTACTTTGGGATCCGCCGATCATTACGAGGATAGGATAGGATGGCAACCTCTGCGCTGTATGGTTCGCATTAGTTCAGTGCTCGTCCACTGTCTACTCAATCGCTCTAACAATCTGAACTTTTCATAAATCTTGAGAGTGACTCCAAGCTGGAAGGGAGAGAAGATTGAAGGCTGTTGGTGTATGACTGTATGAGGATGAATGCACAGTATACACAAAACTCAAGGGCCTAAAGACTTCAGTAATAACCAAATCCGTTGAATTGTTCCATCAGAAAAGTTGTATACTTAGCTACAGAGCTTGGAATGGCGTACCACGATCAACTTGTGCCTTGTTCCCCGGGTGGCCGGTTTCGAGGAAAATGACGCTGGGAATCGACGTTACCTCTCGGTCCTGTTCGTCTCAACCGCGGTCGACGTGAGCCTTGTTCCCGGCCGAGTTCGAGGAAAACTATGTCGAAAATCTGCTCTACCTCTATGTTCTGTCCGTGTCAACCGGTTGTAGATTTAAAATCGTGATTTCAGAATAAAACTACGAGGTTAGTGAAACTCTCAATAACAAGAATCTACGTATGACAACATCTCAAATCGTCACATACTAATTTGTTCATGCTGAGTTGAATGCTCAACTAAAAGTTGATCGCACGGGTACATAGCATGATCGTGTTTGCGCGCGTCCTACGACAATAAATAAAGGCCTCACGCACATCACATGGCGCTGATTTTAACGGGTAACCTGAAAGACCACATATTGCATTTGCATTCCAGTAACTCTATAGCTAGCTAGCACTGGGCAGCTATAAGCTACAGCAAGCGATAGACTTTGAACATACTGCACCACATATGTCCAATGATCCAAACAGTAGAAGGTTTGGTGGCTGCCGGGGTTTAAGTGCTCCGACAGGTTCAATGCGTAAACCCAACTGTTTCCATCTTCCGAGTTTGTGACTGATGTGTGGGGCTTTGCCGCTTTGGTTACGCAAGTATGATACATTACTAGATCGAACTCGAGCAGTAGATTGGCACTGCTACGGCCGGCCAATCGGCCATGGATTGGACCCGTCCATCCACGACAAGGGCTCCACAGTCCATCGAGTTTAGCTGCCGGCGCCACCGTGGAAGCGTGTAATTCCTGACCGGCGGCATGACCCACTTGCGTTTTATTCTACCACCGCAAGGCGGCGGATCGAAGGAGGAGTAAAGCACCAAGGTTTCCTGCCTTCGAAGTTTAACCTCGGCTAACCAACCAGCCATCCAATCGATTGCGCCCGTCTCCGACTCCGACATACTCGAGCGAGACGTGAGCGTTTCACCGTCGGTTCCTTTCAGTAACGGCAAGAAACGACTAGAATGAATTGTGGCTAATTTACGTATTGTGACTAATTTTCGGTCGAATGAGAATTTTGTTGCAACTCATGATTAGCATATGAATCACGAAGTAAATCTAACAATTTAGAATAATTTTCTCAGTTGCAAACCCATTTTTTCTTACAAGAAAACTCCAATCTATCATCAACTGTCAAGGTAGTAGAGAGAGCACAAGAAGTAACAAAAATTACATCCAGATTTGTATACGACCTAGCGACGACTACAAGCAGTAAAGTGAGACGAATGCACACCACTGTCATCGTCTCTCCCTCACCGGAACCGAGCAAACCATCTTGTAGTAAACAGTCGGGAAATGTGCCAGGCCCCACAAGAACCACCGCACCAGACCAACAACCGCCAATGATGAACAAAAACATAAATCAGAGAGATGCAACATGTAGACACCCAAACAAAAAAAGGTTCCAGACGGATCTACCGACAAACGAATCCCTCGAGATCTGTCGGAGACCTACCTCCACATGCCCTAGGACGATGCTAGATGCACGACAGGGCTAGGAGGGGAGCACCTTATTCTACTTTCAGGGAGCTCCACCTCCCATTCATGAGTAGGACACAAACACCTCAAGACATAGCCCTCCCGCCGACAAGGATCGACATCTACCGCGCTTCCATGGCCCTAAAGCCACGGGAAACGAGGCATATCATTGGCGGCGGCGGTGGGAGGTAGGAAGCTCTAATCGTCTGTCTCGTAAGAAGAAGCGTGTGATGCGGTACATGAACCAGTCGTCAGTTGCAACCAGATTTGACAGTGGATTTTTTTATTTACAACACAATTTACGATCAATCGATCATATGTGCGCGTATCACTATCTAAATTTGATGGTGTCAGATTTAGCTTTGCACTAACTAAAGTTTCTCAATTAGTTGAGAATTAGCAAAACCGTATGATTTTCGTACAATACAAAGAAACCGAGTGTTTAGAAGTTTCACCGGTGTGGAGCCAACTAGGTGTACGAAGGCTTGCCACATCATACTTGGTTAAAAGTGATGTGCATGGTGATGCTAATTTTAATTATGGTCAAGGCTCGTTGCACATCATATGACTCAGTGACGGCAATCTTGCCGATATTGGTAAAAACAAAGGTCCAACAGAAGCTCACATAAAAATGTGAGCTATACAGTCTTAGCACTCCGGATTTGTTTGACGCACACATATATTGAACGCTGATGTGAAGGATATAAAACAAGGTGGTGGTGGCTATTGAAGTTGACAAAGATTGTCAAAGTTGTTGTCATGTCAACAGTCATGGAGGAAAATAAAACCATATTTAGAGTTACCACTGTGTGGGCGAAATAGGACAATATAATGAAGAAAATACCCGGTGAACATGGGTCATACGCTAGTAGGCAAATGATCACCAGAACTAATTGTCATTTTCTAGCATGCCAATGGTCTTACACTCAAGTCGGACATAGGTGTAACTTTTAACTAGAGCCTTTTGTGGCTATGTGGAGTGAAGGTGACATAATATCAATTATGTTTACACTATTTCTTATATTTTCTCGGATCTCCAATTGTACAAAATGGTTTCGCTGAGGAATGTTGTATCACTTGACCCTACACCCCGAACTTGATACCAATATTGTTGAGGTGAATAATAGAAATAGATTCCAGGCGGAGAGAATGGAACATGATGAGAACTTTTTGTTTCATCAAATGTAGGAGTATGAAGATTTTTTAGCACTAATAGGCAATACTACATGGGAGCAATGTCCTGTATCGAGTAACTCACCACTTTTACATAGAAAATTATCTTCTGACATTATGGGAAATTATGATACTCAACTTCCAAACTACGTACAAATGAGATCTGGTTCCATAAATATCGGCTCTAATCCAAAGACCAAATAGGGTACCAAAAAACAAATGCAGAATACATAATTGTCATCACGTTGAACGTAAATATTATTATAAAACATATATTATATGTAAATTTGGCAAATGCAAACACGCAATTTTTAAGGCGAGATATAAAAACTGATCCAGATAACAACTTCAGTTCAACACAATCTTGACCAAAATTATGCGGTTGTTGTTCATTCGTATGCAAATCAACATGTGGGCTCTTCCGGTAATTTCATTGTACATGGCAAGTAAAATCTAGACATCTTTTTATATTGATTTTTTTTACTTTATTGTACCTAATCGTGACACTAGATGTATGTCTTGGTAGTGTTATATTTGTATATATAATCTTGCAAGTATTGTTCGCGGACATAACTAGCATAATTATCAATGTATTCATATATTATAAATTATACATATATATACCAAAATACATATTGGTCACAACATTTTACCAATTAAACCTTATTTTAGTTTAAATTAAATTTATTATATAATTGGTATTTATTTAGTCTAGGATGTTCCAATATAATGTGTCTAACCTAAATTTAAGCAAACTTGATATGTTAGTAGTACACCAAAAAAGAAAGTATGCTCCTGAATTTATGATAGTGTGTTTGTCTATTAAAATCAACCTTTAGCGTGTTTTAGAGTATATAAGCCTAACATATAACTTGAGAGAAGTTTCTACGGTTCAAGGCTATCAAAAATTAGGTGTAATTGAGCTGTGAGTTCTAGATTGTATGAGTTGTCAAAAGATAGATTGTCCTCGAATACCCTCCTCCGCGTTGTCGCCCATTAGCAACATTGTTTCTTTCTCAGATCCACCCTCCTTTCACTCCATCTAAGTACTCCCTCCGTTCTAAATTAATTGACTTCCATTTGTTCACATGTGGATGTATCTATACATGTAACATGTCTAAATACATCCATGTGTGGACAAATAGAAGTCAATTAATTTGGAACGGAGGGAGTAGTATCTAACGTGTTTTGTTGGCTCACATCACTACAACATATTATAGTTCGATAACTTGGTACGAACTGAAAATTGTCGAATCAAATTAAGAAAAACATACTCCCTCCGATCCATATTAGTGGGCATAGATTTGTCTAAATTCATATGTATCTAGTTAAGTATTTAGACTAGATACATGTGTATCTAGACAAAGTTGTGCCCACTAATATGGATCGGAGGTAGTACGTGATTTGTGAACAGAAAAACAAGTTCGTGCACGCATCACATATGGCTGCGTCAGTTCAACCAGTCCGTACTTCAGCAAAGGAAACAGTAAAGAAAAAAATTACAGCACACAACTGGTAAAGGTTCAAAGACCTGGATGTATCTCCCACCCGCCAATTAGTGCTCCCTCGGGACCAGCGCGTCACTTCAATGCGAAGAACCAAAAAGACCCCGAGTAGAAGAAGAAAAAAAAACTCGGACCAGAGGAGGAAACATCGGAAGCAGAGAGCGCGAGGAAGAAGCAGGCGCCAGTGGGATCCCCCTGCTGTGACCCACTCCCCCGCCGCATGGCAGCAGCGGCGCCCTGACCTGAGCCTGCACCACCCACCGCCGGGATGTGGCCGCGGGGAGCGGCCCTGCTCCTCCTCGCGCTCGCCGTGCTCTCCATTTATGGTATGTCTTCTCCCGAGATTTTCTCCCCCTCCCTGCTCTCTGCTCGCCGAGGAGTACTAGTTTTCTTGGATTCGAGCTGCAATGCGGAGTAGAATTGTTGTCCTGGTGCGCGGTCCGGCGAGGGGAACACACGCCCGGGAAGAGCGGCGCCGCGGGCATGGCCATGGCGTACGACGCAAGCCCCCCGTGGTCATGCGGGGAAAAAGGGGTTTTGCCTTTGCTTCACGGAGCTCCTGTGGCGCATCTGAGTCCAGTTCGGGTGGACAAGGCAGAGATGCGGCAGCTCTGTTGCCTCCCTTCTCTCTGCTTTTCGTGAGTCGAATCAGGCAGGCTCGGCACCTCGAACTTGGAGATTTTTACGCAAAAAAAATTGAGGCATATTTTTTACGCAAATTTGTGGTGTCGATTTGCTTGCATTGGCCATGCTGCTGTGCATTGCTGGCGAGGGTTTTGTCAGTTTCGGCAGCGTTCATTCTGCCCCATCTTCTTGCGCACAGCTGCCTGCCATCACACTCGGCATCACTCCCTCAACTGTATGCATAATGCCAAACGCCAACCGATGGGGAAACATGGCCTGCATTTGCATTTTTGAGTCCACTAGAGACTAAACATATTGCCATTTTAGTTATAGTGAGTGAATGCAGAGGCTGGGGCTAAAGCTCCCTTTTCTAAAAAAAAGTTATAGTGAGTGCAAGTTTTTTGTTTGCTGTTTTGGTGTTTGTATGCATTGCATGGTTCAAAACTTTTCTTATTCTGAATATCATATGCAGTGCCACTGGGAACAGCAAGCCCAACAACCGTCACAGCATACTTATTTGGATTATGGAGCAGAACGCATCAACAACATTCAGTTCCCACCCCTGCCCCAGCCCCAGCCCCTTCTCCTGGACCTCAACGTAAGTAGAACTACTCATGAGGTTTATACATACAAATGGTAATGCAGTTGTAGCATAGCAATCACACACTTTTCTGTCTAGAATTATCTGTGATTGCAATTGTAGAATTATCTATGGTAATGTAGTAGAACTACTCTGACTGCGATACACGCTGCAAGCTATTCATTATCTCTGTATTCTTCCGTTTCAACTATCATGCTTATCATGCTTAT
Organism: Poa pratensis; assembly: GCA_947311845.1. Classification (NCBI taxonomy): domain Eukaryota; kingdom Viridiplantae; phylum Streptophyta; class Magnoliopsida; order Poales; family Poaceae; genus Poa; species Poa pratensis. The sequence continues at coordinate 69,668,556 of CAMZMU010000107.1, read as the reverse complement.
TAGAATTATCTGTATAACGTATCTATCCTTTTGATGATCAGATCCCTCTATTAATCACCCAGTGCATAGGCACCACAGAAGACGACGTCATGTTGCCCCGCCATCTTTGTCGCCGTCATTTGATAGACAAGGTTTTACTTTTCTCCCCAGACCAATAGAGACTGCAAATATTGTTGTTAGTCCTTAACAACATAACACTAATAGGCACGTGTATCGCTGAAATTTAACAGATTGCAGCGGAATAGCTTGTTCCACTCCACTCACTTCTACTCCAATTGGTTCCCCTTGTGGTTGTGTATATCCTATGCAAATTCAGCTTGATCTTGGAGTAGCACCATACCAGTTGTTCCCAAGAATTGATGAGCTAGAAATCGAGATTGCAGCAGGTACATTCCTGAAACAGAGCCAAGTTCGGATAATGGGTGCTGGGAGCAGTCTCGCAGATCCTGAAAAGACAACGGTGACCATTGATTTGGTTCCACTTGGCCAGAAGTTTGATAGGACTTCAGCCTTACTGACTAGCAGCAGGTTTTTGCAAAAGAAGATTCCGATAAAGTCGTCTAATTTTGGCGATTATAATGTAATATATGTTCATTATCCCGGTAAGTGACATGATTGTTGTTGGCCCATCCACTTCACTACCATAATGGACCTGTGTTGCTTCCTTTATTTATAATCATATAAACATTGCAGGGCTTCCTTCTTCGTTACCTAATGTTCCAGGATCCTTGAGTCCGATAGGCAGTAATGAGTACCCGTTTAGTGCAAACGTAAACAAGAGAAGCCATAAGAAGATTAACTCTAAACTTGTCGCCATAATTGCTCTGTCAGCTGTTGTGCTTGTTTTGACGTGTTCTGGCATTGGCATCATCTGGAAATACAAAGGATGCCAAAAACCTCATGGTGGTGATCATGCTTCAAATACGTCAATCACAAGAAAATCAGGTAACTTTCGTAGCAGCTGTTGTTTAATATGCTACACTCATGCCAGCTGCAAATTTAACGATATGCCTTGACTATACAAATTTCGATCATGCTACAGTTTCCTAGCGACTATGCACCTGGAACAATGAAGTCTCATTTTTAGATAGTGTAATATCTAAATTCCTTGACGTTTGTAATATCACATTGTTGCTGTTTCAGGTATGAGGTTATCATTCTCCAGTAGTGCTAGCTCGACACCATCTTTTCCTTCAACTATCGCAACCTGCCCTCCGACGGTAAAGACATTCTCAATTTCTGAACTTGAGAAGGGAACCGACAAATTTAGCTTCAGTAAAATTATTGGGGAAGGTGGTTATGGACGTGTTTATCGTGGCATAATTGAAGATGGTGTTGAAGTTGCTGTCAAATTGCTTACTGGGAAACACCAAAATAGGGATCGTGAATTTATCGCAGAAGTCGAGATGCTAAGTCGTTTGCATCATCGTAATCTTGTCAAGCTGATCGGAATATGCATGGAACGGAGCACGAGATGCTTAGTATTTGAGCTTGTTCCAAACGGAAGCGTGGAGTCTCATTTGCACGGTATGTGAACCTATGTTGATTTACATGCAGACCTCCATGAAGTATTGAAGACATTTTTACCTCCGGAGTCCTGAGTATAGAATATCATATGCATGTATAATCTGGTCATCTTTTGTTATCTGCACATAAACAATCAGTTCATTTCTGTACTGTAATATATTATATACTCGCTGTGATCGGCACAGTTACTTACATTTCTACATTTCAGGTCGGGATAAAATATATGGCCCACTTGACTTCGATACCAGAATGAAAATAGCCCTTGGTGCAGCAAGGGGTCTGGCCTACCTGCATGAGGATGCCAACCCCATGTTATTCACCGTGATTTCAAGGCTAGCAATGTTTTACTGGAGAACGATTTCACCGCCAAGGTTGCGGATTTCGGTTTGGCGAAGGAAGCATCAGAAGGAATCGAGCACATTTCTACTCAGGTCATGGGGACTTTCGGGTAAGTTGTTATCATTATAGGCTTCTCTGAATTCCTGTTGAATTTTTGGATGAATTGTTTGATCCATTGCAGGTATGTTGCCCCAGAGTATGCAATGACCGGGCATCTCCTTGTGAAAAGCGACGTGTACAGCTACGGCGTGGTCCTCCTGGAGCTGCTGTCGGGCCGCAAGCCGGTGGACATGACTCAGCCACCGGGGTCCGAGAACCTCGTCACCTGGGCGCGCCCATTGCTCACCAACCAGGAAGGCTTGGAGCGGCTGGTCGACCCGCTGCTGCCGCCGGCGAACCGCGACTTCGAGAAGCTGGCCAAGGCGGCGGCGATCGCCTCCATGTGCGTGCACGTCGAGGCGTCGCAGCGGCCTTTCATGGGCGAGGTCGTGCAGGCGCTGAAGCTGATCTACAGCGGCAACAACGACGAGACCTGCAGCGGCTCCTTCGGCGGTGGCGCCACGGAGGAGGAGTCGCCGTGGAACGACGGCGGCAGGAGCTGCTCGTGGAACGACACCGACGGAACGCCTCCGCCGCCGCGCATCCCCTGGGCGCCGCGCCCAAACAGGATCGGGTACAGCTCGGACCCGGCCGACGACACGTCGGCGCGACGGCCGCGGTCGACGCCGAGCGCCGTGCTGGACAAGATCGAGTCCCTGGCGATGTACGACTGGTCCGGCCCGCTGAGGACCAGGACGAGGAACTTCTACCGGCTGAGGGGGAGCATGAGCGAGCACGGCCACCACCCTTCCGACGACGGCAGTGTCGAGGGATACTGGATGTAGAGCAGCTGAGATCTTCGTGTTTCACTCTGTAATTGTATAGCCCCGCTAGGTACCGCTTCTTGATGAGATTTTGATGCGAAGAACCCCTGGTTCTTAGATCGTTTTAATGTAGTTGATGGGTTCATTTTGGGCCAGAACACTGCAAAAGTGTCTGATGGGTAGAGGGAATATCTAGTGCTCACGATACTGAAGTTGCTCTCCTATTAATTTTTTTAAAATGTTTTAAAAAAATTAGGAAAAAATGTGAGTGTTCACAACGTTTTAGGTCTGCAACCTCCAGATTTTTCAGGTCAAAATTCAAAAAGAACATTCACAAACAAAAATGACAAATGTAGTATGAATAGTGCTCACGTTCCTATTCAAATTTGAAGCTGAAAATTTGGAGGTTATACACACATACCTGGTAACACTCACAAGTTTTTCTAGAATTTTTTGAAAATTATTTATTAATGGGAGCACAGGGAGCACTTAAGTGTTGGGAGCACTAGATATCCCGTCGTACCCCATAGGTAAAAGATGGTTTGAAGGCATCACTGGTCTGACTAACACAACCCCTAGTTGGAAAAACCAAAAACCAGCGCCTGTTCCGATTTTACACTGCACGAGCAAGCGAGCTTGCCAAAACCAGTGAAACCGCGGTGAGTCTGAAAAGTGTTTTCTCCTGGAATATTTCAGCCGGTTGGACATGGATTTTCGAAGCAACAAACTTGAGATGTGTTTCCTCCCGGAATATTGTTAGTTGCAAACGTTAATTTATGGGAGATAAATGAACGGTTTTGCTGAATCTTAGTCAACTAATTTTTTCTGTCTCACTCAACTGAGCAAAAGTGCAAGTACAGTTCAGAGAAAGTGCAACTCGCATCCAGTTCCGTGTTTTGAATAGAGTTGCACTTCTGTTTATTGCACTTTTCTCGAGTGACTGAAGTTAAAAAAGAGTAATTTTTTTTAACTCATAATTTTACATTTGTGACACTGATTACCCCACCCGGTCAAAATTTGTATAGATTACCCCTTTTAGATACTTTGGAACCTCTTTTCTTATGCATGTCGTTGGGTAAGTTGTTAGGTGGTAACCAAGGTTCAAAAATATCAGGACAACAATGAGGAATAGCAAAAATGGAGAAGAAAAGGCTCCATATTATCGTCAACGATGCCTCATAGCTTTACACATTTTGTCGCTCCAATAGGCATAACACATAGTCTAAATCTAACATAACATTCAAATAATTAAATTAAGGTTAAAAAACCATGTTAAAATTTTCTAAGGGTATTTGGTAGAATTCTCACTAAATATATGCATGATTGTGGGATAAAATGTGGAATTTACTCTTAAAAAATCACAATCAGGCCGACAAACCCCAGAAATAAAAAAGGTCACCCAAAAGTATGAAAGCGAAAAGATGGATAACTCTTATATGGAGACATTTTGGTTCTTACTCATTTTGCCAGGAGAATCGTGCGGCCAGCACGACCGATCGCTCAACACGCATAGGTCCAAGCTGGCGAAATACCTGGGGGACCCACCGAGCAGCCACAGAGCGGCCCAAAGCGCAGACGTGGCGCGCTTTTTACCCAATCTCCTCACCACCACTCTGAAGTCTGAACCTGGATTAGCCGCGGCACATTTCCTTTTCAATTCGAAGCCGCGGGCGAAACCAACAGATTGGAGAAGGTTCTGGTTCTCCCATGGCCCCCACGAGCGTGTGCCCCATCGCGTCGGCCGCATCCGTCTCCGGGCGCTCGTCGCCGCCGCCGAGCTATCGGGCCGTGAGGTGCTGGAGCGCGAGGAGGCGGAGGTGGGCGGGGCTGAGGGCGCGGTGCGCGGGCGGCCAGCCCGCCGTGAAGAAGCCCGGCTCGGAGAGCGCCGGGGAGGGGCCGGTCGGGGACGAGGAGGAGACGCACCCGCAGTTCGACCTCAACCTCGCCGTCGTGCTCGCTGGGTTCGCCTTCGAGGCCTACAGCAGCCCACCCGTGAGCCACCTGTTCCCTTCCTACTCCTCATCCTTGACCTGCACTGATCCTGTATCCCTGTGAATTGATGCCCTTGTTCCCCTCCTTGCTCACGTCTACACTAGTCCAGTATTACTGTGAGTTGGAGGCAAGCAGTGCAGCTGTGCACTTACAGTGGGTAGGTAACTCAGTCTGTTCTTCGTATTTGGCAGGCAGATGCAGGCTGGCGCGAGACCGACGAGGCTGGATGTCAGACGGTGTTCCTATCTGAGTAAGTTGTCCCTTCCCCCAAGAGATTGAACCATCATGGTTATAAATTGTGATCGCCCTGGTTATTAACAAGGGAAATGAAATTCTGAAAGCATTGTGATGGCAATCACTGTATGCGTTTTGATTGATACCGTGCCTACTGCAGTGTATTTCTCCGTGAAGTGTACGATGGGCAGCTAGTTGTGAGGCTAAAAAAGGCACCAGTCTTCCTGCAATGGACCCATGGGTATGGTGATGCATATGCTCGTGAGTGGTCACTAAAACGCTATGCTGCATATATGCTTCATTTATTTTTATTTTGTTGCGGAGAATGCTGAATAATTGAAGGATGAGAAGGTTATCATGCGAATTCAGTAGAAATTGATCATTCCAGACTTAAGATGTCATTAATATCATTTAAGTTGTTCTCATTGACCTTAGACAAGTACATGATTTGTTTGCAGCCCTTGTGTGCTTTGACTTGAACAGACCTGAAAATACACTTGGCTTGAAACCCAAGATTATATGAAAAAACACCTGGCGATTCGTCTGCTGAATATGGTTATCTAAGATATCTGGGACGATTTACATATAGTGTTCTCATAATGCAGCCTCCAAGAATTTTGTGAATACACCTTTTTTTTTGATGAAGTAGTACTTTGCACATTTTAACCACTATTACTCAAAGCTCTCTTCTTCCACTTCATCGACAAATTCCTTCTCCTCATCCGCTTCCATTGCAGGGTACAAGTGATCCTTATGTAGTTCTACAACTTAATGGTCAAACTGCAAAGAGCCAAATTAAATGGGCGTGAGTAACTTTGTCCTTCTCTGTGTATGCTGGTGGGCCTGGGGGCACCTGGACAAGAATTTCCTCTGTGTAAAAACATAATGTATGGCATATATATCATCGCCTTCTGGGTGGCAACTAATAATGGGTTGGTGTGTTGGGAAAATATTTTATACACTTTTAAATTATTACGTTTTCCATTGTTGGTGCAGTTTCTGATTTCAGGATCAATGTAGGACGAAGGAGCCAACATGGAATGAAGATTTCACATTAAACATTAGGAAATCTCTCGAAAATCTACTCCAGGTATGAAAAACAATGTGAGCTCATAGTGATATTGAACTCGCTCCAATTGTGATTACTGGACATTCTTGGTTGTTTTTAGAACTCTGTATTTTGGAACCCGCGAGTTATTTTAACAAATCAAAATATACATGTACGGCTCTCCGACATGTGGCTAGTTCATAATCTATAGTATAAGGCGACTAGAATACATGGTTCAAACTCTTCTATTTAATCAGCAAGTAGATAAGCAAACTATACATCAAATTTCAGCAAGTGACATATCATCGTTTTTAAGAATCATTTAATTTTCCATTTTATTACCTACTCCCTTCGTTCCTAAATATAACATGTTTTAGGTTTTTTCTAGATTCACGATTCACATGTATCTAATGTATCTAGAGACGTTTTAGCGTGTATGTTCACTCATTTTAGTCCGCATGTAGTTAACATGTGAAATAGCTAAAACATTTATATTAAGGAATAGAGGGAATACTTCGTAATGTCCTGGTATCGCCACAATTTTTCATGCCTTTTGACATCTTGTACTACAATTTTACTCAATAGGTTGAGCCTTGGGATGCAAACCCTTGCATCGCCACAATTTTTCATGCCTTTTGACATCTTGTACAATTTTACTCAATAGGTTGAGGCGTGGGATGCAAACCTTGTCACTCCACACAAACGCATGGGAAATGCCGGATTGTACCTTGAAACACTTTGTGATGGTAACGCTCTGTATTGACCCCAAAAAATGAGAATGTTGTTTGATACTTTACTAGGGGATGATAATTAGGGTTTCTGAACCAATTTCCATATGAGGGTGGAGCTTGTCTATACACAGCCAACCGCAAATTCCATAGTGAAGCAGGCAGAATTCGCCAGAAAGCATAGGAGCTTACCAATTTACGGTTGATGGAAGTTCTAGCAATGGGCAGTTTCCATCAATTAGTTTGTGCTTGTGAAGTACTGATTTTACACCCAAAAAATGATTTAGAATAAATCTTGATGAGTAGAAATCAGACCAACTTACTAATTCCACCATTTTGAGAACGTCCAACATGCAATCTGCCACATATATTGGAATTCCTTATATCATATATATAGTTACTGTTTTATTATTCTCTATTTGGAACTGCGGTGACGACTCCTGATGTTGCTCAATTGCATGTAATCTTACTGATCAGCACCTGCATTATGGTTATATCAAAGTTCATGAAGGTGCTGGGCGGTAATTCTGCGTTTTGCCACTGGTTTGCCCATTTCTGACCAAAGCGCACGCTCATGCGCAATTATGCGTGATTAAACGCAATAAGTGCTAGGCGTTTTGCTATCGTCTAGGGCCTAGGCGCGCCTTTTTGAACCTGGGGTTATATGAATTCATTTGTAAGACTCATTCTTGGGACAACCTTGAAACAATCTTCTTCTTTTTTAGGAAATAAACATGACGTTACTGTTGAGCTAGAAGGTCTTGGTGGTGGTGGAACTATCGATTTAGAGGTAAGAATGTCTTGTCTTCACTGTATTCCCTAGCGAAGGTGCATGCCACAGTGAACTGATCCTTGTCTTGCAGAGGGATAGGAATTACCATTTTTTACCAGCAAGACCCTATTTATATTTTTCGCTACATCCTTCTATGTATAGTTTCTTATAAAAGCAAAACCAGCAGAACAATTTGAACATTTAACTAGCACAAATTATTTTTCACACTCTACAAACAAATCCTTGTTGCAAGTCGTAGGTAAGATGGTCATTTTATCACATATAACACCATGGAGTCGAGTATATAGGCAACGGTCACAAAAAAAAAATCCGCTCTCTTCTGGTAGCACAAACAGGTACAATGGTATATGGAGAGCCTACCGATTAGGTTTTGTATATCACAAATTTCACATGTTGTAGACTTCATTTCAGGTTTTATCAACTATTATTATTAACAAATCAGGTCAGGTACAAGAGTTATGATGACATTGAGCGTGATAAACAATGGTGGAGAACACCTTTTGTATCTGACTTTCTTGAAAAGAGCAGCCTAGGATCTGCTCTTAGGACGGTCCTTGGATCTGAAACTGTAAATGCAAGTCAGTTTGTGCAATCTGCATTTGGTCAACTGAGTTCCTTCACTGACACAAACACTCAAAATCCTTTGTCTTCGGGTATTGAATCTGAGGTTTCTGAAAGGCCTGAGGAATCCCCGGATAACTCTGTTGGACCAAATGAACTTCAACAGCAGAAGATTGATTCAAAAGCTTCTGGGGACAATTCAGATTCTCAGAGTGAACCTGTATATACTGCTGCAGTTGTTAAAGGTGAAGGAAATACGCCACTTGATACGAAGGAACCTGATGACTTCTGGAGTGCTTTCACCAACACACTTAACCAAAACGTTATAAAAAACTTTGGAATTTCTCTTCCGGAGGCCAAGCAATTGGATGGATTTGACTTATTAAGTTCCCTTGGTTCGAAATCACGTGAAATTGCCGAACAGGTATATTTGGATTCTGGACTGGCAACATCAGATACATCGACCAGTGATGGCAGTGAAACAACAGTCAGTGTTGACAATAAAGATAGCACAATGCCAACTAAAGAGGCGGTGCAGGCTTCAGTTCCGGACATTAATGAAGTATCTAGGGATGTATTGTCCCAAACAGAAAATATACTAGGAGCTTTGGTTATCCTTTCTAAGAATTTCTCATCGCAAGAGAAGGGGTCAGAAATTACCGATGAAGCAGACATGAAAGATGGTTCGATCGGAGAAGAGCAAGGTGCTGCGGATTACATTGATAAGGCTGGTGCTGTTGCATCCACCAGAGTGCCCGAAGATACAAAGGAAGCCAATGACACACGGCAACTGTTCGCAAGTGCAGAGACTGCCGTGGAGGCATGGGCTATGCTTGCCACTTCAATGGGGCGTTCCAGTTTTATAAAATCAGACTTTGAGAAGATATGTTTTCTGGACAATGATTCAACAGACACACAGGTGAGTAACATTTGTTGTTGTGATATCAGTGAGCTTACTGTCTCCTTTGCCCTGATGTTGTGTTCCGAATGTTAACAAATCTCGCCAGGTCGCCATTTGGCGTGATTCTTCACGAAGAAGACTGGTTGTTGCTTTTCGAGGAACTGAGCAAGTATGCAATGACATGAAGGACCCACTTGTTTTCTTTGAATAGAAAATACAATAATTAATTTGTCACACCTCCCATCTTATTAATTTCGTTTTCTCTGTGTCATTTCCAGACAAGGTGGAAGGATTTGGTAACCGACTTAATGCTTGTGCCTGCTGGGTAAGACTCAACACACCTAACCTTTTACCCTTTCATTAGTTTAGTATGTTTACATATTTAATACTCCTACTAGAGTTGTAATGAATTTTTGCATAACGTATGTTTACTTAACATAGCATATTTTGAAGTTGATTGCAGACTAAACCCTGAGAGGTTGGGTGGTGATTTCAAGCAAGAAGTTCAAGTTAGTTGTATATTCTCTTCAGCCACTTGTTTATCCATTTTTTGTAAGTTTATGCTTACCAACTTCTTGTCATCTTACATTTCAGGTTCACAGTGGATTCTTAACCGCATATGATTCTGTTAGGAACAGGATCATGGCTCTTATCAAATATGCCATTGGATATATGTGAGTATGTTGTAACGAGTTAAACCTCGCTTCTATTGTGAACTAAAGTACCAGTTCAGTCCAATATGAAGTGACAGGAAAACCTCAAGTTTTACCTTTTGCGCACGCTATTGCTATTCTCCATATAGAATTGTTGCTGCTATCACATAAAACAAATTATTGCAGAAAACAACCGTCCAGGCTGGAAAGCTTGAATGCTTCTGCTTCCATTGTGTATATATTTATCAATCTCCTTTTGTCAATTATTTCTTTCAAACTCTATTCATGGAGCTCTTTTTTCCACTGTAGGGATGAAGAAGATGCAGAAACAATAGCTAAGTGGCATATCTATGTAACTGGACATAGTTTAGGTGGAGCTCTAGCAACCCTTCTTGCTCTCGAACTTTCATCAAGTCAAATGGCCAAGTAAGATCAAGTTGATCATGATCCATACACTTCTTGTTTCATATAGACCATGTGGTACCATTTAGTCCAGTGTAAATGCTGAAATAAGTGTCAGTCAAACATTTAACACATCGTACTCTTCATTAAGTAATACCACACACTTGGCTAAAGTGCTTTAACCCAGTTCAAGTGTCCTGCCCTAGCACGGCAATAGGTTCATCCATGTAACAAAAAAAGATAGCATCGTCAGGATTTTTTTATTGTATTTTAACTTCTGTTAAAACACGAGGTGCTTAAGAGAATTGGAAGTGCACAATTAATGGTTGACTTCCAACTTTTGAAGGTTGTGTTATAGAGGTGTTGATATACCATTACTTCTTCTACTGCATTTTGCAAAAATCATATTTCCCTGCACCTTTTTCTACAATTGTATGCTCATATTTTCCATGTCGCCTTGTATAGGAACGGTGTTATATTTGTGACAGTTTACAACTTTGGCTCTCCCAGAGTAGGAAATAGAAGGTTCGCTGATGTCTACAATGCGGTAACTATCAGTTCACTTACTAAATAGGAAGAAGCTAAAATGCAAGTTCATGTTTTTCTGTGCATAGTGAACTGATTATATATTTTTATGGTTATGTTCCATTTTTTTCCTTTTGGATGACCCAAACTACATAATGTTATTGTTCTGTTCTATTTTTCCTTTTTAGGAATATCCAAACTATATAATCGACTGTTTTTGCTCCATTTCTGAGTTGCGGAAATGAATATGGTTGGATCGTTTGCACATAATACACGCTTGTCATGTGCTACAAAAATTATCCAAGTCATATTGTCATGGACATGCGGAAATGAGGCAATGAATGTGAACACTGAACAATGTCATTTTCTTATGTCTTGGCATATTAATTTGTATCAATTTGCTTCCCCTCCTTGGATAACTAGATTGAAAATTATGATGAATTCTGTATTGGTTAGAACTTAAAACCTATAGAAAACATAGGCTTAGTGTGCTGTTACTGTACTGAACCTCAATGAAATGAAACGCAAAAGCTTTTTGCACTTTCTCGAAAAAGTGTGCGGTTGCTGAGCTTATCTTATAATATACTCCCTCCGTCCCTTTTTATAAGACGTTTTGGCAAGAAAGGGATAGAGGAAGTACTGCATAATACTCCCTCCGTATCAAAATATAAGACTTTGTACCTACTTTCTATACACATGTATCTGGACATGTTTTAGTGCAAGGTTCATAAATATTGATACGGAGGGAGTAATAACAAAGAAAGCAAGAAAGGTTGGTTAGCCTTGGTATGACTCAAAATGTACAGAAAACTTAGGCTTAGTGTGTGGTTGCTGAGCTATCTTCTCATCGATTGCGAAAAAATAGCAAAGAAAGCAAGAAAATGTTGGTTAGCTAAACGGTAATAGGCAAAAGCTGGCTGGACAGACAAGATTATCATAGTGCATCAATGCCAAGCACAGCCATGTACTACGTGTTGGAATGTGAAATGTGGAAAAGAAATTTATCCAAGTTGCGGGCTACTATATGTAGAAAAGATTTGACAAAAATACAAATAAATAAATAATGTTCCTTATTTGCATGGAAGGAGAGAGGATGCTTACGACAGGGAAAGATGTTTTCATGTACCAATAGTTATGTCCTAATCCTGTTTGCTTTCGATCATCTCTAAATATATCATTTATGCATTAAGTTGACGATGCAGATGCCAATCATAGCCTTTCCACATGCAAAAAAAAAACATAGCCTTTTCTAATTTCTATAACCAAATTGATTTTGCAGAAAGTAAAAGATAGCTGGAGAGTTGTCAACCACCGAGATATCATTCCAACAGTTCCACGTCTTATGGGCTATTGCCATGTGGAAGCACCGATTTATCTTAAATGTGGAGATCTAAAACAAGCTGTGGTGATAGTTTTTATAACTTACCCTCTCTCAATCCTTCAGATCTTCAATTATCACCTGAACTTAGAACTGTATTTGTATTCTGACACAGGTAAACAAGGAAATTTTAGATGTTGCAGACCAAGGTGATGCTGATGAAGACCAAGGTGATGAGATTGGCGAGTACACCCCTGATGTCCTTGTTAGTGAATTTGTGAGTGTCTTTGGCTCCTTACCACTACCAACTGAAAATCGATATGTTTATCCGAATGAAAAGTGCCACAAGATGTGAATATTAGTTTATAGGAGTATAAAGAATCCCATGACTAAACTGGTTTGCTCCAAAGATACTCCCTAGAGAAAAAACATCAAAGAGAACAGATGATGCATGACTAATTTTTTTTGATATTGCTCAAATTATATTTGATAAGTTGGACATGTTAAATTCTCTTCAGATGAAAGGAGAGACGCGGCTTGTGGAAAAACTACTCCAGACAGAAATAAATCTACTCCGCTCAATCAGGGACGGTTCAGCTGTTATGCAGCACATGGAGGACTTTTACTATGTTACTCTTCTAGAGGTTTCGTGCATCGTGTAGCTTGCCTTTTGCTTAAAAACTATTTCTGCTATTTTAGTACACAACTTATGTCAAAAGCTTCTCCAAGAGAAGATAACTGAATAAAGAACAACTGAATTGATGCAGACTGTGAGATCAAGGTACCAAGCGGTCGACAAGACAAATCAAGAATAGCACCAGTTGACGCCGTAAAATTGCATGATAGAACTTCACAGACCTAAATCATATGAAGATATCCTTTGAATGGCATGCACATTTAAAAGGTTATGTCTACATTGTTGACACTATTTAAATATTTTCATGTAAATTCCATGCTCTGTCTGTGTTGAGATCCAGAGTTCTCGTACATGTTTAATATGTTACCATGGAGATGAACTGAATGCACATAGTATCGTGGGATGGTTTCATTATATTATTTAAAGAAACATGCATGTTTACCTAGTGATTGGTGTTTGATGCTGCCTTTCAGTTTGCAGGTCTATTGGTGTTTGATGCTTCCTTTGACAGAGGTGCACTGATGGAGTATTTGTGACCAAAGAAAATCTGATCCAGAAAACAAAAGCATATACTAGTCTGCCAAACCTACTTTCAGGATATTTTTGCCTCGTGGATGTTACCAATGGAGAGGTGGTGTCGAAGATGTGTATCCTCCATCGGTGTATGGCAGAAGTTCAACTAACCAGGAGCATGAGTGAATGCACAAATACTGTTAACATCATGAATTCCGTGTGTTCAATTCGGTTCTACGACAAAGAATGCGATGCTACACAGTCTGTAATTAATAAGAATGTAATGTTTGAAGTTAATTTAGCCAAAAGAAACAGGAATTTATATGCCTGGGCAGTGTATTGGTAGTTTGCCCCGGAGCCCCTGAACATTTTCCTTGGATTCTCATATTCAAATGGATTTGCTGGGATTTTCTCATAAAATTCAAATTTCATTCGAATTCTGTTGTGAATTTAAACGCCTCGACGTGCACACAGGCCATGGTGATGCCACCGACAACCCAAGCTCCTTCAAGCATGATCCAACTGTTCCCCTCACCATTTTAGATGGCAAGTTCCACCCATCGTGGAACAGAGGGATAGAGGAGATAAAAAACATCCGACCCAACTCAGTGAACTGAACAAGTAGGCTAAAAGGGCCTAGCAAAACATCTTATATTTTGCAACAGACGTACTACCTCAGGTTAGAAATGATTGTCGTGGGAACAAAACTTAGTACAATTTCCTTCACTGCTCACGCCAATCATTATGGATCGGAGGGAGTAACATTTTGTAGTGTTGGGCTGTGCAGGTGATAAAACCTAGAATTGGAAGAGAGTAGTAAAACTTTTCCAATAAACCTAAAGAACACATCTTAGGACAAACAACGAAGAGCAATCTCGTAAGTTGAAATCTCAAGCAAGTACTAACCTATTTTAGTTTCTTGTCACTTTACGGACAAGGAGAAGCCAATATAACCAATTCTGAGACCAAAATGTATTTATACTTTTATTTCAAACATACTACCTAGATTTGTAGCAGTGATCACCAGAGGTTAACTTACTCAATGAATAATATCAATTTAGAGAGAAATTGCTGTCTCTGTCCCCGTGCATGTAAGCCAACTCACAGCACAACAGGGCAAACAAATGAACAGTTACATTTCCACATACAATAAATTTTAAATAGGATTACAATATTTTCTACAAGCAATTCTGATTGCATATTACTGATCCCGAAAATAGAATACATGGTGTCCAAGAGTTCAGCACCTCAAACTCAGGCAGAAACTCCTGATTCATGCTTTATCTGGGAGTAACTAGAGAGCATGGTTGATCTTGAATTTGCTAACTCCACAATTAGTTCAAGTGCTACATGAAATAAAATATCAGTTAGATCAATATAAGGTTAAAGCATAGTGTGTTTTACTGTCCATGTTAGGAATAAAACCTGTTTCGAAGGACACTTGGGTTGTTCGTAATTTTGGAGACACCAACGCTCCGAAGACTGATAATGCTTTTGATCTTGCCCTTTGAACCTGAAGGGCAAAGAGAAAGGAAAATCAGTATCATTTAAGCGTCTTGGAGTTATACAGCTTTCAACTTTACGACACCAAATGTGGCAGCATTGTGGCACCTCAGTTCTTGCGCCGTTATTTTCATTGTTTCAAAATGAATGTGAAATTACGTATTTACTAGCAAACAATGTGAAACTCGAGTAGAATAATCACAAGGCAGAATAGCTTGAAAAAAGGATCTCAAACCTAAGTAAGACTATTATACGGCAATATATTTTTTGCTTTGATACTTCATTTAAAACTATGAACAGGTCTAGCATCCGGCATATCAGGGTGTCTTGGCCAGATTAATCACTCAATAACATAAACTTGGTTTAATTGACTTACACTGATTTAGTATAGCTAGTGCTCTATTTTTGATTTTTTGTTGCTTTTAAGCCATCAATCACCATTATCTGTGCTCTATTTCTATGAGTTCTATATGTTGCTTTTGCCATGAAAGAGAATAGGTTTTTTTGCACTGCACTTACCTGACTGTTACGGTCAACACCAGTAGAAGACTTTGCAGTAGTTGCATCAGATTCAGTGCTACCTTCTATTTGACAAAAAAAAATTGAAGGTGAAAAGGGAAATTAATCTACAAACATGAACACTTACAAAATAGAAATAACACATGTGCTAATACCTGGGGCAGCAGCTGCTCCTCGGTACCTTAGTTTTGGTTCAGTACTATCTTGCGCACTGACAACATCGCTGGAGTTTGATTCTTCTGGCATACACCACTTTGACAGAGAAAAATGTGGGCTTGACTCTGAAACACGATAGGAACAGCCCATTACTTGCACATGAAACTGTCATTATAACGATTTTGAGAAGAGATACAGACTATATGATTTATAAAAATTTACTAGAGATAATATAGATGATCGAATTTAGACTATCTGCTGGAGCCTGGAGATGGAAGAGATACAGATGAGAAATCTTTTAAATGATGGTTTATATGGAGATATAGAGGATGATATAGACTATCTGCCACATTCCATGAGAAAACGAGGATGATTGCGGTAGAAGCTCTGAGTTGTTGATAAAGGTTGTCAACTCAAATAATACGCAGGCGGTGGTTACCTGATGGTTGCAAGTCTGCAGAATAATCCAGTTGCAGCTTAGTGGCTGCAGATTGCTCTTTATGATCAAAGAGTGTACTCGAAACACGTGACGCACCCATCGAGTGACGAGCACTTGCCAGATCAAGCCAACCCTAGAAATAAATAAATCATTCATATTTACTTGAGAACTGCAACAGTACAGGGAAACCGTTTCTTCGGTACATCTTATAAGAGCACTCACACATTAGCTGCTGGAAATTGTCAAACAAAATGAGAAAACACAGATCCAGTTAAGTTTCTGGGCACTACCTAATGGTTGGTACCAATACAGCATTAACAGAATTATTATCAGAGCAAATGATCTTCTAGTCAGATACTGCCTCTATTCAGGCATTTAGCTAGACTCTGAAGAATTGTTCGGCTGCCTGATACATACTAGTACTACTGTAACAATCACTTCACTTGGAGTCAAACTGCTCCACAGATCAAGGGACCCTACAAACTACAAAGACCCCCACCAGAGACTGTAATTACTGGGCGGCGGACTGTAAAGAGGGCAATAGCCGGGGTGACGTACCTGGCGAAGAGTGGAGGAGAGCGAGTCCATCAGGAGGAGGTAGCCATCCGCCGAGTCCATGAATCGCAGGATCTCGTCATCGTCTCCCCCAAGTCCTTCCTCCGCTGCCGCGTTATCGGCATGCTCCCCCTGTTTCACTCGAGAAGCGGGTCCCATGTGCCGCAGCTCCTCCTTGTCAGGACCCGAAGGATTCGGAGGAATCGATCAAGAACTGGCAATAGAATTTAGGGATTTTGAGATAAATTTGGGGATAGATGAAGAGGAACACAGTACCAACTCACTAGTTACTCTAAGCTATGCCTAAGAGAAATGATATGGGTTCTTTCTTACTTCTCATTCACGACAGGAAAGGCATATATAGCCAGGTCGGTTCAGCAATTACATTAAGTAAAACATGAGAGGTAAAAGGCTAAACAAAGTGCCCATTTAACTGAAATACAACTAACAGTGATTAAGGCAGTATGCTAAATGACAGAAGCCGTTGGATAGCCGTCGATGCTGACCGTAGGTTACTCTCTGGTCCTCACATTCCTTCCCCCTTGAGACCCTTGTCCACGAGGGATGATATGAAGACACCTTCCGAAAGATGTTCTCTGTTCACGGTGGTAGGAACGTGACGATCCACAATTCCATTACCCATGCCATATTGATAGTCTGCAGGTTCTCCCTCTTCAAAGTTCTCCATGCTCTTGACAAGTGATGAGAAGGTATAATCAAGCATCTTGACATAAGATCCTCAACTACCAACTCAACGATTCTTTGAACCTGAGCTGCTAGCTTGCTACTGTCATCCTCAAGAACAATAGAGCATTGTATTGCTTGAGGTCTGTAAGCGAGTGATTCTGGATCCCAAGTCAAGCTGGGTATGGTATTATGTAAAAGCGTGCTGAGTTGAGGTGTATAACAAGTAATGTGAGCAGGCTGCAATAGGTAAAATATGTGTGCTAAATCCACTTGAGATTCAGTCATACTCAGAGCATGATGGCATGGAGAGAAGAAGCAGGCTGAGCAGAACTTGATCATTCTGCAGGTAAGTCGAGATATAACATGTCCCAAAATTCCAGGAAGTATCATGGCAGGGATTTGTTTCATAGCAGTAGAATGAACAAAGGAGAGCATCTCCTTTTCTTCCAAGACTGAACTGGCCGTGAAGTAACACATTATGTTCTCAGTATAATGACTGGACCACAATATTGTACCAGGCTCCCACACGTAAGAAGCACTAATACCTCCTGACTGATGTTGCCAAGCTGTTAAATCTGGAATATGTGTGCAAGACAATGGCTTATCAGTTTCACTCCGTAATATAAAAATATCCATCCAGCCGTATAAGGACATTTTAACTCCAAGACCCCATTGCACACGTATCGCGGAACTGATTGAGAATTCCCACAGACACTTCATCTGGCAATATTCAGTTTTGTAGTGCAAGGAACAGAAGTAATTATCTGGAGATGAATGTGTATCCCTTTGCAGCATGTATGAAGTACCATTGAGTACAGAGTTAACGCCATTTGGAGAATAATACTGGACGAAGGCTTCCAAAATAAGAAGTGACAGTTCAATTGTATGCTGGACGAACTGAACTTGATGTGGCACTGCCCATTTATCTAGTATCGTATCTTCGATTTTCAGAACACCAGGGTCAAATGTGTAAGTGGTATTTCTCAGTAGTATGAATGAAGTTTCAGTTATCGAGATGTGCCATGTAAACGCTGTCATTTTGCTAGAAGTATTTGCCATGAGCTCTTGTTCCGCAAAGCAATCTTCTGTAATTTTCAACCATTCAACATCTCTTATGGTCCATGTACTATTGCTTGTAATCCCATCATCTATGACCTGAATACCTGAATCCCACTGTACTTGTCTTCCTTTCTCAAGAAATAAGAAATGTTCTTGCTGGAGAATAATTATAGTAGAATGTGGAATCCAAGGAAAAATGTGAAGCTTTTTATGTGAGAACAAGTCTATGCCAGGATCCCATATACAAAGTGCACTGCTCAATGGTAACTGATACGGCAAAGTAAATCGGAATTCCTTGTCATTGTTCAGATCACAAGGATGTGTGGTATCGTGCTTGTTGATGAGCACATATTGCTTCTTTATATTTATCTCAGAGCTCTCATCAGCACAGTGCACGGTTGCTTCTTGGACACACAGTATAGAGGCAGCCTGGGTGCTCTTTTCGTTTGTGTGCTTGATGGACAAATGTATTGTACGACGCCTGGTTAACACACAAGGAAATCCCTTCATTATTGGGTTTTTCTAATTTGTTAAGCTGCATACACCAACAGTAGGTCTCTCAGGGCTAAATATTGGCTTGCTGAAGCACTTGGGAGCATGTTCACTTTCCTGTTGCTCTTCTTCAAACAAGTTAAAGGCATTATAAAGGAAATGCTCAAGTTCTTTGTGAATCTCTTGTTCCTCATGCTTCCTCTGCGCCTCTAGTTCCATTGTCTTCCTCTCTTCTTGGATATGCTTCAAATCTGCCTGCAGTTTCCTATAGAGGATGTGAATATCCTTCTCATTACTCCTT
Source organism: Poa pratensis (assembly GCA_947311845.1). NCBI lineage: Eukaryota > Viridiplantae > Streptophyta > Magnoliopsida > Poales > Poaceae > Poa > Poa pratensis. The sequence continues at coordinate 69,649,811 of CAMZMU010000107.1, read as the reverse complement.
TCATGGCATTCTTCGCTCTGGTTCAGGTTATCTTGTGCCTCATCGTATTTCTGTTTGGGAAAAGCTTGTTGTTCTAGACTCAGCTTTTTCGTTTCCGACAGCTGAGATTGCTGTTCTGGAGGAATACCGACCTGCATCTCATGGTATTCAGCTTTGGGTGGCACCTTCAAGCTATAACCAACTGTTCCATCATGAAGTGTTGGTTGAGTCTGTGTGACATGAGGCTTTGTGCTGAACACAGGAAAAGTACAGACACTCCAATAACAATCATCAGAAGCATCTGATGTCCTGAAACTAGAGCTGCAAGTTTCCTGGACATGATCAGGCACCTGGTATGCATGAACTTTCCAATAAGTGCTATCTGAATCATTGGACCCTACGGAGGCATTTCCGCAGCTTCTCTGGACGTGATTATAACCACTCCCTGGAGAAATTCCAGCTGCATATACTTGCTGATGACAACCACTATAAGCGTTGTTGTGCCATCCACTATAATCCCAATTGTTACTAGTGCCATTCGTCCGTATGAACTGAGGGAAACTTGATGCATAGCTACTCTTCTCAGACAGACCAACTGAAGGTCCAAATCTACAATAATGTCCCATTGCCAATGATACTACATACTGGACTGGGTTTGGGAAATCGGTTTACTCACCAAATCGCTGCCGATGCCAACACTTGTGTACTGCCGATGTAGATTGGCGAAATTCTAGGATTTGTAGCCCCACAAATCGGGAGAGGAGGGAGGGATGCGCTGGTCTACCGCCGCCCAACAGCTCCACCACCACGGATCAGATGAGGACGTAGGAATCCGCTTGTCTACCGCCGCCACAAACGCCCACGGCCACAGATCGGGAGGGAGAGAGGGATTTGCTTGGTACCACACCAGGGCGTCGTGCTCTCGATCTACTGCAAGCACCACCAATGGAACGATCCACCGCCGCCGTACACCACCAAATACCAACGACCACCACCGCCGATTCGCCACCTTAGCCGAGGAAGGAGCTAAAGCTCTGATACCTTTGTCAGGACCCGAAGGATTCGGAGGAATCGATCAAGAACTGGCAATAGAATTTAGGGATTTTGAGATAAATTTGGGGATAGATGAAGAGGAACACAGTACCAACTCACTAGTTACTCTAAGCTATGCCTAAGAGAAATGATATGGGTTCTTTCTTACTTCTCATTCACGACAGGAAAGGCATATATAGCCAGGTCGGTTCAGCAATTACATTAAGTAAAACATGAGAGGTAAAAGGCTAAACAAAGTGCCCATTTAACTGAAATACAACTAACAGTGATTAAGGCAGTATGCTAAATGACAGAAGCCGTTGGATAGCCGTCGATCCTGACCGTAGGTTACTCTCTGGTCCTCACACTCCTCCTCTGCCGCCGCCGCCGCCGCAACCATCAATCCGATTCCAGTCCAACCACGCCCAAACCCCTCTCGGTTCGAGGCTATGCGGCCGCAAGGTGGGTGTTGGGGTCAGAAGGTCGTTGCTGCGGGGAGCAACGGGTAGAGGCAAGCGAGCGCGTGCCCGAACAGGGAGATCGGGGAGGCTCGCGGTCAGCCGGGTTTGCGTTAAGGACAATTAACTGATTGTTTGATTGTTTGGATTTCGAGGTATATGCACCGGTAATACAACGAATTGCATTGTGCGTGCAAAATGGGAGTATACAACAAGTTCAAAAATAGGGTTAGTGGTCCAATATAACTTCTGACATGGGTGCAAAACGAGTCCAAGTCATTCTTGCGTCGACATGTGGTAGTATTAGGCCTCATTGTCGACCTGGTGCGTGGTAGAAGTTTTCATGGGCGAGGTCGGTGTGGATTCGATGATGGCGTGGTTGAAGGCAAGGTGGAAGACTCGATCTGCTTGACGCGTGCATCCTTTACCTGACACGCCAACCGTTGTTTTCACGATCCCACGAGAATCTCACTTTTGAGGAAACAAAAAGAGTTTATTTGTTTGGCATATCAATAAATTTAAACCGTAGACGATAAAGATTTCTCAAACTTTACTCATGGTGCGGCTATAAGATGGGTACATGGGGATCTCGGTGAGCTTATAGATGAGATCGGCCAGCTGTTTTAATATCTTGAGTTTAGACTATGGCGATTACAAAGATGTGTAGCGTCGGGTAGGTTGTGACTTGGAGCTTCAACATAGATGTGTCTTCATATATATACCCTTCAATAGATGTCCATGACTTATACGACTAAGGTTTCCTTTATGACTTGTGCGTGAAGTTTTGATCTTGTAGTGTAGTTTTCCTTTTAATGTAGTCCATGGCTGAGTCCATGACTTGTACGACTAAGGTTTCCTTTATGACTTGTACGTGAAGTTTTGATCTTGTAGTCCTTTTAATATAGTCCATGGCGAGGTAATCTTTTTAAAAATAGATCAAAATAGATCGACGGCCAAAGGAGTCCTTGAACGTCACGTAGTAGGGTTGAAGTGGTGCATAGTTGCATACCCATTGAACGTCACGTCGTAGGGTTGAAGTGGTGCATACCCATAGGGTTATGGCCTAAATCCACTTTATCTCCGACAGATAGTCCAATAATTCTTGTTTTTAAGACTTCTGAGCCAAGACTAAGCCAAGACTTTATGGCTTCGACATGAATAAGTTGTGCCACAGCTGGAAATTTAATTAAAAATGTAGAAAGGTTGTGAAGGGCATATTTCTCTAGAAGAAATTGGAAAGACAAAAGTAAACACATACATAAATACATAATGGAAAAAAGGATTTGCTCTTTGACACTTTTATCAGCTCATCGAAGTGCACCTCCTTGTGCACTTAACATGGACACCACTCGTGTAATGAAATATAAAATGAACCTGTCAAATGTTACTATTTGCTACAGCTTAGAGCCAATGTCTAGTGACTGCTGCTTGCCTAGCCTTTGTTTCTGTCCGCCTCGTAGCTGTCTTTCATTTTTCATCCTATGGATTGCAATAGCACGAATCAACAGAATAACCAACAACAGTCCTATCACTCATACCATATACATGGGCTGTACGTTTATCAACATATCCTATCGAGCATTGCAAAACAAATTAATGACGGGGTATTGTATTGGGCAACAGGGTCACCAAACCCAGCGATGTTTCTAGGCACGGACTTAATCTTTTGGTAGGTACCCATCTTGCTTGAGATACCACAGAGCCCCCTGTGCGGCATGCTCTTGTGCGGCCTTCTTCTGTGGCATAGCATCGCTGTAGCACTCTAAAATTGTCTCCGAGGGTCCCCTGATCTTAACAGTAACCTTATAAGTGAACCTGTGACAATTCACGCATTAAGTTAGCCGTGCATGTACGATCTCGCTTCCATAGAAAAATAATTGGTGTTCACAATGTTATGTAAAAATGTGACTGGACAACAACACGTCATATGCTTATGCTGCATTATGTGTTCAGCACACCCCAAGTCAGATATAATGCATCATAAAGAAGTAGCATCACGTAAAACAGTAACTTTACAAACGATATAACTGAACAACGTGTAGTCAATCCATAGCACTTAGGCAGTGTGCTACAGTGAACTCGAATGATGATTGTCTCTCCGCAATACCAGAATACCGCACAAATACGATTGCAAAGGAGACAGAACCTTGACCTTATAATTGATGGCCTAAACAAGTCAGATATTAATAAATATTCTTGAAACATTTGCCATCCAAAGTTTGGAATGCTGCGGCGCGCTTTACTTAAAGAAAGGAGTGCCTTGCCCAAGTTGTCCGCAATGTAGCCATATTGTTATGTTGTTTTGGTTTCAGACTATTTGTGCCTGTTGGCCTATGTGTAGAACTTAAGCTGGTATCCCCAGCAGGTGTGCTTGTAACTCTGCTGTTGGGGCTTTATTAATTTAATTTAAAGCCGGGCACGCTGAGCCTTCCGTCTAAAAAAAAGTTTAGTCCGCAATAAGCTTTTCCATGCTTAGCGCTAGGGCATGGAGCAAGCAAGTTCACTCTGGCCCTAAAACTGTCTAAGCCAGTGCTTAAATAAGGTGGTCCTTACCACCTTAAGCACTCTGCATAAGCTACCAAATGCTCAATACTACCACTTAGACAAAACTTGAGCTTGATAATGGAGTGTGCGCGTAACTTTCTGCTTAATCATCCTTTTTAGAGCAGTATCTGCAAACTAGAAACCTAGGTGCAAAACTGAAATTGCCACACTCCATACCAGGATAAAATACCAACAATAAATAACTTATATATGGACATTGAAAATGATGGATAAGAAATATATTTTACACTGAACTCTGTAAAAAACAGAGAGCCATACAGGGAGGTCATTTAATTGTAATTTGTAATTCATGCAAGTTAACCTCTGTTGTCCTTCAGTAAGTAGGTGAGCATACCTTCGAAGGTGGCTTGGCCCTTCTTCTTTACACAACTCAAATTTAGGGGTTTCCCAATAACTTGCAGCACATAATTCAAAAAGGAACGACTTTGCTGTTTTATGTACCATATCACCTACAAAGGAGGTTAAAAGTGTCATGACACTACCTTCATAATTAGAACAAAATTTGAAGTGTGAACAATACAACACAGTTGTACATCCAAATTTTTAGAAAACTCAATTAGATAAATCCATATATTTTGGTCCATTTTGTTGTCTCCCACACAATAATCATGTTGAATCCTCAATAAACTGTTGGATGGAATATGTTGCTTCTTTGTATGTAAAACTTTGTTGTAGAATGTTTGAACACTAAATTTACACCACAGATACTGTAATGCTTGAGTAATACCAAAGTCCGCAAAGGGACTTCCTATTTTCAAAAGAAAATAAAGTATAATCATGGTTAAAGGACAAAAAAATGGTTCGTTGGTACCAAATTTAGGTGCTCTTTACAACGTTACCAGGTAAGTGAAGTCAAAGTCGACAATTTGCACGTTTCAACAAGAGAATAGCAGTGCATAAAAGTACTAATTTATGAGATATAGCACTACCGTGATACTCCTTTTTATTGTTTTTCTGAGTTCCCTTCGGTAGACAGTCATTGTGCATTGCAACCTTGAGCTGATTATTTCTTTCATTACTGATATCATCCTTGAAAAACTTGGTATCTCCTGTTCTTTGGTTGGAGATTTTATATGTCCCGTCAACTGAAACTTCTGTATTATGAACCCTTTCTTTACATATCTGTAGACTCTTTATTTCTTCACACATGTCAGTCTCAACTTTGATTGGTTCTTCATCATAGCCTAGTAGTTCTGGTTCTTTCTTTCTAGCATCACGCAAACTCTCTTCCAGCGACTTGTTTTTATGCGTGTATCCATAATTCTGCAAGAACTCGCAAAAACAGTAGGTTGGCTCTGGCCTTTAAGAAACAGTATCATTCAAATTACCTCACATCACCATAACAAAATGAATATCCAATTTTTCAGAAAAAAAATAGTTAGCATAAGTGAACTTATATTGCTGAATTACACAACATAAATTAGTTATACATAAGATACAAAACACATAAAGATCAACAAAATGGAAAGATAGGACAAGACACTAAGCTTGTGAGCCGAGCAATGTTCCTCAAGAAGGATGACTCGGACTGAACAGCACAAGTTTGATAAGGGGACATATCTATTGGAGAGTCAGTATTAGGGAACATTAGAAGTTATAGTCTGATTCAATGTAAATAAAAGTTAGCTTGATTCCCTGTAGATTCTAACTGTATCCACTCTTTGTAGGTTATACTTTCAGACCATGTTCTTCTAATACAAAATGACACGCATTTTAATGCATGTTTTATAAAAAAGAGTCATAAATGCGTGTTGGAGACAAAACAAAAAGAGGCTGGCTATATCCATCTAAGGTTATGGGCCGGGTTTTAATCCACACACACAATTACACCGTCGTTGTTCCCGATCACACATCCTATTCTACCTTGTCAACGTCGTGAGGCTGTCATGGTGTAGTCATGGGTTGGTGGCAGCAGAGTAGAAGACCATCCACTCCGTCCCCATGCCGTGAAGCAGGGAACCTCCTCGGTGATCATGCTCACGGCTTGCTGGATCTAGAAGCATCGCAGCGCGTTCATCTTTGGTGGCGCAACAGCCCAACATCGCTAGCCTATTCAACGCGGTCAGGAGCAAAAGCAAGAGCGATGGGCATTGCGGACACAACAAAAGTCGAAGACACCAAAAATAGACCATGACTACAGAAAGTGCTTTTTGTGAACCCACCCGGAATGACTGCTACTTCACAATACTGTGGCAAGTTCAAAATAGAAGGTGAGGGAACCAAAACATACCTTCAGTTTACAAAGTGCTTCTTGTGCAGCCAACTTTCTAGCGACTTTTGAATTTTGGTTTGCTGCGGCACAACTTATCACCTCACTGTTTATGTTAACTTCCACTTTGACATGGTACTCTCCTCCGGCCTTCACAGGTTTGGGAAGGCCTAACTTAAGTTTATGACATTGACAAAGTTCTCGAATTTCTCTCATAGGATTCATGTGCATGTCAGAGAAGCTCAACACTGGCTTTAGAAGCATAAGCACTAGCTTCCACACATTGGTCAGGTCGAATCCTGAATCTAAAAGAACTGCAGCAACACAAGATTCAACAATATCACCAAGAACCTGCAGTAAAAGGATATGAGATTTTGACCATAAACAAAAAAGTTTTGTCATATGTGATTGCAAAGGAAATTCTAAAAGAAAAATCACCTACTAATTTTGGATGCGTCACACAGAAATCAAATGTATTAAATGTAAAACAGGTTATCAAAGAGGTGCAGAAGTTACAAGGATAACAACAATACCTTTGGACATGCTGGTTCTTCTACCAAGTCTTTTTCTGAATTGGGAAGTTTAATATAATTCTCAAACTTATTCACTGCTGCCGAAAGATAACTTGAATCCTTTATAAGATACTTATGGATACATTTCTGGACTGCTACACATGCAAGAGAATAATTATTGACAGCCCATGATTTTAAATCTGTTATTTGACCAGGTGTTAGATCAGGGTAACTTGAGTAGAGGTACGAGGTAATCAAATATTCTAAGACAGCATCTCCAAGAAACTCCAGTTTCTGATCAACAACAAAAATAGTCAGGTGAGCAAATTGTTGATAATCACATCAGTTCACTAATGATGATACAAGAAAAAAGAACTTCTGACCTGATAGCATCCTCCAGAATGTTTACTGAAAGAAGGATGCACAAATGCTTCGAGAATTAAACCCTTAAATTTGAAATTGTAACCAATTGACTCTTCAAGCTCAGCAACGTCGGTGTGGTTCATGAGAGATAAATTGATGGAGCTTCCATCTAATACTCTATAAAAAGATGAATCTTCAAAATCAACATCTATTCCCACCCAGTGAAGGAATGCAAATGCAGCTTTGAATCCACCTTCAACAAGAAATGCTCCTACAAGCGATTCAACAACATCCGCAATCGTCTTCCTGTGCAACCAATGATGCGACTTTGTACACCTCAAGCTGCAGTTTTCTTGTCTATCTGGGTTATTCTTCTGGTGTATACTCACTTCCGTGTCAGCACTGCAAACAACTTTACAAGGCCTTCCCAGTGCAATGAACTGTGTTGGTTCAAAGTGTTGGTCCCGTATGTATACCTAAGTTGACATACACGCGCAAAAGAAAAATACTTTATGTTATGCTGCAGAATTCATGGCAGCTACTTCACATGGAACATAACTCATTATCTCGTGTGGTGAAAAAAAAATGTAACAGAAACAAGAGTCAGAGAACTCTACTAAAATGTTAGAAAGCAGCTAAACATATTTGAAATAAGAGGATGTACCTAAATAGATCATAAGGACAAGCATAAATATGATGGCGAAGATAATACAAAACTCGTCAAGGTTATTATGTTACTATTAGTAGTGATTATTCCTAGTTTTGCTACGAAGATATTCATCATAATGAGGCTAAGGTGTAGTACATGGCTATCTTGTACACTGCCGACAGAGATGCAGCTTTAAGTTCAGTCCCAGAAGTCACATGGTGAGTCCTTTTAGAAAAGGCCTTATCTGGCAGATTGCAACTGATCTTGGTTTTCTTGTGGTAATTGCAGTTCCAATTATTAGCTATATCATGGAGGGCATCTTAGAAGACTTCATAGAGCACTGATTCCTCCTAAGGGTGGCAATTTGACCCAATGGGCACCCAACCCGAATCGGTAGGGAATGGATATTCATCTTCGCCCATGGGTGCAACTCGTGGGCGACCCGATTAGTCATGGGTCGGGCATGGGTACAAGACAATGCCCATGGCTTACCTGATGGGCAAACCGACTAATGATATTAATTTAAAATTTCATTTTATTTTACATCACATGTGAGTTAAAAATACCCCAAATGGGTAGGGTATGGATCTTCATCTTCGCCCATGGGTGCAACCTGTGGGCGACCCGATTAGTCATGGGTCGGGCATGGGTGCAAGTCAATGCCCATGGCTTACCTGATGGGCAACCCGACTAATGATATTAATTTAAAATTTTATTTTATTTTATCACATGTGGCTACAAGTTAAATATACCTAACATATTTAAGCATGACACGGTGTATACATATATACTAGTTATACAACACACAACCCAACCAGGTCACCCAAAAATATGACAAGGAAGCACACCGAATATTTTCTTGGCTGACCAACAACGGACATCTATAAGGCCGAGACAAACACAAGCATCTGCCCATCTCTATGCATTTTCTCCTTCCATTCACACCTTTCAGGATTGATGGGCCCAAATGAGTTGTATCCAGCCAAGAGTGCTGAAGAGATAGTCAGGTACTATATAAACCCACAGGGTATAATTAGAAGGATCTATTTCTTCTCTTTACCCATGGCCTCTCTCTCCACGACTCGATCTAGTTCCTCCCTACATGTTCCGGTCACGATCACAGAAATCAAGGCATAACATCAGGAGAAGATGAGCACACTGGACGTGGTCTATAGAACAGATAAAGATAACAGAACCCATAGGTAACACAAAGCTTAAAAGGCAAACAGATATTGGGATTACTGAAAACATTGTCTAACCTGCAAATTTCTTCTGATTGATAACTCATACAAATTTGAATTGTTCACTACAGCAGTACGTCTGCTGGTCAATTGCCCTTCATCAAGTCCTTCATATGAAATAAAGTTGTGACGTCCAACTACGTACTTCAAAAAAGCATCACCTAGTACTTCAAAGCGCTCCAAAGAGATCCTCTCCAAACACCTTTCAGTGGTAAGTGCTTCAAGTATCTGAAATAAATCAAAATTATTTGCAACGTGGATAGAAAAATTCAAACTACAAGTTCATCATGAAGAGTGCATGACTTACACCAAAAGCACTGATTTGAGAAGCCTCAGAGAATGAATACAACATGGCCTCCTTCAACTCAATAGCTACCAGCAGATTCTCTAACCGGCTCATCAAGGATGGTAATAAGGACAGTGAACTACATATGTCCTTTGAGAACCCAATTATCTTCATAGTGCATAGCTCTGGAGGCAACTCCACGAAGTGCTCCATCAATTCACGACCTTGTAAACAGAAACAACAAAATCAGAAAAGGTAACACCACCAGAAATACAATACCTGGATCAGGACCATATAAAGAATCACAACAGAGCAATATATTCCAAATAGGATTCAACAATGGCTTAAGAAGTCAAATTTCTTTTAAAATTGGCTAGAAGAGATTTTGTTTTGCCGAATTTCATAGGGGGGAGAGAGCAAAGAGATTTGCTCTCCGCTATGTTGTTTATTTTCACGCTGGAGGTGCTCAATGCCCTCTTCCAAAAAGCGGATGACTTCAGCCTTTTTATCCTACCCCCATGCTGGCATTCAGCACCCTATTGCGCTCTATGCTGATGATGTGGCATTGTTTCTATACCCTTCCAAGAGGAACTGGGACAAGGTGAACACAGTTATAAGAATCCCAATACAAAGAAGAATCCTACAATAATACAATTATCTCTCTAGCAGGGCATGGGGTCTGCGCACGAGTGTGAGCAAACGTGCACTCACCCCCATCGGCTGCTCCAGGGGGCAGGTCCAGCTTGCGCCGTCTTTTTTCCATGTGTTGTAAACTCGTAACAGGCTTCCGTTACAACTATTTGGGCATGCACTTGTCAATCAGGAAGCTGCGCAAGCAGGATTTGCAGCATCTCCTCCACAATGTTTTGGCCAAACTAGCAAGCTGGAAAACTTGCATGCTTTCACTTGGGGTAGTCGGCTGGTCCTCACCTTCTCCTTGCCGTCTACCATGTGATCCAGGCTTGGCTGGTCAAGCCAATTGACAAATGCTACATAGCTTTCATCTGGAAGGGGCTAGAAGAAGTGATGGGGGGACACTGCCTTGTGGCCTGGGATAGGGTATCCGCGCCTACGGAGTATGGGGTCCTTGTGAATGACCTGTTTTGTCTTTTGGGTATTGTACTTTCGCAGGGCATGCGATAGCTTGTGCTGTGACCCAGAGTTTTGTACTTATATCTTACTTCTCTTAATGAAGAGATACGTAAATGCTTCCTTGCATGGTCCGAAAAAATGCAGGCAGCCATCACAAAATATTTCTCACCTTATTGCAATTTGACCACTTGAGGTATTTTAATACTTGGTAACATAGTGATGTTTTCGTAAAGAAGAGCCTGAATCATCATAAAACAGTAAGTAAAGATGCTAGTTCTAAAGAGACAACAATTGTAACCTGTGGTCTCCCGAAGTCGGTCATGAAGCAAATTATGCAGGTTGAAGAGCTGCTTAGCGTGCAAGAGTGGCTGCTCAGGATGGGATAGATTGATTTGAAACCTGATTTGAACAGTACATAAGTTCATTAGAAAATCAATATAAGCAGTTAAACAGAAATGTCACAACCTTTCTTTGAAAAAAATTATTAACAAAAGTTGATTGTTTAACAGAGAAAAGGCTGCCAGGGGAGATTGGGATCAGTTCGCTCATCTCTACCACCAGATGGCACTATCAAAGTGAATGTGGATGCAGCCTTTAGAGCAAATGAATGTACAGCTGCATCCTGGGTAGTAGCACGGGACCATAATGGTCAACGCGCAGGCGCTACGGCTAAGTGGTATGACTCGGCGCTAAATGTGCTTACTACTGAGGCTTTGGCATATGTAGAGATGGAGCGCTTCTGGCCCAATCCCTCCAGGTGCAGCATGTCTTGATCAAAACAGATTGTCAATATTTGATCCCACTGTGGAAGACAACAGGAAATCACAAGGCAAGTATCCTGCTGATCCTGAACCAGATTCAAGAGCTAAGCGAGATTTTTACTTTTTCGATATCATTAATGTATTCCGAGATGCTAATCTGGCTGCAAACTCCTTAGCGAAATTAGCATCTCCGGCTGAACTCGACTGTGCCTGGCTATTCTAGCTTTACGCCTCTTCTAATTTTGTCACTTGTGGTTTTGTTCTAGTATAAAGCAAAGACGCACAGTCGGATGCATGTTATAGATCAGGATGGGAATGGGCCAGGTTGACCCGCTGGGTCACTGAACCGGCCCAAACTTTTGAGGCTGATGGGTCGCGTGGGTCGACCTCAAGCAAGATTTGGGTCAGCAGGGCCGGCCCAGCTCATACTCTCATGTCTCGCAACAGCTACATCCTAGTGGTCGCACGCCGATCTCTGGCATGCCGGCGACGCTGCCTCCAGCTCACGCCCAGCTCGTCATCCTGGGGCTGTCCCGGTGCTCATCCTGCTCGCTGGCTACCCTTCATCTGGTTCGTTTCCTCCCTAGTTCTACTAGAGCCATCGATACGTACATGTGGCACTAGTCAATATTGCTTCAGTCTCATGTCAATATTAGCAGCAGCGGATGGTTAGTTGCATTCGTCCCATCCATGCATGGATGCATGTACAAGCCCTGTACTTGTTTGCCTTGAATCTCCGTATAAAATGTTTGTTACTCCCCACCTCCTACACTACTACTTCATTAGCATTTAAATAATCTATGGTAGTGGCGATAAATCTTCCTAACTGCTGGTCGCGTTTTTCCCAATTCTGCCGTTCCGAGTACCAGACCTGCTCCAGCGTCTTGTTCTTTCTAGTAGAAAATAATTCAGAATTATCACCCGGGCCAACAATAGAAAGCAACACCCAAGTTTCTAAAACTTAAAATTTGGGTCGACCCAAAATACCCATCGGGCCAACGAGGCCACTACTATTTTTATTATGGGTCGACCCATGGCCCCTTAAATTGGCCATGGGGCCACGAGGGCCTGGTCGGCCCATTCCCATCCTGAGTTATAGAAATAAAAAAAGCTACCTTACAGGTGCCAGTGTTTACATGATTACAGCCAACCTAAAAATTAGATGCAATGAAGGGACATAGAGTTGTGAATACTTAATGCGTATCTTCTTATTAAACGGGAGTTGGTGGTCGTGGTCGTTCATCCCACTTTCCCCATCCCCTCGCCATGATCACCCAAACTCATTAGGCACCGTTAGATCTAGTCTGCCCCAATCACTCATCCTAACCTCCCACACACCACTCTTCCCCGCAAAAATACCTCATCCTATTTACCCATGGGAAGGGAGGCAAGAAAGATTTTTTTTTTTGTCTCAGATTGTAAGGCAAAAAAATATATATATATATATATATATATATATATATATGTGTGATTTGATTTCTGTTTGGGAAGGAAAAGAGCAATCAGGTAAGTTCAGAAACAACGAACAAAAGGAAGGATTATTTCGGTGGAAAAAACATACACAACATTTATATGCTTCTTACAGGGATTTCCACTGGGGTGCTCCAGTGATATTATATATTTGATTTATATGGCCTACTTTTCATAACATCAAGTAGATACACATTGCCACAGTACAATGAAATTTTATAACATTAAGTACAATACATAGCCAAGCTTAAGATGGACGGCGCTATGTGAGCTTGGTTGTGTAGATATATATGCCCTAGTGAGTGCTAATCATGGTAGCAATGTAAATCTAACTGTAAGCCACGAAGGGGGAGTGCAAATAATATTTCTGCTTATTACCTTTCCTTGTAATGTTCTTCATAAGTTGCACCGCTGTACTCACTTCTAGCATTTAGTTCGTCCAGAATGCCACCAATGACGAAAAATGTATTATTATGGGGAGCAAAGATTAAACTGCCAACTACATCCGTTCTACTGTAGATATTATCAAGAAGCCTTAAAGACTCATCTGGCAAATATGATCCATTGACAGAAAGACCAGTTGGATTTTTAAAAATCGGCGATGATAAACAGCGTTCAACTGTTGGCCAGTCAATCATAAATATATCACCATATAATTCCTGCTTGATTGGAAGCAGCAGGTAAAATGATGAATTAATCTGCAGCGTTTCACCATTGCCCAACATAACATGCGATGCAGTGAACTCAGATCTGTCCAAAAGAATTTTCAGAAACATTTCTTGGAAATTGCGTGCAAGCACCATCTGACAAGAAAAAACAACATTTTAGATGACATTCAAGAAAAGATCATGTGTTAGCATATGAAAGGATGAGCAAGATGTGCCTGTTCTTCGTCAAATGATATCGTTCCTAAATGTCTCATTCCTGCTTTCACAATCCTGCCACGAGCCAGATGCAGATCAACCTCCAACTTTTCAGCTTCTGTAGGAAGGGGATTGATCACAAAAAGACCAAATATCCGATAGTGTCTATCTGCTGGTATGGGAATAAACTGAACATAGTAGAAATGCAAATTCAATAGAAAGTCGAGTTTGCATCTTGAAGGTTTGAGAACTGTGGGAGTTAGCATCTCATGCAGCTCTTCTCTTTGATCTTCTGAAATATGGAAACAATAGTCGAGCCTTGAGCCAAATCACTAGTATTCTGGCATTATAAGAACATGTGAGTCAACCATACCTTCATGATTGTTGCTTGTTGAACCATTTGTTGTTGATACCTTGTTCTTTCTTGAACCTGAACCAGGCAGGAGAAAATCTGACAAAGCACCCAATTCATGAAGTTTCATGCATGCTTTTAAGCATGCATCCCTCTTAGCCTCATCATTCGATTGACATGATTGGCCATCCACTTGACGAAAAGCAGCATTTGGTGGGAGAATTACTCGGCAGATTATTCCTTCAGTGTCATCAATGTAGATGAACGCCGGGGAAGGATTAAAGAACCTTCAAGAAGTTGGAGTTATATTAGTATAACAAAGAATTGATGAATAAAGCATGGGCATTAAAGGGTTGATGAACACAACAGCCCTTACATACATATCCTTGGGAAGGTTGTAGCAGTAGCGATGTAGTAGAGATACACTGCAAGCTGTGCTAATGGAAGCACCAGTGTTATTCACTTGATAAGTGTTCTCCTCAAGGTACTCAAACATATCATTCGAAGTTCTGACATCTATCTCTCCATTCATAATGATCTCACCATCAATATAGTCATTAAGCAATTTTTCTTGAGAATGATTTCCCCTGGTTGTATCAGAATGAATAAGAACATGGACATAATTCAAGGACTAAAATACATTCGACTCTGTATTAACACCAATTGCCAATCTATGTAATGGAAAAAAATCACCTCTCCAGAAGAACAACATATTTAGATTTAGTCATCCGGGCTCGTCCCCTGGACTGGATAAAACTAGCAACAGTTTCTGGAAGATCAAACCGCACAACAAGGCAACAAGTCTTAATGTCAAGACCCTCTTCACCTACGCTAGTAGCAATCAAAAGATTAACCTGCAAACAGCAAAAGCAAAGGAATTGTATGGAAGAAGTACACTAGATATAGAACTATACAGCCAAAATTAGATTCGAGTGGTCTGTGGCAACTAATTTACTACATACTGTACATTACTAACTTAGGAAAAATAATATCATAGGCCCAAGCCCTATGCTGCACAACTCCGATCCAGGTTGAACCCTGCTGAAGTCAAAACGACCTACTAAGATCCTATGGCATTACTATCCGTAATCTAAAAAAAAACTATAAAAAACAAGAACCAATCTTTCTGTCTGTCCCGTGTGAATCGTTGTAACATGGTAAGTGCCTGCTCACTCAGCCGTTGCAGCATTGGAGCTGACTAACATCACTCTCAAAAGCTTATACTTCTGTACTAGAGTTCCCCCAAGAGTTGGCTAAAATTGCTGATTCAACTAGTGGATCACAGAGTTTGAGTACGCTGGTCCGAGATGCTGTACGCCAACCAGCTATATTCATAATTAGGCGCATTAATGTGAAAGAAAAAATCCACCTGGACAAAAAAGAAGATCTGTACAAGCCACCTAGCTATGATAATCCTCCCAGGCATGCTAAATTTTACCCACTTCCTCATAAAGAAAAAGCAGATCAAGAATAAATGCTGTGATACATTCAAAATAGATATCCAAAGAAAACTTTGTATTGGCTTCGGAAGAAATCGTGTAGAAGGCATGCAATGCCTAATTAGTATACCTTGCCAGAAGAGAACTTTTCAACAATAGCATCCATCTTGTTCCTTGACATGTTCTTTGGATCCGAGTGGCATCCCACAAGGAACTCACATTTCCAAAAATCAAGGCATTTCAGGTTTTGGAGGACACGTGTTATTGCTCTTGCGACAGTTATTCTTTTCACGAAAACCATGCACTTCGTGTTTTCCTCTATCCTGCTTATTGAAGAAACCAAAGCAAATAATAACGATGATGAGAAGAGACAAATGTTGAAACTTATTCTGAAGAGGTTATAATTAGGATGTTCGAAATGTGGTTTTCAGTTGGATTTCTTTCCTCATTTTTATATTTTCATGTGGAAACAGCAGCCCATGGAAAGTGATTACTGTTACCCTATAAGTAACAAGGATTTCGTTACACACTACATTAAGTGCAGACACTCCTGTACCATAATGTGTCTATACAAATCCTAAAGCAGAAAGAATATTACAAAAAAAAAAGATAGTAGCACTGGCGACTACGCTCACCTGTATCCTGAGAGAACATTAATAAGAGCTGTAAATTTATTTGAGAAGAAAGGTTCTTCTAGCATCTCTAGATCAAATGAATCATCATGGGTACCTAGAAAGCACATCTTATCAGATTCACGCATTGCTAGTCAGAAAAATATATATTCATTCAAAGTGGCACTTATTTCCAATCAGAAGCCGTATCTAAATGTACATGACATCAATTACTCCAGTACCAATCACTATTAAGGAAACTAGAAGCTGTCCCAAGTTCTGGTTTTCTAGCAGAAAATCCGGCGTGCTTTTGCACACAACGAAACACAAGTACAAAACCTCACAGATAGAGCATGTTTATGTGTAAATCTACTGATAAGCCATTGCACCCAAGGCCACATGGCATGCCACACCCCTAACTCCCTAAGTACTGTTCTTCGCAAGTAATGACGTGAGAAATCTGTCAGTCCCTGTCTTAGCCCACAGAGCTTCCTCTGCACGGTAGTGCCTAGCAGCGTAGCAATGTTGGGCCTTGCACCATTGAAGACCCCAGGGTTTCGCTACTTAAAAATGTCAACAAGGATAAGCCTTTTCTTTGCAAGGATGGAGTGGATTCAACAGCCGATTTCAACCATCCTAAACTCCTTGTCAATGGGTGGAGGTTACTTTTGCAAATATAATTCAAAATGTCAACAAGGATAAGCCTTTTCTTTGCAAGGATGGAGTGGATTCAACAGCCGATTTCAACCATCCTATAACTCCTTGTCAATGGGTGGAGGTTACTTTTGCAAATATAATTCAAAGATTTTGTTCACAAATATTGATCTTTGGAAGTGCCACATAATATAGTCCAAACACCTCCACAAGCGCAAATCTCAATCCATCACCATCTCCAAACGTTTGAAAGCCAAGATCTAATGGTGGAAACATGTGAAGTCCTGATGTTGACTACTCCAGTATGCTCCACAAATTCTCTAAGAACAGACCATGTGGGGTATAGGGAAGGATTATATGAGGCAAGCCTTACCCCTGCACAGTGCAATGCAGAGAGGCTGCGTCAAACCCAGGACCTCTCGGCAGAAGTGGGGAGTTCCCACTGCGCCAGGCCTGTCCTTCTTTGACTAGTTTTTTAAGGGGAGTTCTGTAAGATCTAATGGTCATTTTGGATGATAAGGAGTTCATATTTCTCTTATGCTACTCTCTTTCTGAAATTCAAATTATGATTCAAATAGTGAACAGCCAGACCCCACATGGCATACCACACCCCTAACTCCCTAAGTACTATCAATCCAGCCTAACCAGGATCATTTGTTGTCAAAATACTCGAAAGTATTTCCAATGCCAGATCTTATAGGGAAGGTTGGCCAGATACATGTATGACCTAACCCAGGGGTAAAACGAGCAGATCAAGGTGAACTTGCAAAACAACTCACCGTCTAATATGTTGCAACTCAGAATAGAAATTGCTTTGTTTAGGTAGTGATGTTTAAATCTTTTAGAACTGCCGTTGGTGTCGACCTCCTTTTGTTCCAATTCATCACCATCAAATGACAGAAAAGTCCTTGCAGCCTGCGCTAAAATCAAACAAAATGAAAGTAACATATGTGTCACGTTATCTTAAAATGGTATAGTCCAAGGCAACAAAAGAAACCTGACATCTCTACTCGTACAACAAAGGAGAAAACAACCAAGAAAACTAGCAGTGTCAACTGTGACAGCTAGACAAACAAAGGGTTATGATGTCCGCAGCTCCAAATTTGATGCCAAGACCCAAAAGACTAGAGACCGGAGCTTTATACTGATATTTGATCCGCATCTCCAAATTTGATGCCAAGACCCAAAAGACTAGACACCGGAGCTTTATACTGATATTTGATCCGCAATCCATTTGATACATCATGTTCCTCATGTTAAAAGTTACTTGGATTTATTTTCATAGCGGCTTTACTGTTTATTGTTGCCATGATTTCATTGTTCCACGGGTCATTTATTCTGCCAACATTTTTTTTTATTATTCTACACAATACACATGAATCTTAATATTTTCCTCGAATCAGTGGAATATTAACTATAAAGAGCAATTCTCTAGAACTAATGGAACGCTAGCTAATTACCCATGTGCTGATACGTATCAACAAATTAGATTGCCTCAGCATTGTTAGAACAGGGCTGTTAGCTGTGTGTAGTTACCATATTGTATAGGGACTTCTTTGCTTATTTCCCTCATGTACATGTTCTGGCTGTGTGCCCCGATACTCAATAGAAGCTCATTTCATAACATGGTATCAGAGCTAGGTTTCCCTGCCGCCGCCGCCGCCGGTCGCCGCCGCCGCCGCTGCCCCCTCCCCTCTCTCCATCGAGCCTCTCCCTCTTCTTCTGTTGCTGGTAGCTGCCGCCGCCGCCGTCGTTCCAGGCCGCCGCTGTTTCAGGCCGCTGCTGACTGCCGCCAATCTTCAAGGCCGCCGCCGCTGCCGGCCGCATTTCCCGTCGCCGGCCGCCGTTCCAGGCCGCCGCTGTTTCAGGCCGCTGCTGCCTGCCGCCATCCTTCCCGTCAGCCGTCGCTGCCGGCCGCATTTCCCGAGCGCCTGCTGGAGGATCGCTGCTGCATCGAGAGGCCCTGCAAGCCCCTGCTGAAATGGCGTCCTCCACCACCACCGGTGCTGTCCCAGTCCCCCGATGTCCTGTTATCTTCAACGGACCGAACTACAGGGACTGGGTGCAGCACATGAAGCTGCACATGAGGGGCCAGCGGGTCTGGGAGTACCTCACTGGTACTCTGCCCTGTCCTCCGCTGCCCTCTCCTCCAGCTGAGGCTGTCTTCCCTGCTGATGCTGATGATACCAAGCAACGTGAGGTGCTCGATGCCTTTGAGGAGGCCACTGAAGGGTATCAGAATCAGCTCCACCTGTACAAGAAATGGACAGATGATGATGCTCGAGCCTCTGCTATCTTGGTGTCCAGCATGGATGTTGATCTCACCATGGATGTGGTGGCCCTTGCAACTGCTCACCAGATGTGGGAGCACCTTCGCCGTCGCTATGAGCCTACGGGGGGATGCCATGTATCTCTCTGTTATTCGTCAAGAGCAACAACTACAACAGGGAGATGCCACTGTGGATGACTTCTACAGGGAGATGTCGGCGGTGTGGCGCCAATTGGACTCTCTGGGAGCTGATGTTTGTCGCACATGTCAGTGTTGTGTGCGGCAACAAGCTAAGCTGGAGGTTCGTCGCCTATATGACTTCCTCACTCGCCTCCGACAGGAGTTCGAGCCGAGTCGTGCCCAGCTGTTGGCACGCCATCCTCGGCTCTCTACTCTGGAGGCTCTTGCTGAGGTACGTTCTGAGGAGCTGCGCCTACGCAGCACGGGCATGGTGACGTCATCTTCAGCAGTCCTGGCTGCCCGCACTTCACCACCACCGCAAGGTGTGCCTTCTCCTGCACCGGTGGCAGGGGCCTCCACTAGAGCTTTCTGCACCTACTGCAAGCAGGATGGTCACATGATCATGGAGTGCATCAAGAGAAAGAAACAGAATCGCCGTGGTGGCCGTCCTCATAAGGACTCAGGAGACTCCTCTAATTCGAGTTTTTCTCGCGAGGGCTCCCTTGAGAAGGTTCACCAGGAGATGCTCACCTTGCTGCGTCGCCTTGCTGCTTCTGCACCCTCCTCAGGTTCTGCTGGTTCTGCTGGTCAGACGTCTGGTTCAACACCACACTCCTCTTCAGGTACATCCTTGCCCTGGATTCTTGATTCAGGGGCCTCCTTCCACATGACACCACACATACATCACCTTAGTGATGTCAACTCTGTACCTTCCCCACTTATGGTTCAGACTGCAGATGGAACTTCTCTTCCTGTTACAGCAAGAGGGACTCTTTCAACATCTTCTTTTCATGTCCCTGCTGTTTCTCATGTTCCTAAACTGACTATGCAACTTATGTCTGCTGGTCAACTAACTGATGTGGGTTGTCGAGTTATTCTGGATTCTGACTCTTGTTGTGTTCAGGATCGTCGTACGGGGACTCTGGTTGGGATCGGTCCCCGGCGCCATGACTCTCAGCGCCTTTGGGAGCTCGACTGGCTGCGCCTTCCTTCCGCTGCGTCCTCCAGCCAGTCGGACATCACCACCCCGTTTGCTTCAGCTGCCACTTCCACCACATCCTTCGCTCAGTGGCATCATCGACTGGGTCACATTTGTGGCTCTCGCCTATCTTCTCTGGTTAGGAGTGGTGTTCTAGGGTCTGTCTCTGGTGATAGTTCACTAAATTGTACGGGTTGTAAGCTTGGCAAGCAGATACAACTCCCCTATCCCTCTAGTAATTCTGTATCTCAACGACCTTTTGAACTTGTTCACTCTGATGTATGGGGTCCTGCCCCCTTCGTTTCGAAAGGGGGTCACAAATATTATGTAATCTTCATTGATGACTTTTCTCGCCACACTTGGATTTACTTTATGTCATCTCGCAGTCAAGTGCTTCAAATTTACAAGTCCTTTGCTACCATGGTTCGCACTCAGTATGATTCCTCTATTCGAGTTTTTCGTGCTGATTCGGCTGGCGAGTACCTATCTCGTGCGCTTCGTGGTTTTCTTGCTGAACAGGGCACCCTTCCTCAGTATTCCTGTCCTGGTGCCCATGCTCAAAATGGGGTGGCTGAACGCAAACATCGCCACATCCTTGAGACAGCTCGGGCTCTTCTTTTATCTTCTGCTGTTCCCCCACACTTCTGGGCTGAGGCTGTCTCTACTGCTGTCTATCTCATTAATATTCAGCCTTCCGTTGCTCTCCAGGGGGGATACCAGTTGATCATCTAGGTGATGGCCCAGCTGATTATAGTGGTCTACGTCTTTTTGGTTGTACCTGTTATGTTCTTCTCCACCCTCATGAACGCACCAAATTGACTGCTCAATCTGTTGAATGTGTTTTCCTCGGCTACAGTTTAGAGCACAAGGGTTACCGCTGCTGGGACCCTATTGCTCGGAGACTGAGGATCTCCAAAGATGTCACTTTTGATGAGTCTCGCTCCTTCTATCCTTGTCATTCTTCTACTGCCACCACAGAGTCGTTAGTTGAGCCTCTCTCTTTCTTGACTCTACCTGATTCTCTACCTTCACCTTCACCTGTTAGGTCCCCTCCTCGCCCTTTACCTGTATCTGCTCATGACCGTCAGCTTACACAGGATGAGTTTTTTGTTCCTGGCTCTCCTACCTCGGTTGAGCCATTCACACTCTCTCCATTTCCTTTTACCTACTCCCGTCGTGCTCAGCACCCCTCTCCCTCTGATGCACCACCTTCCGCTTCCACTCCTTCCCTGTTGGGTCCGGTTCCTTCAGGGCCACCTACTCCCCCCGCTCCTCGATATAATCTGCGTGATCGCAACACTCTCAAGCCTCCTGCCTTCTACGCTGCTGCTGCTGCTACCACTATTGTCGAGCCGTCTACATATCGTGAGGCGGCTTCTCATCCTGAATGGCAGCATGCCATGGTAGAGGAGATTGCTGCTCTTGAGCGGACAGGCACTGGGACCTTGTACCCCTGCCTACAGGCGTTAGACCCATCACTTGCAAGTGGGTCTACAAGGTTAAGACACGTTCAGATGGTTCTCTCGAGCGCTTCAAAGCTCGTCTTGTTGCGCGTGGCTTCCAGCAGGAGTATGGTCGTGACTATGATGAGACTTTTGCTCCAGTTGCTCACATGACCACTGTTCGCACTCTGTTGGCTGTTGCTGCTGTTCGGCAGTGGTCCA
Source organism: Poa pratensis (assembly GCA_947311845.1). Taxonomy (NCBI): domain Eukaryota; kingdom Viridiplantae; phylum Streptophyta; class Magnoliopsida; order Poales; family Poaceae; genus Poa; species Poa pratensis. Next base: position 69,628,183 of record CAMZMU010000107.1, on the reverse strand, counting down.
TCTCTCAATTGGATGTCAAGAATGCCTTCCTGAATGGTGAGCTGCGGGAACTTGTCTATATGCAGCCGCCTCCTGGATATACTGTCCCTGATGGCACTGTTTGTCGCCTTCGGCGCTCTCTTTATGGGCTGAAACAAGCTCCTCGTGCCTGGTTTGAGCGTTTCTCCTCTGTCATCACAGGGGCCGGGTTCTCTGCTAGTGCTCATGACCCTGCTCTATTTATTCACACTTCTGTTCGTGGTCGCACCCTTTTGCTCCTCTATGTGGATGACATGATTATCACGGGGGATGATCACCAATTCATTGATTTTGTGAAGAAACGTCTCCATGAGCAATTCTTGATGACTGATTTGGGTCCTCTTCGCTATTTTCTTGGACTTGAGATCATTTCCTCCCCCGAGGGCATTTGTCTCTCTCAAGAGAAGTACATCCAGGATCTTCTCACTCGTGCCTGCCTTACTGATCAGCGCACGGCTGACACTCCTATGGAGCTTGGTCTTCATCTTCGTCCTGGTGAGTGTGAACCCCTTGCAGATCCCACTCGCTACCGTCATCTCGTTGGGAGCCTTGTCTATCTAGGCATCACTCGCCCTGACATTTCTTATGCTGTGCACATTCTGAGTCAGTTTATCTCAGCTCCCACTCAACTTCACTACAGTCACCTTCTTCGTGTTCTTCGTTACCTTCGTGGGACTGTGACTCGTCGCCTATTCTTCCCTCGCTCCAGCTCTCTTCAGCTGCAGGCCTACTGTGATGCGACCTAGGCCAGCGATCACACTAATCGCCGCTCTCTCTCTGCCTATTGCGTTTTTCTTGGCTCCTCTCTAATTGCCTGGAAGACCAAGAAGCAGACTGCTGTATCTCGCTCCAGTGCTGAGGCTGAGCTGCGTGCTATGGCGTCGGTGACTGCTGAGATCACTTGGCTACGGTGGCTTCTTCAGGATTTTGGTGTTTCCACTGCTGCACCGACCCCTTTGCTCTCCGACAGCACTGGGGCGCTCAGCATTGCCCGTGATCCTGTGAAGCATGAGCTCACCAAGCACATCGGTGTTGATGCCTCCTACATGCGTTCTCAGGTGCAAGAGAGGACCGTGGTCCTTCAGTTTGTGCCCTCGGAGCTTCAGCTTGCTGATTTTCTGACAAAAGCTCAGACGTGGTCACAACACAGCTTTTTCCTGTCCAAACTCAGTGTCCAAGATCCCCCTTGAGTTTGAGGGGGGGTGTTAGAACAGGGCTGTTAGCTGTGTGTAGTTACCATATTGTATAGGGACTTCTTTGCTTATTTCCCTCATGTACATGTTCTGGCTGTGTGCCCCGATACTCAATAGAAGCTCATTTCATAACAAGCATGTCTAACCAATGCTATCTTTCTCTATGTGACATCCTTGGCTTTGTCTCAGTTCTCAGCTGAGCTTCGTCTTGGGCAGGATTCAGAGTCATTTGCAGGTGAGCAGCACCTTGGGTAGATTTGAACTTTTGAATTGGGAATCAGAAGATGAGAAGGGAAGCTAGTGGGTAGGGGTGTAAACGAGCCGAACTCGAGCGAACATACACCAGCTCGGCTCGAGCTCGACTTGCAATTCGAGCCAAGGGATGAGCTCGAGCTCGCCTCGCGAGCCAAAATGTAGGCCCGAGCTCGGCCCATCGAGGGCTTGCGAGCTTAAACGGGCCTATTCTGTTAACGCCGCGTGCTCGGTATTTAACGCAAACGCGTGATTTAGCAATTAGCATGGTCCTCGACCCTTTCTTACAGACAGTGCTCCAGCAGCAATCTTGCCCGTCTGGCGAGGTGGTACTAAAGAGCGGATCAGTTTTGCAGTGCGTAACGCATGTGACTATGGGCTATACAAGGCAGCGAAAGGAGGTTTCACGGGCCAGGACAATAAAAGTAGAGAACCTGTGGATCGCTATATGGCCTGCTTATTTCCTACGAATGGGCTTTGTCGTCACTTGTGGATCGTAGTTGATCATGCACTCGACTCGTATCTTTACCTATGCATGAACGTGCCCAAGATAAGCGATTGGACTTGCACACTGCCGAGCTTCATCAAGCAGTTCGAATTTGGCTTGTCAAGCTCGCGAGCTTGTCCTTAGGCTTGAGTTCGGCTTGCTAACCTTCCGATCCGAACTCGAACCAAGCTCTTAGCGAGTCAAACTCAAACAGTTTGTCGAGCCCGAATATTTTTGACAGCCCTACTAGTGGGGTCACCGCAAAGGCATAACCGTTTTGCGAAATTTTGTGACACCCCATGTCAGAAAGGAGAATGAGAACAGACTGTCGCCAATGATTGACATCTTTATGAAATTACAGATTTCAGATGAATGATGGAACACTCCCCATTTATTGTTATAACACCAGAAGAACCAACCAAAACATTTCTTGCAAAACAAGGGAAGTCAAGACCACCCATGTATGAACCACTTGAACATAGCACCCCAAAATCCATTCAGAACATTTGTTACAAACTAAGTGAACATCGCCTATGAATCATAGGTAGAAAAATTCACGAAAAAGTAGTATCATTTTCTATTCTCAATTACATTTTCTTAAGACCTACTCCCTCCGTCCCAAAATGTAAGGCGCCCATGATTTTTGCTAGTCAACAAGTACTTGGACTATGGTTTGTACTTATCCTATAGTCAACAAAATTAGTACAAGATATATGAAATGAAATATTTTTGCAAGAAAAATGCAACGATGAGGCGCCCTTGATTTTTGCTAGTCAACAACTTACAACTTGGACTATGGTTTGTACTTATGCTATAGTCCACAAAATTAGTATAAAGATATATGAAATGAAATATTTTTGCAAGAAAAACGCAACGATGCCATTTATAGATAACCAATTCATATAATTTGGCATGTATAAGGGGTCAAAATAGTGCATCAAAGACCACGCAAAATAAAGCATGCATTACATTTTGCACGGAGTCCTTATCTTGTATTTAAGCTCCCAAGATGGACACTTTCCCGTAAAAGGAAGGAAGAGCGTCATATAACAGCTATCAAGCACTCCCCAAAAAATTTGACTAACCGGCAAACTAATGAAAAAAGATCATTGTAACATAAAGTAAATCAGACAAAAAAAGACTTGATATTTCATTATAAATAGATGATAAAACAGTGACAACTTACTTGTAGAGCTCCAAATGAACCAAGTTCTTGCAAACAGAAAATTAAATTTTCATGCAACCTCCATAGAGACTTTAGTTTCTTCTGAGAATCCTTGAAATCATATAGGCTCTTACGTAGTATGCCTTCACTCTGTTTCAAACTCATACAAATAACAAAAAGGAGACAGAGAAGAACAGAAAACATAAGCTTGTGTCAATTGAAATAACAATAATCCACTGTATAGCAGAACAAAACTTCACCTCAAGCTTCGAGCCATCAAGTTCTTTGTTGTAAGTTACAATAAGGTTAGAGTGAGTAAGTGGGCCATACGTGTACACCTCCATATCAGGAAAAGCAATCACACTTTCCAGTTCTGTATTATCAACCGAACAGACCTAACCAACACGAGAGAAGTTTTGAGCCAAATGTCAATAAACGATATTCCCAAATCCCAGCAGATCTTAAAGAGAATACTAGTAGTCTGTACCTTTGCATGCAGTAATTCCTCGAGACTGTTGATACATTTGGTGTAATTAAGCTTATTAGATCCGCCTGTCATGGAAAACTTTAGACATTTATACGGTCGAAAATGGTAAAAAGAATCTTACATGTGCTCAGAAGATGTAACAACTATAGCCAACTCTGATACTACGGCAGTAGAGAAAGAACATACAGTAAGCAACACTGAGGCCAACCGTATATTATAAGTTGTGCAGTGTTGGTCCAACAACCATTTTCTGACATCCTTGATAACAGTTGTAGCATTTTATATTAATCTAAAAAAATGTGCCCCACTTCTGCCGTTGCTGAGCTGATTGCTGGGGGTTCCCCCAACCTACCCCTTCAATCTCGCCTCACGCTGCTGTTGGTGCCACGCTGGCCCAGTTGCGCAACATTGTGCCTTTGTCCACCCACCTCGTGGCTGGCAACACCAACAAACGTGCCATGGCCACGTGCCTCCGAAGCCTAACCCATTCTCCGTCACTCCGGCATTGACCTGGTTCAAATCCAGCTCGGCCCAAAAATCTAGGAATCTTGGCAACATCAACTGGAACTGCTTTCTCCCAAGAAACTTCTGCATCCCATGGCATGGCAACACATGCACACGGAGCTTCCCCTTCCGGTGAGGGTGGATCGGTTCGTCCTGCTGCACTTTCTGTGCCACGGCAGACAAGGATCTTTTCCACCTCCTATTTAACTGTTCCGGTGCAACCAGTGCTGGCTCTGGCACGGCCTGCTTTCTCGCCGATGTCTCCATCCATCACACCTTGGTCCTTCTCCTGCCGTGGGTGCTTTGGAAAATCAGGAAACCATAGATTTTTTATGGGAAAGTCTCCCACCATGCACTCTGTTTGGAGAATGGTCCTGGAGCACCGCCCTCTAGGCCTCGCGCCTCCCAGTGTCGCCTCGGTAGTGGCCTGCTGGCCGCTGCGTCGTGTCTGGCATAAGTTATCTTAGCTTCCGCTTTGTAAATCTCAAATCTCCTTGTACATACCAAGAATTTGTTCAATAGTATTTTTTATTCAGGTGGGGGTTCCACCTGTCGTTGTGCGCTAAAAGAGGTCACAACAAACAAACGACGTGCCACATGTTCTTCGTGTGTCCTGTCTTGGCCTTTTGGGCAAAGAGGAACATGAACAGAGACTTGCCCACATATACTTCGGAACAGAAGGATGGGAGACAGATGCTCCTCATTTCCTCCTTCTCCAGTGAAGAAGGCGTCAGGGAGTGGCTATAACAAGGAACCATTTTATGGCTCAAGCCACAAGGGATGGTGAAGGTGGTGACAGAGGCGACCCAGCCAAAGATTGAACGCACACAGATTGAACACATAAAAACGCGCAGAGCTTAAATGCATAAGGGAAAAGTTTGGCAGAAATACTCTTCTATATGTGTTGTTCAGTTTGCATCTTTCCTTTGTACATCGCCGTAGGAATTATGTCGAAACAACAAAACATAACTGCATCTTTCTTTTAGAAGATATAAATGTTATCTCAGGTTCTGAATTTCATTCCGCAGTACATCACAGTAGGGCATTATGTCAAAACAACAACAAAAAATTGTATCTTTCTTTTTAGAAGGAATAAATGAAATTTCAGGTTATAAATTTCGTTGCACAGAATCAGAGTTTCTTTGCCTTCGTTCTCTTCCATTTAACAATTTTTTTGTCAATCGGCTTTGCACAAGCCGAGAAAATAATAGGAGCAAAACGAAACCTAGTACATCCCTAAAACATGAGCCCTTTCTTACAAGAATCTTCATTCTGACAGTGAACTATGTGAGATGTCAATAATAAAATGCATAACTGAACAATCTTAAGTTAGCATTGCACTATTGATTAAAACAATCCCAAGGTACATTTATGTTCAGGGACTTCCATGTAATTATCTGAAAATTTTGGCCGCATCTACCCTGTGCCATAAAATGCTGAAAGCACAAAAATAATGGCTCCAAAGTGTTAAGAGTTATATTAATGTTGTCCTTTGGCATTTTGCATTCTAGCTTTTGGCCTCCCACCTGTACATGTATATATGATGGCTTTAGCCTCCTGTCAATACGATGTTGCTATTCCTAACACAAAGTAGGATTCAAACATTAAATGGATAAAAGAGGGCAAGATTATGCCTAAATATCAGATGACATGCACAATAGGTAGATGGAATATCAAGGCTTCAAGAGAATGTGGTTGGCTACCAAAGGTAATTTACAAACCATAATCGTGAAACACTTCCTGATAGGACTGATATTGGATTATAAGTACCTTTTCCCATTACTGGTGAAGCAGTCATGCCAAAAATGCGAGGGGGCTTCACAATGTTACTAATGTAGAATTCCTGAAATAATGTTACAAATGTTTCTCAGACGGGCAGTTTTAACCTAAATGTTTAAACAGTACTCCCTCCAGTTCTCTAAAAGTTACTCTCTCCTTTCAGTAGATATTTCAGTGTGGACTATATAAGGACCAAAATGAGTAAACCTACAAACTGAAACGCGTCTAGATACATGTGTCTCAGAAAAAAGCTAAAACATCTTATAATTGTGAACGCAGGGAGTATCATTTAGATATAGGTAGGGTCAAACTTTTGAAGGTTTGACTACCAGTTCATTAAAAATAATTATTTGAATTAGATACTTGAAGATCATTACCAAAAACTGTCTCGAAAAGCATTTACGGAATACGTAATTTTTTACTTTCAGGTACTTCCGTATTTTCAATACAAATATTGCAACGGAAATCAGCGGCGGTCCAAGTTGTGTTTTATAGACAGTGCCAATGTCCAAAGTGACCCCTTTTAGGAAATTGAAGGGAGTAATATTCAACACATATTAGCAGTCATCCAATTTCTGCATATATTAGTTGCTTAGCGATTAATTTGATCAACTAGTCGTTCTAACTTTCAACTAGCAATATGGTCAAACCTTAATATCTGCATGACGCTAATACTGTTTGATGATGTGGTGACCACATGTTCACAGAGAAACAGGAAATGAGTGGTCATCAGATTAAGGCTCAAAGTAACAACCAATAAGGAGAATACAGGAGGATCTTTTTATGTGAATAGCATTTGCACACAAAATAGGTAATCATGTGTGCTATAAGTGGACACAAACAATATCTGGATATTAGTGTCCATATTATCAGAACTGAATATATACTTAGGAAGATTTAGCGTCTTTTATCATAATATATATGCTTCGAGTGAACACATTATATAGTCACATATATTGATATATATAAACTGAATCTGCATCCTACCATGATATATATGCTTTGAACAAACACATTATGTATAGCCACATACACGAAAACTCGGATGTGAAGATAACTAGTGCAGAAATATCAGAAACCACTGCACATGAATTGAATACCTTTCTGGATTTGGAAGGAATTTGGTAAGAATTTTTGAGGATTTCAATCCGTAGAAATTTCCTCTGAATTGAATACATATACCCAAATTTCACACGATTTCGAGCAAGAGGCTATACCTCATGAAAATGTTTCTTTGTGTCATTCGTACACCTTCTCTCTCTTAAAAATCACGCAAAATTCATATGGAGCATCCAAAGTTGCAAATTCACGTGGTTTTTATCTCCTGTAAGATTCAAGAAGTCCTGACATTTTAATGCTATGTTTTTCTTATTCCTGCGTTTTAGGGTCATGCAATCCAAAGAGGAACACATTTCCCTTTGTATGTAGGTAGTGCATCCACCCCCTAACTGGTTTGACACTTCTCATGGTGGTCGCAAGACCTCGGTGGGATCAGCTGGACCTCCGGAGGTCATACGATTATATCCACAATTGGCGCGCTATACCGACTATACTCACTACAGGATGCATGGTTGATGGTATTTCTGTGAAATAAAACTGCAAAGGTTCCATGGTAGAATTTTTTATTTGGGATGGTATATTTCTAATGTACAATTGTCCCAATTTGTACGCATGAGTTCTTATATATGTACCGTGGTGGGTTCATTTCGATTTAATTCTACATTTCCTAAACCTGAACGACATGCATGAATTCTCTCATCAGCATGCACCAAGCAATTTACACCCCGGTAAAGTTCTGTTAACAACGCCAAGGCAACTCTTGCCGGATGTCATTTTTTCTAAAAGAGTTCAAGAAAAAAAAACACGAGTACAATTGGGTGGCTGGAAAACAACAAATAAAGTATTATAACATCTGTAGATACGTGAGCATTGCAAATTGTACTGCAGCAAGAAGATCTTGGCATTATTACCTTCATAATCTGTGCATATGGGTGCCGCTTTGACGCTTGTGCGTGATGGCATTCATCAAATATTAGAAGTGCTATTGAGTTCATCTTGATGAAACAATGCCGCAAATTATGCAGCAAAATTTGGGGAGTCATGACAAGAACCTGCAGTGGCAGAGAAAGTAGTACAAATTAGGCTAAAAACTATGCACTATGTTTTGACAAAATTGGATGTGCAGAGTATTAGACTAATGGTCTGTTATTTACATGCACGCAGAATCAGGCCTCTAATTCAAAAGAAATTACATGGGTTTAGGTATGAATCTCTGGCTGAAAGTTTGGTCCAAAACATCCGGCATCGCAAACTAATTTATGATAAGGCAAATAGCTCCCTACAAACATATACTTCGATTTTCATAAACCCAACCTTTTCCAAACTAGAATGTCACTATGATTGATCTGCAAGGAGAATGTTGAGCAAATATTACCTCATACTCCCCCATCTCTTTCTCCCAATCCTCGTGATCTCTTGAGCTTCTACCACTCCCATAGTAACTTTGAACTTTGAAATTGGTGGAATTTGCGATCACCGCTGCTTGCTGTAAAATTTAATGAAGGCAAAGAGCAGGTTTTGGTTTTAGTGAAGAGCAGAAGAAAAACACTGATTTAAGCATGTACAGTTGTTTCCAGTCTCGAAAATGCAGTTATAACCTAGTGGGAAATGAGGTGCTGGTCTCCTCAAGTCCATAACTTATCCCAGAAATGTTATTTGCGAAGTATATAGTCATTAATTAGAAAATCCCCATGCAACGATGACAAGTAATTAGAAACTTCCTGGTGCCTACCTGCAGTGCAATTCTTCCCGCATTTAATTAAAAAGCTACGGTAAGAAGGACAAAAAAATCGACCTGGCGAACAAGGGGGACGGTTGGGGCAAGGAAGATGCAGACGTCACGACTAGGCTTGCGATGAGGTGGCCAAGTTCGTAAATGAGAAGCACGGCGATATGGGTCTTCCCGCATCCCGTGCCGAGATACACTATGATGTTCTCCTCGACAGCTCTCTTGCAAAGATCCAGCTGATACCTAAAAGCACACGATATAATGTTGGTATCCGAGATTTCAGTGCAGTATAACAAAACCGAGTAAGATACAATGTTCTTATCGGACATTACAGTATGGTTTAACAAAACAGTGTAATCATCGATCAACAAATCAGAGGTAACGCAACACGGCACCAATTGCTTTTCTCGTGACAGGTAAAGGCAGAGTAGCAACACCACTGAAGAGACACCACGAAATCTCGGGTTAATTATTAGTAGTAGTCCATTTATGCATCGGCATGTTCTTTTATCAGGCTCCCTGCATTGCCCATGAGTAACTGCTGACAGATTTTCAATGCCCCATCTACCGCTACAGGAATTACTAGGAAACCTGAAGATACACCAACGGGAAGATCATCAGTATTTTCCCCAGCAAGTCTCGGGCAGGATCGAATCGTAGAGATTAATAACGGGGATTGCTTTGCCCATCACTGAACGGCGGAGCATTAAGCTGTGCAGTTAAACCGCAACCAAAACGGAAACTCTTTACATTAATCGCCAAAATGATGGGTGCATTACTGATAATCAGATAAACTTAACACGAACTGAGACGAAAATCGAAACAGTGACTGTAGAGCCATGAACTGCTAAATCTAATCTAAGAGCATCTAAACAGCAACAGCGGCAGAAGCAGCAATAGAACAGCTAGCGCACCCTGAAACCCATCTAAAACCTCCAGAAAAAAGCTCTCAAATCAGCAACGGAGGGACGGCGGACACCTCGGTCAAACAAACAAACAAGAGTGCTTCGTCGCCCAGAACAAATCCCAAACACACATACGGGACGGGACACCGCGAAATCAGAAGCAATCGGGTGGGGAACGGGAGGAAGAGGAGCGGGGTGGAGTCGGTTAAGGGCGGCGCTTACTTGCGCGCGATCGTCCTCGGGTCCTTGTGCTCCCCCGTGCTCGCCGCCGCGGTGGAGGCGTCGCCCATGGCCGGCGGAGGAAGCTTCGCGCCGACGCAAAGCCGTCTTCCCCCTTCTCTATCTCGCTCCTACCGAGACGGAGCTGCTGGAGGCCGCGGTGGGGGGCTGCAAAGCGAGGGGAGGAGGACTGGAGCGCTCGGAGAGGACGAGGAGGGATGCGTAAATGAAGTAAGCGCAGACGGCAGACAGATGGAGGAGGTGGGTCGTGTCGCCGAAAGAAGGGGACGGCGCCGGGACGGCGTGGGACCCGCCGGTCCATCGGTCGTCGCTGACAGGTGGGGTCGGAGGCGGACTGTCGCGGCTCTCGTGCTCGCACCTCGCAGGCGTGCGTGCAATAGATGCGGTGGTACGAGAGGGAACGGGCGGACGGTGACGCAGTTGCCGATCTAGCCCGTGGGCCCCGCGCGGGAGCGACGAGTCGTCTGGGCCCAGGTGATCAACCTCTTGTGTGTGTGACACGGTGGTGGAACCCTGGATGCAGTCGAGTAGGGAGTAGTATTATAATTTTTTATGTGACTCAATAATAAATGAAGAAAGAAATAGTAGAACTACTCATAGTGAGTACACTATTAGTCTATGTTACTACCTCTATAGTGGGTAGTAACATATGTATGATATCATACTGACAAGGATATACATCTTGGGTACCCTATCGTAAGGGTACCTGGTGCACGTGTCGACTAAGGCCCAGTTATCAAGAGCCTACATGAAGCCCATGACGAAAAGTCCAACAAGATGGAGTACCCTCCAAGATTAAACATAGCCATAGTCGGTTTATACTTTCCTTACATTTAAACAGGGTCGGTTACGGACTCCCGAGACCCAGCCTCTTATAAAGGCTGGGAGGACCGTCGATCCTGGAGAAGCCATACTCGAACCACCAAAAGCCCTAGCGAGATCGACATCTCGCCGGAGCTCCCCTTGTAAACGCATAATCTCACACGATCAATACCAGACAAGCAGGAAGTAGGGTCTTTACCTCCACCCGAGGGGCCTGAACCTGGGTAAATCTTTGCCTCTGCTTGTCAGCCGACGAAACTACCAGTACTACCACGTTCTCTCCCCATAATCTCAACCCTAGGTCCTAACCATTGGATATGATGAGTTAACCCCTCGTGAATTGGCGCCGTCTGTGGGAAAGAATAGTGCTGGACTCACGGTTTCTTCGGTTCCATCGGAAAACGGCGACTCGCCGATCGGATCTACAAACGGCAACTCGCCGGCTGCATCAACAAACCAGAACTCGCCGACTCGGGCGACACACGGCAACTCGCCGACTCACTCAACAAACGGCAGCACGCCAGCTTCACCTGCAAAAAGCACATCAGATCCTCTGATGGATTTCGAGCCACACTCGCCAGAATTCCAGGAGACCTTCGCCGATCTCGAGTCAGGTTTGGGTTTAACCGTTGGCTCGTTCAATTTTTTCGTCAACAAGCTTGGTGTGCAGGACTTGACAGATCCACGCCAACTCACGACTTCCGCACCCGAGGCCCCATCGGTGGCGGATCCTTCGACTGCGGATCCATCAACTGCATCCATACCATCGTCGATCCTCCAAGCTTGCTCGTCTGCAACAACCATGTCGACTCGAGAGATCAACGAGCTCATTGAAGAACTCCAAGGTGAGGAGGCCGAATCAGCATACCGCACAAACGATCCCGAGCTCAATCTCCCACTCGAGGATAGTTTCGACTGCGGGATCTCCCTCAGCGACTTCGACGAGCCCGAAACTCATATCGACAACTACGTCGACTCCGAGATCTGCACCAACAACAACCTCGACATCGAGATCCATAGCAACTTCGCCGACACCGAGATGAGCATAGGCGATGAAGACATCGACAGCGAGATCCGTCCAGACGGACCACTCGACGGGCATATCGACTCCGACATGAGCCTCGATGGAGACGTCGAGTCCATGTCGGGACTCAAAAACACATACACATACCCTCGGGTGATACCCCAGCAGGTCTACGTTGCCTTCGCCGCAGAATCATCTGATGCTGCGGCCAGTCGCAGGCCTACAGAGTTCCCGTGCACAGTTACTGACGAGGTGTGGACTCGGCAAATCCCTGGGTTGTGTACCCGGGTTGATTGAGGGGGAGAGAGATGAGCGCTGGTGATCACGACGGCTGACAAGCAAGGCGTTTACCCAGGTTCAGGCTCCCGGAGGATAACATCCTACTTCCTGCTTGTCTGGTTATTGATGGTGAGTTGTGGCTACAATGGCGAGATGGCAATCTCGCTAGGGTTTGTGTGGCGGCTATGAGCGTACCCTAGACGAAGGACCCTCCTAGCCTTTATATGGTAGGCTAGGTCTCAGGTGAACGGTGCCGATGGCGCTTACAAGCATGGCTGGGGTCGCATGACCTAGCGTCGACTATCTTGGGCCGCACGTCGTCCTCCTTGGGCCTTCCTTGGGCCCTCGTCATGAGGCTGATGGGCTCGGCGTGACCCAGGTATCCCCACCGTGGGGTAGTCGAAGAGTGACCCCACGACAGGAGCCCCGAGTGCTTAGTCGAATCGTAGAGTCGGGTAAAGGACTCCTTCCTCCTGGGCACGCCGTCGGGTTCCTGAAAGAAATGAGTAAAATTGGTCGACTCCGGCCGTTCAGGGCTTATGGAGGATTCCTTAGTCGAACTGTCACTTCCAGGGTAAAATACTGTGAGTACAGCCTTAGTCGGTGATTTTTCGACTGCTATTGTTCTGAGTCACTCGGGAGCGCGAACAGCGCTCCCGATGGGAGTAGCCCCCGAGATTAAGCTGAATTGCTTGCAATTGAGGTTAAACTCAATTTTTCTTCAGTCGAAAAGCCTGCTCCCGATGGGAGTAAAGAGGGGACTCGACTTGGAGTCGCGACTGGCTTTGTGTGACTTACTGTGTATTCGGCCGGTTTGGCTTACTGCGCGAGTTTGTTCAGCACTTGGAGCTTACTAAATGCTCTTGCACTCGAATGAAATGTTCGAGTTCTCAATCAGCTCGTTGGCTTACTGTACGAACTTATTCAGCTCTTGAGAGCTTACTGAATCTTCTTGCACTCGAATGAACTGTTCGAGTTCTCCATCAGCCCGTTGGCTTACTTCCTACGCCTTCGTGGTTGACGTCAGTGCTGACGTTTTGATGCACTCTGTGTCAGATGGGACGTGACAGTGCGGTCCCACTGTCAGTATTGACTGGAGACAGCGGTTGCCGCTTTTTCTGACCGTTGGGCGCGAAAATTTCGCGGTGTGATGATGGTGCCTTGATTCCCGCGCGTAGTGGGCGGCGTGGCCAGCGACGGTTGCTATCTCCGCGCGACACGTGGACGGTCAGACGCTGTTGCGGAGAGCGGTTTCAGCAGGATGGCCAGGATTGACTGACCACGCGGTATATAATTTTCACCGCGGCGGTGAACAGTTTATCCATCCCCATTCCTTCATCGTCTCCACTGCTTCTGTGGCCGCGATGAAGAGGGGGAAGGCTGCTGCTGGCGCCGTCGCCGCCGCCGAGGCGAGCGTGATGAAGAAGCCGACGGCAACTGGGTCAAATCGTCGGTGAAGAAGGCCGACCTCGAGGCCCTCCGCGCGCAGGGACTACTGCCGCCGGCGGATAAGGCGACGGTGCGCGCTCCCGGGAAAGAGGTATTCCCCGCTCCTCGCGAGGGGGAACGCGTGTGCTTCGCGGATTTCCTTCCGCGGGGTTTCGGGTTCCCCCTCCACGATTTCGTCCGTGGTCTCTTGTATGCTTATGGGATTCAGATCCACGATCTGACTCCCAATAGCGTCTTGAGCATCGCGAGCTATTTCGTGCTCTGCGAGTGCTTCCTGGGAATCGCCCCCAACTGGCTGCTGTGGAAGTCGCTATTCCTCGTCAGGAGGAACGTGGGGAAGAGCAAGCAAGTGTACCCAGTCGGCGGCTTCGGTATCCAGGTGCGTGGCGACACCTCCTACTTCCAGATGAAGAAGTCCGACTCCGTCCAGGGCTGGCGGAAGAAGTGGTTCTACATCAGGTGCGACCAAGCAGGGCTTCCTGAATTCGCGGCTGATCGCGAGTTGCGGAAGACGAACGCGTGGGCGCACCCGCTGTCGAAGGAGGACAGGGAAGCGACTCAGCCCTTGCTGACGCTACTTCGTGGCCTTCTGAAGAGCCTTGGGCGCGAGACAGGTGGAATTCACCTCATCGCCACCTTCTTCAGGCTTCGGGTGCAGCCGCTCCGCAGTCGCGTCCACCCAATGTGGGCGCGTGAGGATGCTGGCGATGAGCTCGATGATGACGCAGTCGAGTCGAAGGTGAGGAGCATCACTAGTCTCCGAGCCGCTGACCCGTGCAACGTCAAGTGCCCAGTCGAGCCATATGGGCCTAGTAACCCTGTGCCTGAGGTGAGCTTTGTTTGCTTTGTTCGTCTTGTATCTTCTTCTGTTGAATCTTTTTGCTTGACTCGAATGCTTCATTTGCTGACAGGGTCGTTCGAGCTACGTCAGTCTCCCTCCGCTGATGGAGAATGGACCTCATGAAGAGGCAGAGTTCCCTGAGGACGAGGTTGATGACGATGAAGTTCCCTCCGCCACCTCTCCGAGTGAAGAGTTGGAGGAGGATGATGAAGATGAGCCGCTGCGGAAGCGGCAGAGGCGAAAGGGTGGCGACTCTGGTTCTGCCTCGTCGCCTGTGAAGGAGGCGGGTGTGAACGAGGAAGAGACGAGCGAGTCCTCTTCGGGTGCTAAGCACCCGAGTGACCTGGCTGAACCTTTGGTCGTGCCTCCACTCGGCTCTGCACCGCCGACCGAGTTCGCGAGGATGGCCTCCGTCTCCTTGGGAAGTGAAGATGATGACATCGTCAGGTTAGTCGCATAACCATTGCTTTGTTTTTGTCGAGTGTGCTTTTTCACTTGCGGGTCCTTGAATTGAGTTTTCTTGTCACAGCGACCGTACTGGCGCTGCTGCTTCTTCCCCTCGTGAGATGGAGCACACTTCTGCTCCATGATCGAGCAGACTGCGAGGACGACCGAGAGGAGGCTCTGGCGGGTGACGTTTTGGCCTTGAGGGCTTCGACCTCCGCCATGCCAGAGAGGTCTGCTGATGCGACTCCGGTTGACGCTGGGCTGCTTGAGCATGTAAGTGTTCTTCGACTCCTTCTGCAAGATCTGTATCGGGTGCGCGTACAGCGCTCCCGATGGGAGTAGCCCCCGAAGATGCGCGTGACCGGAATAGTCGGGCGTAGATTGATGTCTTGTGTTTCCTGCAGCCATTTTTCGCCAGCAGATGGAGGGAGCCGCAGCCTTCGTTCGCATGGAGCAGGAGAGGGATCAGCTCCGCACTGCTCTGGAGCAAGCGAATAGTAAGTGTGAACCCTTGTGTTCGAGGGTGCTTCCACTGCCTTTATTGCTAACTTTGCTCCGTTGATCCGTAGGCGAGAAGGAGAGCATGAAGACGCGGGTCGCGGAGCTGGAGAAATCGCTGGGTGAAGCCCAAGAGCGGGAACAAGCTCAGGCTGATCTGGAGAAGACCCAGGTCGACCGCTTGCTCACACTCGCAGATGTTGTTGGAAGTGAGTTTTTTGGCTCGGTGCCTACTTTGCCTTTTTTTTTCGACTTTGACGTCTTACGGGTGTGGATTTCTTTTGAACAGAGAATTGCGGAGGTGCTCCTCCAGAAGGGACTTCCAGCGAGAGTGTCGGTTTGGCGGAGGTTGTTGGCTTCGTCGACCGTGTCTGCGCGTATGCATCGGCAGCGCTGCAGCAGTCGACGGCGGCACTGCAGAAGTCGACGGAGGCCTTAGCGACTGTGCACCGGAATATCTTTCCCAACAAGCCACCACCAGCTGCTGTTGACGCACTCGCGGCTCCATTCGAAGGCAATTCGAATGTCCCGGCGGACTTCAGCGCGCAGACGGTACGCGGCTCAGAGCTCACATTCCAGCTGCTCTTGGTCACCAAGTCGTAGGCGATTTTGAGAAGGTTGTCAGCGACTTCCCTCGAAAGCCTGATGGCAAGACTGCGTCCCTTAGCGGGG